>OY744475.1:213477775-213612775 GCA_963556175.1 Tipula confusa | reverse complement strand
TGCTCCCGTAGGATTTTTGAAGTTTAGATTATGGCAAACATCCGATACTAGTTTTGTGATGGCGTGTATGGTGCTATGACTGTATCGAAATCCAAATTGATTGTCCGGCATTAGTTTATGTTTTAAGACGTGCTCGTTTAATTTTTCGTAAATGATGATTTCATAAATCTTGCCTAAATTGGAGAGTAAGCTGATGGGCCGATAGTTTTCAGGATCTGTTGAAGCTTTTGATTTTTTTAGGATAGGGAACACGCGAGCTAATTTCCAACATTCCGGGAATGATTTATTATTTAGTAGGTTATTGAAAATTGTGCAAATTTCAACGATTATCGAATTTGGAAGATGTTTTAAAATGATGTTTGGTAGTAGGTCGGGACCGAAAGATTTTTTATTATTGACTAATTTTAATATCGAATTTAAATGTTCGACCGAAACAAAATAATTTGGGTCATCTCGTGGTTGTTTTGGAGCGTTAGCTCGATTTGTTGCCGAGAATTGTGATTTGGTGCGATGAGCCCTTTTATCGCTTTTATGATTTTCGATGATGGGTCCGATTTGATTAATAATTTCTTGTTCATGTTCTTGATTGCATAAATTTGGATTTCTCCTGGTGTGCTCCTCAATATGATGGCCGATAATATTTAAATTTGTTGTTTCATTGCAAATTTGGAATTTATTTTCGTCACTTTTCATAATTTGGCTCCAATCAATGTGGAAATGATTATAAAAGTTGATGTCTGATTCATCGATCTCCAAACGTTTAATATTTATACTATTTGTATCTTTGAAATTGGTTAGCTTTTTAATTTCGGACCACATTTTTGCGCTTGGCCGGATTCCCCTCATCACGTTCGTCCAATATTTTTCGATTTGGATCTTAACGTTTCGCTCAATCAATTGAACCGTTCGTTTAATTTCGTTTTTCCAATCCTTAATTTTGTTGTTTATAATGATGTTGCCGCCGCCAGATGTATAATTTTGATTATGCCCGTTCGAGACTAAATTTCGTTTTAAAGTTTTGATTTTAGTGATCAAAAATGATTTGTGTTTATATAATTTTTCTATTATTGGATTTGTGTAGCAGATCATATTGTTGATGCGTCGTTGTTTCGGCGAATTTTGCTTAATGTTGTCCAAAATAAGTTGTGTAATTTGCGTGATATAATTATTGATTTCGTCATCAGTTAAATTTCGATCGGTGGGTATTAAATTTTCATCATTATTTTTGTTCGAAAGACTTGTAATTGTTTTCCGGTGCGCTTCATCTAAAGATTTCATCCATTTTTTCCAATCGATTCCTGTAAAGTTGTAACGAATTTGTTGTTCGTCGTTGTCGTCATCATTAATTTTGTTTGTCCCTTTTTCAATTTCTCCAACTTCTCGTATTACAATTTCGATGGCTCGGTGGTCGCTGTCAAAGTGTTGTGTCGGGATTTCGTGCTGTGTATTTTGTTGAATTTGGATGCGTGTATCAAGAATGGCCAAATCAATATAGTTGCCGGAACGTATCATGGTGGGTTTATCGCTTTTGTACAATTTTGCCCGATAATCAATTGCATTTTCATTCATCCACCGATTTAGTCGATTACCCCTCGAATTGTTGAGTGAATTTCCCCAATTTACATGTCTTGCATTCAAATCGCCCGCTATGATGTAGAAATGATTTGGGTTATTTAAATTTAGAGTTGTGAAAATTTTGATCCATTCTTCTATGAATTGTTCGTCCGAAATTTGTGAAGGATTGCCCGTACAATATATGGAAATTAGGAAAATTTTGTTAGCCGAAAATTTTATATTTAATTTAATGATGGCAATTTCGAATCCTTCCCGATTACTAATTGCTTGCGGCTCTATAACTTTATATTTCAGTCCTGTTTTAATGAGTATGGCTGTGCCACCTCCTTGTTTCGAATTGAAACGGTCGCGTCGAATAATGTCGTAGTTTTTGAATTCAATTTTGTGTTTTTCATTTAATTTAGTCTCGTTTATTAAAAGGCAGTCCGGATGATGCATATTCAAAAATTTTAATAAATTTAAACGTCGTTGAATGCTCACAATTGAGTTGACGTTTAACGAGATAATTTTGAATTTTGATAAATTTTGATGTTGTTTGCGAAATGATGAGGTTTTTTGACGATTTATAACTGGGCAATAATGTGTAAAAGTTGTGAGATTTGCTCGCTTTGCTGGTCCATGATTTTGGCCATCTTATCGATTCGTGATGTTAAATTTTGTATTGTCGTATCGTTGATGTGTTGTTGTTGTTGTTGTTGTTGCTGTTGCTGTTGCTGTTGCTGTTGTTGTTGTTGGTGTTGGTGTGTCAATGCTGGTCCTCCTCTCATTATTTCCGCAAATGTACCGTTCTCCTTCGATACTTTGAATGAACTAAATAGTTTCGGTGTTGGTTTGGCCAATTGCTGCTGATTTTTCCTTTCTTCTATCCGTTTCTTGAGGCGTGTCAGCATTGCCTGGTAGATTGGACAACCTTTATACGAGGCAATGAATTATGAATTAATGAATTATAGTTTTGCAGTGTGTCCGTTGTTAGTGTATGTTTGTTGGAATTTATTCGTTTTATTTCGAAATTTTTGATATTAATTCCTTTGGCTAAAGCCACCGTGTTTTTGATATCTTGGCCAAAGATATGTAATGGTGGTGGTCGCCTTTGTCTTTTTGGTTTCTCTGATGCTAATGTAGATGGTACGTCTGCTGTTGCTGTTGCTGACACCGATGCGTTATTATTTGTATTATTACTATTACTGTTATTATTGTTTAAATGAAAATTTTTCTTGCTTTGATTATTATTATTATTGTTAATAATTTTATTATTATTATTGTTCGATTTATTAATGATAGTATTGGCATCTGTGTTTTTGTTTCGAATTCTTTTTTTGACTGTTTCAAAGCTATTATCGTGGTCGTCATTTTGTGATTGATCACCTAACATTGAGTTTGCCTCATTTTCAAATTCGTCAATCTCTTGAATTAGTGGAGCAAAAGAGTTTTCTGATAAAAAAGATATGTTATTATTATTCTTATTAATATTGCCCGGCGCGATGTTTGATGATATGGTTTTAATAAAATTATTGCTGTGAGCATTGGCCAAATGCTCTTTTAGAATTTTTATTTCATTATTTAGATTGTTGATAGTGTTTTTTAAATTGAAAAACTCACCCGGACTATTTTCGGCGAGTGATGCTCTTTTATTTGGTCGTGAAGTTATTTGCTTCTTTGCAGTTGATGATATTGTTTTTGATGGCGCTGTTGAGGATGATTTTAGTATTAAATTTTCATCTAGTTGGTTCGTTTCATCGTTATTTAACACTGGTGATGATGTTTTAAATGGTAACGATTTTTCATCGCATGGTTGAATATATTCAGTCATTGTTAAAGCTTTATTTATATTTTTTTTTAAACTAAGATTGACTAATTTATATGCCGGTACATACCGGCTGCTTGAAATATTTTTTGTTTTTATTTTTTAATATATATTTAAACTATATAATATATGAATATATATTTATATTGTTGCACTATTTATGTTCACCAAAATAGTAGCTTGACGTTAGTCAAACAAGTTGAAAAATAATTTTATTTTATTTAATTTTTTTTTTGAATCAAGGACTCTTATAAAAATTTTTGACAGATAATTGCACGAAAATAATTGAAAGTTTTTTGAAAAAAAAAAAAATATATATTTGAATGTTTAAAGAAAATTCAATCTTTCTCAATGAGAAATTGAGTTACCCCGTGAATACGGTGTCTTTTTTTAGGGGACACACACACACTGTACTCTTATGAATGTATATAAGGCACTAACTATATCACTATTAATTTAAATTTGATTAACGGCACGTATATGAGTCTCTTGCACATAAAAATGAGAGCTCCACTATATTTTTATAATTTTTTTAACACTGAATTGTAGTTCATAGAAATAATTTTTTTTTATTATAATTAACAGAAGTTTAATTTAGATCACTGTTAAATCGCGATACCGAAATAATTGGGTAGCCCCCTACTAGGGCTCCCATTATATTTTTGAATGAATTTTACCGAAAAAGTTTTTAATTTTAGTTTTAATTTTAATTTAAATTTATTTAATTAATTTTATTACAATTATTAATACTTTAATATTTTTTAATTATTTTATATTAATTTTATTTTATTTCTTCCTTTATTTTTCTGGTCTGTACTTAACGAGAGACAATTGAAGACTCTTAAACTAATTCTCTTCATACTCACTAATTGTCTGGTGCCTTTTAATTTACAATATACCTTAAATTCCGCCAAAGTGAATGCAGACTTTCGATTATTGATGATATGTTTTGAGTTACCAAACAACAATCTTTTCCTTATCCAGATTCTGTAAAGCCTCTTTACTTTGTTGAATATGACCAAATGAACTTTGAAAACCCGTTAATGATGCATAATATAATAATATTAAATTTTTAATACATAGGCTCTTCTGTAGCTTCTCCTTTAACCGATTAAATGCGTATTCCTCTTTTTCTTCAATCCAGAAACTATTTTCCATTTTGTAATAAATCAGTTAAATATTTTGCTATGATAGCATAACCTTCAGCAATCTTCCGAAAATAGTTAGTTCTACCTAAGAAACTCTGTAACACTGTTCTTGCAATTATTTCTCAGCCACATTCTTCACATTTAGAAAATTTAGTGATTGTCTCTTTTTTTCTTGTTGATGCTTTAATAGTGCTACATTCAATTTAGTTCACTTTCTTCGCAATACTGAGTCTTGAAATGGAGACTTCATTTAACTGCGATTCGCAAAATATTGTTAATGTTTATCGCTGAAACACTGGGGCTGCAGTTGTGTAGCCCGAATGATGCCCTCGGAAACTCGAACCAAACAGGTTGTATGAATGCTGTGTACTTCGTTGATTCTTTAGATATGGGTGCATGTAAAAACTCATTCCGCAAGTTTAATGTCGAAAATACTTTGCGCTCTCAATCTGATCATTAATACGTGAAAGGAGGAATCGAACTTTAAGCTTACATATTTCATTTCGTACCACCTCTCTGATTCAATATTACTATCGGACTATAAATCAATTTCTATCAATTCCTTTCAATTTCTATCAATTTCTATCAATTTCTATCAATTTCTATCAATTTCTATCAATTTCTATCAATTTCTATCAATTTCTATCAATTTCTATCAATTTCTATCAATTTCTATTAAAGGTGAGAGTCTATGCTATTGTTGCGCCAGTAGTCTTTTGTCAGTCAGAACCATCTTCACCTTCACATCTTTGTGTGGATTAATACCTATCAGATTAATATTTGCTCCCATTTTTTTTATCGTCACTATATATTTATATAACATATAACAATTTATTTAACTCCTTTCGGTGCTAAAATAGTAAAAAATAGATTAATTAACTCTTTTCCCACTGTAATATCCACAGATAATATACCATCGCCTCAAAATATTGTAATCCGATTCTCAAAATCAGGAGCACCAGTTCAGTTATATTTTGAAAGAATCATATTGCTCAAATCAGAACCGTTTTTGAAAGTTATAAGCATATTTCCACGAAGCCCGATAACGCCAAAGTTGAAATATTTGACAGGTAAAGCACGACGATCACTTTTTTCATATCATTATATTTTCATATAAGTCCCATTTCGATCTAAAATCAGCCATATTATTAGCACCAACTAAATATTTTTGATAGCTCCAATATACAGTAGTTAATTATAAAAGCATCATCAATCATTGCAGCAACCGCGATTCTTTGTAATGTTAACAAATAGTGGCTTAAAGCTTCGTTGGGTATAATTTATACGGTTCACTTATCTTTTTATGGGTTTTTGGAAATGATTATATCATTTTTTATTTTTTGAGTTTCTTCGTTCCCAGCCATGGGAAGAGATCATCAGATGGTGTTGGAGATATAACATTAAGAGATCTGCTGTCGATGGCCTTTTCAATACACCAGAAGCTATATTTAACCACACATATAGCATATAACTTTATAATAATGAGATTTTGTTTATTTACAAATGCGGTATCTAGAACCTCATTAATTTAATTTAATTTACAAATTATAATTTTTTTAGTAATATGTAACTCGTATCAGTTTTAAATTCAATTAAATTAGATATAAAATTGTAAAGTCATATATACTCGAATACCCAAAATACGTAATTTACTTAATTCTAAACATAAATTCTATTAATTTAATTTAATTAACAAAATATGCGCGCGTAAATTAGTTATTTTCGCAACATTATAAGCAGTTAAGTTGTATATATTTATACTTGCGGCGTTTTTTTTTTATAATGGAAGATTGGCGCCTGTCGATTTCTATTTGGTTTCGTAATACAAGTATAACTCTATTTAACAATAGACAGTAAGACTTGTTAAAAATCAATATTTTAAATTAAAATATGTTGGTTGGAGATATGTAGGGCTAAATCTTAATTAGAAAATCATGTTGGGTAAATATTTACAAAATTTACAAAATATCATACATATTCATTTGGTAGAACGATAATGTTATGTTATTTATCTAAAATAAATTTCAACATGTCAAAATTGTTGATTAGTAAGAGGATTACATATATTTAAATAATAATTTAGTCATTAATATTATAAAATAAATAGTTTGCATATATTGACGACAGTTCTTCTACACAATATTGACAATTCGTTTTGTTTCTGTACTCACTGTAAATTCGTATATTTAAAGTTGAGGAGCTTCAATTTATTTTGGATTTCATTATTTTGTTCCTTTGATGTTTTTTTTTTTTTTTTTGTTATGTCCAGACATCACCTCACGTGACCAATGTGAAGGCGACTATATGTTTGGTTCGATTGCTTAGTTTTAAAAATATATAATAGATGGTAATATCAAAAATTAAATTTTTTCAATCAATAATGGATTTATCAGGCTTCATAATTATGTATATTTTGAAATTCATTGCGGCAGTAAATAAAATATATATATATATATATATATATATATATATATATATATATATATATATATATATATATATATATATATATATATATATATATATAATTTTAAAAAATGAAGAATCATAACAAAACGAATGACAGTTCAAAAATAATTATCATGATAATTTTTAAACTACTGTTAGCGCAAGACAATCATATTTTTAATGAACTGCTCTGCTTCCTATCGTCTCTTATCAGCAACATTAATATCAGCAACGCCACTATTCAACTGTAATCTGCAAGCCGTAGACTGTAATAAACTGGATTAGTTTTCCCCTGAAAATACAAATTTATTAATTTATTCCATAATAATATAATAATGTATAAGAATACGTCAAAATAAATATAATAACTTAATAATATAATAATGTAATAATATAATAATATAATAATACCATAATTTAATTTAATTTAGTAAGGTTCCTATTTTCAAATGATTACCGGTACAACACACATGTAATGAGGTATGATGAAACCATACCTCATTACCAAAAAGTAACACTAATATTGCGGCCAACGGTTAACCAGAATGTCTCGAAATGCCAGGCACCGCCATACACTCATACTAATATTAATTAATAATTTAATACCTGTAATCTGCTATTTCTCTGAAAAAACATCCATTTATAGAAAATAATTAATCCATCCCACTATTGCCAAATATGCCAAAAATTTGCCAAACATCCCACCTAAAATAACTTCCCAAATTGACTAACTAACACTTCCTACAATTTTCCTAAAAACACACACACACAAATCTGATAAAAATTACAATCATTCCAGCCAAACTACAATGTAGGTCAACCTCCAAAAACCCACCACATTTCTAAGAAAGCTCATCACTCACGCCGCCATTTATTAATTTTTAAATCTTTTTAGTTAAAGAACGTCAAAACAATCGCCCTGCTGCCCAACACCACAGCTCTCCTTCAACCACTGAACCAATACTACAGCCACATCCCAATCCTATTACATTCGTTGCAACCCCAGATAAAACATTGTCGAATCCAGATATGATAGTGCCTCAACTGCGAAAACTTCACGACCCTAACCCGTGTTAAAATTTTATCGCGCACAGCCAAAGAACCAAAGCCATCTCCACACAATTCGTGTTGGAAAAAACAATGTCCTGACGTAGCTCTAGCAGAAATCACCACACCGTCATTTACAAATAAGGTGGGGAGGTGCATTCGATGATATGAGCAAAACCGACATTCAAGAATCAATTCGAAGACGTCTACACAAATATCGAAGAACACTACACAAGCGCACACAAAATAACCACAAAACGAGCTGTAATTAAAATGGGAGGATTAGATTTGGCCAGAAGCTTGATGAACATTTTTACGTATAATGCTCCCCATGGATCACTCGGATTCAACACAGTTCTAATACTATGTATAAGATCGAAATATAGCAGCTCGCATTTGGAAGGTAACGCTCAGCAGCCTTCTGAAATGCTCACACAAATGGAAACAGTCAAAACTCACGCGATAAAATGCCTGGATAACGTCAGACCATTTTGGACTCAAGCTCAAGTGATGAAAGAATCCCCGTGACAGAAATATGAATTCATTTATTATGTTGAAGACATGTTGTTGACTTGTTGTACCGACATGAACCCTACAATATATTTTTCCTAAACCAAAATAAACGAACACAGCCCTTCATTGAACCAGAAGACAAATGGTTTTGGTTGCAAACATTAAGAAAAACAACCCGTACCCCCGTAAAAAATCCAAGTTGCACATAACGCGCTATACGAGTGGTACTTGTATAATAATATATAAATACAAAATTAATATTACATACGAATGTCAAATATAAAATGTAAACATTTTATATATATTTAAAAAAACGGGATCAACGGGACATATTATGTATATATACAGAGTACAGATAAATATACATATTGGTATATTACACTAATTTACCCAAAATAATAAAAAAATAAAAATAAAAATGTCCCACAAAGAACAAAAAAGACAATAAAATTACTAAAATACTAAATAAAACCAACACAACTTTATAAATTTTTCGTTTTCTCTCATTTTCCATTTTGTCATAGAAATTATTGTATTTATTTAAGTTAAAACAAAAATTCACCAACGGTACTTATGTACTTACATCAATTTAATTAAAAAATAAAAATAAAAAAAATAAAATGCACACTAAAAATGATGCATTGGTACCTGATCTCTGGGAAAACGATAGAGTACATGATCCACTTTACCACTTAAAAAAAACACACGAAAAAAAAAACAACACAACAAAAACAAAAGAAATAAAAATAAAAAATCAATTTTAAATTGAGGAGAACGGAAAAACACGTCCGATCTCTTCAACGATCATTGATCGACCTCCTAATAATATTTCCTAATACATGTATCCATAAATTAGCACTGGGTCCACCTTTGTTTGAGTTATGAATTAATATAAAACAATATATGCTGCCGTGTCGCATTTATTGGGAACTCACAGAACTCACTTTATCAAAATTATTTACATGTATGTGTGTAAAAATATTTTTTGCAACAATATTTGTAATGTGTGTGTGTGTAAATATCAAGCTCGATATTTGGCAGGTAAAACAAATACTTGTTGATAGTTTTTTTTGGGGTTTACATATTGTTACATGTTGTTATCACAGGAAATTCTGATTGACATTTTATTTCTTAAATCTAGTTATTATATAAAAATCAAAATGTAATTAAATTTCTTTGTTTTTTTGACATAATATCTTTGTTAAATACAAAACAAAACAACAACAAAATAAAAATTAAATTAAACCAACATAAAATTAAAAAGCTATACTACAAATAAATTACCTCTAAATATCAAATATACTAAAAAAATAATTATTATCACTAAACACAAAATTAAATGGCGTCCAGCGTCCATAAAACAAAACACAATGTAAATGTAATGTCCACTAACGTTGAGCGTTGACGGCATAACCACAATAAATATATTTTTTATCACAAAAAAAAAACAATATCTCTATAGTAGGTGTATTACTTTGGTAGTTATTCCTATTCGGAACAGGAATTAGTTTTATATTCAAAGTAAGAGCTATGAATAGTTTTGATTTTACTTTTAGCAGTTGGTAGAATTTAAATAAAAAAACGATTTCGTATGCACTATAAATTAAAAATTATCGTACAATCTAGATAGCGGTTAAAACAACTGTTTTTTTTTTGCATGACAAGGAAATAAATAATAATATGATTTACTTCAATTTTGGACATTGAACAATTATTTTTTTTTAAATAATTTCATTACATGCGTCAAAATATATTTAGAATTTTGGTCGTTTTTTCATAAACCAAAACGGAATGACATTTGCATTGCCAATTTTTTAAACTTTCCGTTTTAGTATTTTTAAGCAGAATATTTGATTAACAATCTATTTTGTATTTTAATATTATAAAATATATATAGCTAGTTTTCATTATTATTGTGATATAAAAATTGCAATTTTAAAAAAGCCTACCAAATTTTCTAACGGAAAACTACGCATATAAATCAGCAAGTTCCATAAAGAACAATTCAAAAAAAATTTGTAAAAAAAAGGGATTGTAAGTATCTTAGCGTCATTTTAAGAATTTTTAATATATTAATATTTCAAGTCTTTAGGTTTTCAACTTACACATTTTTAAAAAAAATTTAGAATCATAACAAAGCATAATAAAACGGATGACAATTACGAACTGTCATCATGATAATTTTTATCATCATGATTTTTTCTTAATATTTCCCAATACATTGAAAAAACATATACAAACATATAATATCATGATAAAAATCATCAACAAATCATAAACAAGATATTTTTCAAATCAGGATAGAGATGAGGCGCAAAATTAAGTGATAAAAAAAAAATCAACAAAATTTCTTGTAATTTGCTAGAAAAACGTATGTCTTATAATAAACTACAATTTTTTTTACGTCTCGTATGCTTTTCTTTTTTTGTCATTTAGACAATAGCGTATATTCATATAATGTTCACAACCCAATACTAAAAATTGGTGTAGTTGTAGATGTTGTTATTTTAGAAGCAACTCTATGTGGCGTTAGAGTTGACTAAAACTAAAATAATTTGCAACATTTTAATGTAGTTTTTATTTGTTCAAGATCATGATTTACTTAAAAAAAATAGTGAAGTGGCCATTATTAGAGTAACCAGCTAACAAAAATAAACAATTGCAGGTTGGATAGTTTAAAATTGGTGGAACCGCATCTACCGTAAAATAATATTTGAAATTTGTTATATTACTTATTAATATTTTATGTAGGTAATTTAAAAAAATTGTATGATTTTTTTATCGACTAGTATGGATGAACTGATAAAATAAATTTTGTATGGTGACTTTTTTTTTTGTATCATGTAAGTTTTTCGTGATTTGTTGTGGTACCATCTAACCGAATTATAGCAGTTTTAATAATTATTTTGATTTAGTGATTTTTTTTATCACTAAAAGTCGTGCCTAATTCCTAGCCGGTTTTATGAAAATTTGCTTTGGTTAAAATATAAAATAGCATAAAATATAACTTCTTATTTTAAGCTAACCCTATTGAATTACAATATATTTCCGTTGAAGATAAAATATCATTATGCTAAATGGACAAATTGTGTTGTCACGTGTTTGCAAAGCACGTTGTGCTGATTCAGTATTGTTGATGGTTTTAACTCCTCACGTGGAACAAAATTTTAACTGGATGGGTTGAATTCCAGGTTGATGAGTGGGAAGTTCCTCTCGGACAGTTGGTTTTAGAAAAACAGTATTTCTCTCTGATTCGTGAGTCTCGCCTTGTGGACCAGAAAATAAAATAACAAGCCACAAATAACGACTATGATGCAAAGCTCTTATAATTGCTCAAGGTTATTAAGATACAGGTTGTGTAAGTATTTGAAATCAATTTTGAAGCCCTTGCTGATGGCATTCATCTTGGTTGAGAAGAAGCTCGCTAGATGCAAAGTAGATACGCTTGTTGTGACTGAAACTTGATTGTAGATAATGTGGTTAAAGTCCTGTTGGCCAGTTATAGGCATGGAAAAAACGTACTAGATGATAGATTATTTAACAAGCATAAACGGTTTAGCGTATTCGGATGCCTCTAGTTACTACGTTTCTATTTCCGTGAGTAAACGACTAATTTTACCTCTGTTTAACAAATTAGTGTTGACAATTTTAACTTTGGCTACGGACAATCTCATGTATGTCGCTTTTTAGGATAGTGAGTCGTTTGAACAGTACTTGGTAAAGTTTTTTCTCTGATTCTTCTTGCAATGGATGATTCTTCTTGCAATGGTTAGTATATTTTTTGTATTCCGTTAGCATTTGTTCCGTGGTACTCGTTAATGCTTTATTATTTTTGTACTGCTAATTGTTGTTGTGGATTATCTCGTTTTGACTCTTCAGTACCTGGTCCCAATCAACATACGGTGGTCCTGCTCTCGACCATTTGTAGGCACTACCAATCCAATTGATAGTTTTTGATCGAATTTTAAAGTTACAAGTGGTTTAGTATACTTGTGTATGCTCAACAATAGAGTGTAACCCCCGAGGCAGAATATCAAAATGAGGAGAAGGAGTTATTGGCAGGATTGGAAGGACATTTTGATTAACATGGCCATCTGTGGGAAAAAGTATCGTTCTAGAATGTGTTTCCAGTTTTTCATATGGTTGCAATGTGCCTGTTTTTGTTTTTCTTTTATGGAAATTTATTTTCTTTATTCCGAATATCTTCAACAATTTTATGAGTTAGGCGTCAAGTAGAAAAACTTTCCTTAAATACTTTCTGTAATAGTGGAATATACCTTTCTGCGATTTTTATTCTGTTGATAATGATAAGGTGCAATCGTTATTTTAAGACCCTGCATCAACTTTCCTTGGTGAGCTTTCGGTAGGCTAATATAGTGTCGGTGATAAATAGTATGGAGTTCTTCATGAACATAGATGTCTGAAATATTTGCTGGTTCCTGAAAATATTGATGGGAGCATCACAGTATCGAATTAAGTCGAAGAATCTTCCTCCGCACTGTGAATAATTCCAGTGGTAAACAGGTTCCAGTTTTTTTGTATCCTCCAGTTGAGTTTTCCACCGCTTCAGCTAGGTTTTGTGGTTCCTATTGCTAAGTGTGAACCTAAACGGTTGGTGGTCTGTCAGAATTTTGAATTATGGTTTATATCTTCTTGAAATAATACAATTCCAATTGCAAATGAGGAATTGTCGGTAGTTAGCAAAAAAGATTTTCTAAAATTTGTAGAAATTAAAATTTCCGTAGAGGACAGAAGCTTCGATTTTTTTTTTGGTTTTAGGACAATTTTCATCTTATTTTCTCTTCTCGTTAAGTTGGTTAACGACTTAGCTATGAGTGAAAAATTGTGGATGAACCGCGTATAATGCGATGCCGATCCCAGAAAAGATCTTTCAAATTCTCAGGTTTCTTGATGCGTTGGATAGCAAATACCTTTCTTTGAACCGGTTTGATACCCTTATTAGTTATAAGGTAGGTCAAAAATTCCATTTTAATTTCTTAAAAATCATTTTTGTCGATATATACGCGCAGGTTGGCTTCTTGAAGTTTGTAAAAGACTTTCTCGACACGAAATAGATGTTCATCCTCGTTTCTCGATGATGTCGTTTAAACCGAGTGTTTTTTTAAGCTGAAACTTTCAAATATCTCGGGAAATAAGCACTCTACGAAAAAAATTTACCAGATCAAGATTTAATCATTTCGAAGGAGACATACATTAGTGCTAATACTAGTAGGGGGTACTCTCCCTCATGAGAGGTTTTCTCATGAGTGCTTTTTGAAATATTTCCAAAACTCGAAAAACTCCTTAAGGAAGCAGTCACTTCCGGTCAGCTGATTTTAGCCAAAATTAACTAACCTCCTTACTTATTTTTAGTTGGAAAATTCGAATCTGCCATAAAAAATAGGGGTTCTTATTTTCATTTCAAAGTTACCCCCCGCCCCACCTACAAGAAAGAAAATGGTTATTAATTTTAGCACTAATGTATTTCCTCTTCGGAATGATTAAATGTTGACCTTGTACTTTTTTTCGTAGAATGCTTATTTTCCGAGATATTTGAAAGTTTCAGATTTAAAAAACACCCTGTATAGACATATCATAATTCGCCGAAAAAAAGTTTTCGGGATGTCATTCTCCTTCATTTGAATCTGTAGAAATCTTGAACTTAGGTCGATGGTGGTCACAAACTAGAAGTTTCCGATATTTGCTAATGTATTGGTGATATCCGGTGGATGAGAATCCAATATTGTCACTGAATGTAACCTCTTGAAGTCTATACTACCATTCGATACTTTTTTGTTTGTGAGGCAATCATTTTCTTTTCTACACCACATCGAGGCGTTATAAAAGCTTTTAAGTTAAGCAAGTTGGTTGTCCACTTCCTGCTTCATACTGTATGGATATGGGTATAATTTAGTGTAACTTCCGTTTCAATGGCTTCGAGGTTATTTATGGGCCTAAACAGTATTGTAAATTTCAAGATGACTGTTCGATTTCTTCTTAATGTCAGTGAAAAGATGACCATCTCGTACTTCCATATTATTGACTTGGCAAGGTGGTTTTTCTTGTAACGGAATGTGTATGTAGGTTGCGATCAGTTCATTGTGTTTTCGATCGATTAATGCCCCAAGTTCTTTTAACTTTTCATATAGAATAATGACATCAAATGATTTCAACCCTGGTAGAACAAAACAATCAATGAGCTTCAATTTTGTGACTGATTTTGTCACCTCAAAATTTTGATGTTTTAAGTGGTAATCTATAAAGTATTGTACTCTAGAAAGGCTTCCGTCATAAAATTTACCTCAGAGTTATCTCTGATTTCACTACTGAAATATCATGAGGTCGGTTGATATAATTAACTACCCGTGTTTCAATTGACGAATCAACATCCATCGGTGCTGGCGGTTTGGGTTAATTTGGTCTTGATGGTGGTAAATTGATCATGGTCTGGTTGACATATGGGGTGTTTCTCTGGTGAGGTGGAAGTATGGTATCATTTTTAAGAGGAACTTGATAGTTTCTTGCAAATAGTCCTTCGACTTGATTTTATTGAGGATCAAGGAAAACTGATGATCTATCGTAATGATCCCGTTTATTAGCGTGATGGAACGATAAACAACGACACTACTACGCGGAAAAAACACAAAAACATTCCAGATCATTTATTCCAATTCTATAGTTTCCAAATATATAGTAGATAAAACTTCCATCCCAACACCCAAACGAAATGTTTCTCGCCAAAAATTATCTCCCTCACAATACGTTCAACAATAAAGCAGACTTTATTATAGTATGACGTCGACATTAAATTTTTATTTTATAAAATCGCCTCTGCCGACGTCAAAACAAATTACTTATAATTGGCAGTATTTGTGTGTGCTTCATAAAAAATAAAAATTAAAAATCGATTTAAAGTTATATGTTGTGGCTATAAAATGAGAAAATGTGTAGAAAATATTGGCAACAATTCAACAAATAACAAAAAGCCATTGTTTTAAGTATTTTATGATGAATTTTTTGCAATTCTTGGAAATATGTACTGTACTATACTGTTGTAGTGCTTGTGCTGCTGTTTCAAGTGTAATAAAATGTTTAATAACATTTCTTTGTTTTTCAGTTTTTCAAACGACTAAATATTATTTATGAAATATAAGGAAAATCTTTTTTTTTTAATTTTTTAAATAAAATAAAATTTTTAGTAATTCAATTTAATTTTCCAAATGGAACACAAAAAAATTGAAAATTTACCAAATTGGTCTGGTGGGTTGAGGTTAATTCCATTATACATAATGCCAATCGTTATATTATGGTATTGAAACTAATCAATTGCAATATGCTGCCAATAAAATTTTATAAAAATTAACTTATTTCATGACTTTTTCCGAATGTGCAAATTTTAATTGAGGTCCACAGCTAAAACTGTTTCCGCTAACACAGTATGTCAAAAAAATATAAAGTCCGATTCAAAAATAAATAATAATGGCGAAAACTTTGTTAACTGTTGATTAATCCGATAAAGTCACCTAATTTTAAATTATTATTCGGGACCAAGTATCAATCGCATGACCTTCCTCTTGAATATAAAGGCTCGTTAGAGGTCAGCGCCTGTTTCCATGTTCATAGGTTAGCACCGATCGCATTTGTGTGTCATAAAGTCGAAATTTGCTGATGTGTTGATCGAAGATGTTTCAACTGTGTTAAGTAAAGAAACTTTGTTACTCGCAACAATGTGAACTTTCATGTTTGCCTGCATTCAATCTAAATGTAGTTAATTTGCATATGGACGCTTATCAAAAGTTTTCACAGAATTTTGAGGATATTTAGTTTTATTTAAAAGTGTATACAGTTTAAAATTTTTTCTAATTAAATATAATGTAAAGTAAAATTGCTTATCAGTGCCACACAATATTTAGATTATATGATAGCACGCTACAAACTTAAACCATAAAATTATATATCACCTTTAGACACATTGCAACATGTGACATGATGCTGCCCATTACAACCCTTTATATAACGATAAAACGCAACGATAAGAAATTCATTTTACACAATAAAAATTTTGTAATATCCCAACAAATTTTTACGAAGGTTATAAACCATAGGTAAAAAAATTCTCACGTGTTTTAATTAGATTATGTTTTTAATTTGACGCAATTTTGATTTAATTACTTACTGTAACGTAACTTGTCCCAACATTCGTAACCTTGACTAAATTACCCAAAAAATTTCTTAACGACATAACATTTAGTAAAAAAAAAATTTAAAAAAATTTTGCGAAATTTTCTGTTTGCCATTGAATATCAAAATGCCCAAAACTAATTTATTCAAATTTTTTTTTTACTTTCGGTGTCGTTTTTTTTTTTTTTTTTTTTTGGTGGTCGAGAGCAAAATTTATTATAGAAATTTATTTTACACATTATACGTGTGGTGATGTTATGAAATCGCGGGAACGTGAATGACTTGCATGCAATGTCGCGCGACCAAAACTAACTAAAGCACAAATATGAATGTCAAAAAAATTTTTTGTTTTGTTTTTAATTGTAAGTCATAACTAATTTGAATTTATAATCATGGACTGGGATCGTAATTAACGAGATTAATGAATTGAAATAGTTTTGACCTTAATTGATGTGCAATGTTTAAAATAACTATGCAGGTATTTTTTTTGCGTACATTGAAGTTGTCTTTGATTGTTCTTAAAAGTCAAGAATCGAAAGTTCAATTATTTTTTGAATAAAATTATAAGATTATATTGTACAGTTTTTTTAGTATATCGTTATTTTATCCAGTTTAAAAACTAAAGCGATATTAGGCAACTAAAAGAAAATTATTGTTAATTTAAGAAGAGCTCAGCAAGTCACTTAAAGCTTTTGTTAAGTAAACTAAAGTTTGTAAATATATTATTGCATTTATTTAAATTCTTTACTTAACTGTTCACTAACTTTTAACAAATTTAAAAGCTCCTTATTGATCGTGACGCCAAGCCCTAAAAATAAATTAATGTTTTTTTTTATATCAATTATTTTAAAAGCTTTTTTACTTAACGCATAATTGAGCTTTTAGTATAAGGAGAACCAAACAAATTCAAATTTAGTCTTAACTTTAAAAAGCAGTTTAAAAATAAATATTTTTGGATGGAAAGCTCAAAGTGCGAGATAATTGATAAAGCTTTATTTAAATTTTGTTAAGTTTTAAACAGTATTAAGTACTGTGAACTGTATAATGTTTCAGTTTTATATAAAATACAATTCAGCTTTTTGAGCAGTTGTCAATTTATGTTGAACCAAAAATTATATTTACTTTAAACTGTTTATGAGTTTATTAACGATTTATTTAAATAAACTTTAAAATAGAAAAGCTTTCATGTTTAAAAATATTTATATGAAGATTTTTCAGTGGCAAATCAGAATAACATTTTATTATAGTTGGTTTATTAAGTTATTGATGAGCTTTCAATGCTTTAATTTCAATTAAAGCTAGTACATATTATTATTTATGAAAATAAAAGCTTTGACAATTACTGCAATTATTTACATTTTTAACTAAACTTGCAATGTTTGTAATGTCTAGTTGCGTTTTTGTTGTAAAGTTTTTGTTGTACAGCTTGATTATTTAAAAAGCTTATGAATTAAAATCTATGTTTTACATGAACAGCTACATGACCAAAGTGTATAAAAGCAACTTAATTGTAACGAAATGCTTTATTTAAAAATACAACTTTTTAGTTGGACTAGAAAGAATCAAAAAAAATAAAATAACAAAAATTTACCTACCACATTTTTTGTTGGTAAACTGATTTTTCTGGGAACTTCTTAAACGTTAGTGATTTTATTATTAGTTTACCTAAGAGCTTTTAAAGTAGAAAAGTAAAAAATTTAATTATTAATTTTTTTTTAATAATTTTAAATAATTTTCTTTAAAAACAAACGATTACAAAGTCATGATAAACTTTAAACAAAATTTTCATCTTGAAAAACTTTTTATTTTCATTAAGCACAATTAAACCATTAAAGCAAAATGATTTTAAAATGTTAACATATCCCTTATTGATCAAAAAAATCAAAACATCAAAACATCAAGTAGCAAAGTAGTTACAAGTTAATGACAGTTACGTTTCTAAACAAAAGAAAAATTATAGCTCAAAATTGTTTGAAATAAGTTAAGAGCTTTTAAGGTACTTGTAGAAAAATAATATTATATCACATCAATTTACGTTATGACCTTTTTTGTTATGTAATTAGAAGTAATCTAATGAAAATAAGTAATTGTTTAAAAAAGCTCAATTCAACTTAGGATACATTTTATTTCCAAAGCTTTTATATTTTAATAAGTTGTTTCAAGGAAAATTTAGGTTTTTCCTAATAAATGTAACATCAAACAGATAAATAAGTTTATATGAGCTTTTTTGGTGGAAATTTTTATACATAGTGAGCTTTAAGCATAGTGAAAATACCTTAAGAATTTTAGTTCTATTTGAAAATCGAATTGATACTTGAACAGTTGGTGTAATAAAATTGAATTTTTAGATCAGTCAAAAAGTTTTTTAAGAGCTTTTCTTTAAATGTTTAATAAGTTTAATTATTTTATTTTTGGAAGATTTGATAATTTGGTTACGTCCATTGAAATCTGAGAAATAATCAGTTTTTAATCTTTCAAACAGAAGAAAGAATTATTTTTTCTTAAGTTATGAAAATTAAAATCATAAGCATACTTATAAGCTTAAATGAAAATCTTTAAATGAAAGTTTCCTTTAATTTTTGAATTTATAAAAGCGCTGATATTCAATGTGTTCATATATTATCAATTCATATAGTTTAGAACTGTTAATCCTTTCGTTTTTTTGAGTTATTAGCACTTTGACTAATCATGAAAGCTTAGTAACAGTTAAAAAATAAATTGAAACATTGCTGAGCTTTTTCAGTTTAATATTTAAAAAAAATATATGGGTAATATGTTTAATCATAAAAAGTAAAATTAATGTTTTTATATGCTTTTGGATATACTTTTAAAAAGCTTTAAAATTATACTATTCAAAGTTTTACTCTTAGATGTTTCACTTCACGTAACTAAAGTACAAGAGGGAACTAAACATCATTAGTATTTAAACATAATTTTATTTTTAAATAATAACAAAAAGCTTGCCAGAGTAAACGCTTTATTTGATTTTAATTTATTATATTTCCTTATTTAATTTTAATTCGGATAATTTTATTGCTTAATTTAATTGTTAATTGTATTTTTAATAATAACATAGTCAAAGTAGGATTTTAAAATGGTTTTTAATAAAAGATTCCTTATTCATTAAAACCCAACACTGTTGTGTTTCAAGCTTTTTTATTTGATCCGTAGTTGAACTTTAAAATAAAAAAAGCACAATAAAAAGTAAAATTTAATAAAAAAATTGAAATCTTAAAGTTTTTAGAAAGTTATTTTCTGAAAGCTTTGATTACATTTTAAAAGTTAATTTTCAATAGAAAATGTGAAAAAGAGACTTACTGAAACTTTGTTTGTGCAAAGTTTAAAATTGCAAACCACCTTACTTCTGACGCAAATGCTCAAACATTTTAATTAAAAAAAATTTCCACTTTTTCATTTGTTTTTTTTTTTTTTTTTAATTTTATTTAAGTTTAATTAAAAATTTTAATTTACTTTGCTGTTGCAGTTTGATATTTTTAAAATGAGTTTTTTTTGGTATTCGAATATGTTAAATTAATTAAAGTTTTATATATAAAGCTTTTGGAAACAATTTTAAATGGCCTCATAAATCATAAACTAAAAAGCTTTAGTTTTGAAAATTTAACTTCTTTTAAATTAAATACAAAAGAAACCTTAGCAGAATAAGTAGTTATTAAAAAATATTTCTCTTTTATTAATAATAAAAGCTTTTAACAATACGAAACGCCTTTTAAGCTTTTAAAATCATAATCCTTCAATTAAGATTTTAAAGTGTTTGAAAAAGTTTGGGAGCTTTTTATTTTTTATTATTTTTTAATCATTTTTACTTAAAGTTTTAATAATTAAAGTTAGATTTGGAAATAGATTATTTTTAATCAAATAAAACCAAAGACCAAAAGCTTTCATGTTCCAAGCTTTTTTATTTCAATAAGCACCAGGAAGTAATAACATATTAGGCTTATGTATTTTAATGGAATGCACATCAAATAAGTAAAGTAAATAAATTTTATAATTTTAAAGGATTTTGCTAAAAGCTTTTTTAGTTGATCCGTAATTAAGCTTTAATTTCAAGAAAAACTAAATTTGTAACTAACAATTGATTCTCAATTTATGTTTACAGAAGCAGTTATAACCAAATGAAAGTTTTTAAATAGAAAGCTAATTAAAAAAGTTATTTCCTAAAAGCTTTTAATACATTTTGAAATTTAATTTTAAATAGAAAATGTGAGTAATTTACGGAAATATAATTAGAAAAAAGTTCAAAATTGAATACAATTTTACTTCTGAGGCAGTTTCAAAACGGAGTTTAAAACAAAAATATTTTAAAACTGTTCATTTTTTTTTAAAGTTTATTTAAGTGTATTTAAAATTATATATTTGACTTAATTGTAGATTGAAACTGTTCCAGTTTGAGATATAAAAAAAAATTATATTAGTATTCGAATACGTTTAACGATATAAAAATAAATGAAAGTTTGTATATTTAAAGCTTTCGGTAATATTTTTAAAAAGCTTTAATATCTTAAAATAAAAAGCTTCAGTTTTGGAAAATTCACTTAATTTTCCTTAAATACAAGAAAGAAATAAGCATAATAAGTTTTTAATAATATTTTTTATTATTGAAAATGATTTCCAATTTAAGCAAACTGCACCAAGGTTTCATTCTGTCAGACGGATGGAGGGTACTGAATTTCCGGGATTTAATTTACATTCATTTGATGCCTTCAATCACAAAGCTCTCTTGTCATAAATATCGCATTTCGGCTCAAGTTCATGATTTTTATTCAAGGCAGCAACCAGGTAGTTTTGGATTACGTTGTTCAGTTTGAAATCAAAGACTTGTTAATTTGGGCTGAATTCCGTCATCGCGTTCTTTAGCGGATTGATTGTCCATTGTAAATTTCGAAGCAAAATTTCGATACAATTCTTCAGACGTTCGATCAACTGTTTTTTGTTACCGGTTGCGATCAGACCCTTATTTTTACATTAGTTTTTTAATATTTCGACTTTTAAATGTCTGAAACTCGTCATTTTATTTTTTTTTACACGCGGAATAGAGTTATTTTGTTGTGCACAGAAAGTTATATAAACTTTACTCACAAAATCTCTGTTAACCCCAGATCTGAATCTGTCAAATAAAACTTAAACTATATTACTCGATATAAAACAATTTATTTTATTACCTTTGTTAATTCGGCGGCGGTTCAAACATTGCGCGTTCTTGTTCTCGAATGTTTTTTTGTTCCTTTTGTTTTTCATCGACTACTACATTCCATCTTGTTTTTTCATCGGCTACTACAGTTTTGATTCGTTTAGTTCGTGACATTGAAAAACCGATTATTTGACAACCTAGAGTACGTTTTAATTAAGCTGTGCTTTTATATTTTAAATTAAAAACTGACTTTAAATGGATTTACGGAATATTACTTAATGTATCTTTTGTGATTTCAGACGGAATTATAGAAATAATTGGCCGATGATAACGGGAGTATAAAACAAAAGTATTAGAAATGATGTTATCAAGGTATCTTAAAAATACGGCATCGTTTGCTATTTGATATCTAGTTGTCAAAAAGTTTGAATCACTTGTTCCAAAATTTACAATAAAGTCTCCTGCTAACCTAATCATCTTATATTTTTTGTTTTGTTTATATTTGAAATTGTTTTTAATATTTCTTTTCATTTCTATGTTCAAAGTGCCATCTATTGAAAATATATTTGTTCGACATGAATTGTCTAACAAAGTGCTAATTAATAAGCATTTAATTTAATAAAACAATCGTAAAGTACTTTGCAAAACCAATGATAACTTGAATGATGTATACATATTTGTAATATTTATTATGTGTCGCTGCAAAATAGTTTGTGTCTGAGATAAACCCATTTCTGTTACATTTATTTTTCATTAGATGGAGGCACATTGGTTCAAAACAGTTGGAAAATAAATATGTATGCAAACAATAGTAAGCTGTATGGTCACATATGCACTTCCATGCGCTGTTTTCTAAATCGTGGGCTCTGCTTTGCAGCTGTTTACACTCTGTCCCTATATTATTATTTTATTTATGTGTGTAAGGTAAGGTGCCATCTATTCAAAATAGTGACCATACAAAATTTAGTAGAGACGCGCATGTCGTCACGCGTCTTCGCATTTTTCGTAACGGCATTGCTGAAAACGAAAACCAAATTACTGAACTCGGTCAGATAACTTTTTGTAAGCTTTTTTAAATTTGGAAATTTATGTATAAAATATATTTGGTTATTTTAAATTATCTAATGCACGGCCTTAAAAGCCAGAAATGCATTTTTTACTCAATTCAAAAAGATGTTGCCAAATTTTTGTATGAGAACATTTAATGCTTTGTTTATCATTATAATAATTTTAATTATTTTCGAAGGTGATTACAATATTAGATCTTTTATACTTATTTCAAAAATTAATGTTTTTTTTTTATTTTAAACTTTCCAGTTTTAAATTATTAAAATAATTCAAACATTTCTATAATTTTTGAGAACAATTCACTAGACTCACTATTAATATTCATTTCAGTACTTTTATAAAGGACACTTTTGAATTATTTTAAATTTCGAGAAAATCTTTTATAAACTGTATTATTGCACACTTTTGACCAGATATAGTACATAAATTATTTTGCAATTAGTTTATTTAGTTAAAATTCACCTGAAAGGTTGTAGCATTTGTACATCATCTAAATAATTTGAAAGATTATATATTTAGCAGCTTATACTTTATTTACAAAATTGTTTAAGTTAAATCTATTAAGTTTATCAGTAGCATCAAAAGCTTTATTATGCTTGAACCAATACTTGATTGGAAATATCTAAGCAAGTTACCTTCTTCAAAATATAAACGTATTCAGAAGGTTAATT
The DNA here is from genome assembly GCA_963556175.1 of Tipula confusa. Lineage (NCBI taxonomy): Eukaryota > Metazoa > Arthropoda > Insecta > Diptera > Tipulidae > Tipula > Tipula confusa. Next base: position 213,589,171 of record OY744475.1, on the reverse strand, counting down.
CAATTTAAATGTCAAAAAACATTGATTTGATTTAGCTTGAAATACCAATATACATTACTAACCAATCAAATTTATTCGACCGCAACCACCGCCCACCAATTTTCTCATCAATAATTTTTAATTGAGACGAAAAGAAATTTTTAATCTTTCTTTACTAATTTATCGTCTTCTACAACTTTTACTTTTATTAACCCAATCGATAAGATATTGTCGCTGCTTCTCATTTCATTGTATTTTTCAAACGAAAATCTTAAATAAATTAATGACCGTTATAAAAAAAAATGAAAACAAAACATTTAAAAACAAAAAACGTCTTGGTCAAAAACAAAAACAAATCATTTGGTTAACTGTTCCTATAATAAAAGTAGACAGGTATAGGTAGTTAAAAGAAAATACAAAATAAAATTTCGTAATCGCTACGGTTAAAAAAAAAAATTTAAATTACGCAAGACATTGTTTGTTTATTTATTTTATGGACTTCCTCGATTTTATGGGCTTTCTTAGAACAAAACAAACGAATGAAAAATGTGTTATCTATTTTACGTGTCTTGGGAGTCCAAAACCATTACGTATAAAGAAATTATGTCAAATAAATGTCGAGTATATACACAGTAGATAATATTAGCACATAAATTAACTCACTACACCCGTCTTCGTATCAGCTCGTGTATATAATTTCTCTTTGTAATAACACAAAACGCGATTATACATTATGTCAACATCTTTGTGCAAAACAATAAACATATTCAGTAAACAAACAACAAAAACTTCAAAATTTCTATAATACATAAACGTTTTTGTTGTGTTTATATTTAGAATTATGCTAATTTGTAACACTTTCACTGAATAAATTTGAATAATAATTCGACAGCCCAATGTAAAATAAAATAAAATTATTGATTTTACTGTACGTGCACACCCCAGTGGCATAATGCGGTAATACATTTTGTATATTTTCCCACTGAAACAAACTCATCTTTCATCAGATGCACAAAAAAAAACTGTACGAACATGTTCATCTCGAACAAATCAACTGGAATACAATTGGAAAATCACGACACAACAGCAACAACAAAGATTATCGAGAAAAAATGTTAAATTGGAAATTAAATTACCGCGGCGGTAAAGATGAAAAAAAAAATTGTATAAGAATACAGATTGAAAATGACTTTTTCCGATTTTCATTTTTTTTTTTATATTCAACAAATCACGTTATCGTAATTTGTAGTTGAAATATTTCAAAATATTAAATTGTTCGAATCGTATTGTATTTTACAAGTGCAACGAATCTGATGATCTGATGCTAAATTATCCGAAAATTTTAAACTTTTCTTTTACGTAAGGTTGGAAGTCTCGAATTTTTGTTGAGATTAAATACCGATAGGATTCTTCAATTCTCTTAAGTGATGATAACTTTCCTTCATATTTCACTCTGACATATATCTCCCTTCACTGCGATGTAATTTATATTCCTGTCATCGATGCCAGACTCGATCAAAGGCCTAGACAACATCAAGGAAAACTCAATAACATACTTTTGGTTTGGAATGTTTCTCATTGAAACCAATTTGTTAAAATAGAAACAGGTGTCCTTCTTCAATGAGAGTTTTCATCCTGAAGTTTTGATACCTTTTTTGAAACCTTTGAGGAGTAATTTTTCGAAGAGTTTGGACAATAATTGTAATACAGATATAAGTCTGCATAACGTTTTCTCATTTATTTCCTTCTAATCGTTTCTTCCAGATGTTCAGCAAAAATGTCAGTTTCATCTTTGTAAATTTTGGGCCTTTGAAAATTGTAATCCTTCGCTCTTTTGGTCTTGTTAGTCCTTTTGTAATTTCCCATAAAAAGTAATCAATTTCATTGGGGCCTGAAAGACCTATTAAATATTTGTTGAAGCTTACCACTTTGGTTTCTTGTATTAATTTCTAAAGATTTCTAGCCCTGGAAGATGCTGTATAAGTCCATGAGTATTCCAGGTTAGTATAATCTTAGTGCATTGTACATTTTTTGTTGTTTGGTGGGAGATCAGGTAAAGCAACTTTTCTGCTACAAATCTGGTTAATTTCTTATTGATGTTCTACTTGCTGTTTAAAATTTACTAATAGCATTCAGAGGCATTGTTGCTATAGCTTGTTGAATTCCAACATTTTGATCTGAAGACCAAGGTAGTCCTTGTCTTGCTGCTTGTGAGTATGAGAATCCTTTTGTCTTTTTTGCACTATGGAACGTAGTGACAGTTTTTGTCGGGGTTTCCTTTTTGTTTGTTGCTCTCATTGGCTGGTTTTAGTTTGCCCTTTTTCGCAAATTTTACAGTGTTTTGTCTGATTCACACCCTTTATAGCTAGCAAGGTGGGTGCCTTGGAAGTTTGCACATTTTGCTGGAGTGTTTTTGTCTTTGACGCATTTGTCATTATTGCAGTATTTTTGCGTGTGGTTGTATACCTGACACTTTTTGCATTGTAGTATAATTCTGATCGCCATTTTTAATGGCTTCATTCGGACCACCCTTTCCAATATGTTCGTAATATTATTTCTTTGTGGTTTAGAGTTTCTTCTTCGAACGGAACTTCAGGACCAGTTTGGTAGTCAATCTTTAGATTATGTTTAAGGATTTTTAACTTTTTCTTCAATTGCTTTATTTTCTCATAGAGCTTTGATTACTTCCTCAGATTGAGGGTTATTAAAAGTTTCTTGAGATATTATCGCGACTGCTGTCTTTTATGGTAGTGTATTATTACTAACATTTGGAACCTTTGAAGTTGGTGATCTCAACATTATCGTGCTCTTAGGAAAGTTATTCCCTTTATATGGCAATAGTTGGTCCAACCAGGATCCATGGTATCAACAGCTAAAGATGATGATTGATTTGGTGCTGTTATAGATACATCCGTTTCGTTTTCTAATTTTGTTAGGTTATTATTTCTTATCATTTTATTTCCTACAAGTGGCACGAGAAGGAACGATCACCCATGACAGAGCTCTGCGTTATCATAGGTAGGCTATGGGTTTAAACGGAAAGTTGCCAAATTTGAAATTCACATACTAATAACTAAGCATCCTATTAGCCACGCAGCAATATGTATGTACTGCCAAACAGTTCATTCATGAAATCAATTCATTGATTTTATGTGATCACATTGACAAAATATCTGGAATATTTTAATTTTTTTCACTGCCCAAAGGGCCAGCACTCCAACCTAAAAGAACTTTTGTGCTCTTGGGATTTATTAGTTCAAAAACTACTCAACCTTCCTAATAAAAGCAAGAATGTTACTTGCAGAGGTAATAAAAGCAATAATGTTACTTCCAATTTACATTTTGCTGGGGTCAAATATTTCTTTTCAAAATGAAGCCACCTCAGTCTACACAGAGCAACACACCCACATAGTTTATGCTCTGCAATTTCTATCTCTTCCAAACAGAGCCGCCACTCGGTTTCTGTGGACAGGTTCATTTTATTCAAATGATATCTTAGGTTATAGTGACCTGGAAGAACCCTCACTAGTTTCGTACCATAAGTCTTTATGGTGAAATGGTCTGATCAAAGATTTGGCTTGTCTGAGGCCGAGAATACAGTTCCATTAGGTCAAGCACTGTATTTCTTTCCATTTACTAATTGAGTAGGCTGCAGAGACCCACGGATTGCCACGGAAAGGCTCAGAGCCAATGAGTGTAGTCGACGAGCCTGCCCATGCTAGCTGGTCGGCTATCTCATTTCCAGTAATGCCCTTGTGACCAAGTATCCACCACAACCTAACGTTGTTATGGCACGAAAGAAATTGTTGCAATTTATAACAAGTTTTAACCGACTTAGAATCCAAACAGTTAGAAGCCAGTACTTTCAATGCTGGTTGGCTGTCGCATGGAAGCGCCTTTAAAACCTTTGTTCATAATAGCTAAGACGCAAGTTTTGGTGGCGTGAATTTTGGCTAGAAAAACACTGGGGTAAGTTTCCAGTGATATCAATATTTTGTGGTTGGGTCCAAAGACACCAATGCCAATTTCTCTATCCATTTTTGATCCATTTGTGAACCAGACTAGGCTTCTAGGCTCCAAAGGAAGTCCACCAGTATCCCAGTCTATTCTATCAAGGACTGTTACCCCGAAGTTTTTGCCAAACAGAGTTCTTTGAGCATAACGGCCGGGACTCTAAAGAACATTTGAAGTTTAAAAGTTCATATGTCTAGATGAACCATATGATCATCATGACTATATTGATTCACTAGCTGTAATCTAGCTGCACGAATAGCAACTGATTTTTTCACGTATATATGAAATGGAGTGAGTTCGATGAGTGCTCCCATTGCCGCCGTAGGACAGGTGCGCATAGCGCCTGTGATTCCGAGATATGCTAGCCTCTGCAATGAAGTTAGCTTATTCATAATAAATTGTTGTTGTACCTTGGAACACCATACTTTGGCCCCATAGGTTACAATTAGCCTCTCTAACATGATGTACAAGCACACATGGATCTGACCGCGCGTTCGGTAGTTGAGTTAATATTAGAGTTCCAGTTTAGTTTCTTATCTAGGGCAACACCTAGTTAACAACACATAGTCAATATCCAAATCTCAATAAAGCTCCCTCATTATCCAAAAGCACACAGTGCAATTTCTTTCGAGCAGTAGGCCGCTTCAATCTTGGTAACAAGTAGATGCGACGTCCTTTCTGGGAATTAACCTTTTCTGTAGACGAATTGATTAGGATGCAGAGGTCTGCTTATAGTTAACCAGTTCCTGATATGAAGATCTATCACTCGTTCCACAGTTTTAATAAACGATGTGAATAAACGATGTAACTGATAGGTCGAAAGGACCTAGGGAGTTCGTTTGGCTGATTGCCAAGTTTTGGAATAAAAACCACATTTATTTGGCTCCAAGCCTGTGGTATGTGACCCAAATTGAAGCTAGTTCTAAATAACGCTTTCAGAATAGGGGTAATACAGTCCAATCCTCTTTGAAGAAGGGCTGGGAAGATTCCACCCCCGCTTGGAGCCTTGACCAGCTGAAAGGAGTTAAAGGCCCATTTCACTTTTTTCGGAGTAAAAAGCCTACCGGATAAACTATTAACCAAACCTACATTTACAACACACATTGTGTTGTAATTTGTTAGGGCTTGCCGCCTATATTCATTCCACTCATTAGAATGCTTTGCCCATTAAAATAATTTGCCAACCTTTTTACGGTGTTAAGCCAGCTGTTCGAAAATAGGAGCACGTCATTTAGCAAACAAGCTGCAGATTCTAGGTCACTATAATTGAACTCAAAAAGTTGACAGCAAATCCGCTTTCACGAATAAAATATCCTTGAATGTCTCCCAGTTTTAGAGCAAAGGATACGACGCTCTCCCGCCTATATGATCACTCCCGATAAATCGAACCTGATGTGCAAGTAGTCCGACAAAAAAGCTTATTTTGATACATGCCAGCTTGCGACAGACTTGGAGTTAAACTGACTTGACAGAGTGAGCTCCAACACCTCTTGCCGAATCGTGGTAATGAAAGTGGGGTTAGAGCTTTTATTTAAATTGTTTATGTGACTGTTCATAAGATAATTTTAAAGGGATTTATCCCTACTATTTGTAACGCAGATATCTCAAATGATATGTTGCGCGTTTGCATCGCAGCATATGACGAATAGAACCTGTAAGGTACTTCTATTTCTAGAAACCGCGTTAAATCACCAACATTTGTGAGTTTGAAAAAGCTTTAAGCTTCTAAGTTTTTGAATATCAAAAATTAAAGTTAACATTTTGTTTGTAACATTCTGGATTTGTCTAACAATTTACCATAGTCTCTAAAATGATAGAGTTCATTTTTTTGACTTACGTACAACAAAAACTTTTGGTAAGCTTTACAAAAATGAAATTAAACTTAATATAATAATACAAGTTCTAAAATATACTGAAATTTATAATAAATTCATCATAAACTATCACCGTTTAATGGTCTTAAATTTTAACTTTTAACGATGAGTCATAACAAGTTTATCTACAACAGCAATGCAGTTGCCTGTAACATAAAAGCTTTAGCTTTTTGAAACATAATTTCCAAACGGTTGTTGTGTGAAAATATCTGTATATCTGCAGTGTAATAAAAAGAAAAGTCATTTTTACCAAGAATACCTTAAAATACGGTTAAACCGTTTTAAAACTATCTTTAAAAAACGATTCGCACAGTAGAATTGTATATACTGGAATAACGTGATAAGAAATATAGTTTTGGATACATGAAAAAAATGAAAATGATGATGATTACTTTAAGTTGTCTTCCCAACAAAATGAAATCGGAAAAAATTATTATGTTTGATTATAAAATCACGATTTTGGTTGGTTTCGTTTGTGTTTTCCTTTTCCTAGGAAATGGAAAAAATTGTAAGTTAAAATCGAGACTTTAACGAGAAAGTTTCTCAGTAGATAATAATAATAATAATTTGCATTTGACCAAAACTATTTTCCACTGTGCGGTTTTGAGATTAGATTTTTTTTTAAATTTTGCTAAATGTGTACAGTGATTTTTTTAAGTGCTACTCAATTTCGCACTTATATCAGTCACACATAGTGCCATCATACATCATAATATGATTTATATAGATGTCACGACTCAATTTTGTGTATGAAATAATAATTTCAATACAACAATGCCACATGTGCGCACACGCCGAGGGTGGTGTACATGGAGTACGAGTATGCTAAATACAATATTTAAGTACACAAATCAGTTAATGTTTTATAATTGAATTTTCACTGCTAATTGATTTATACATTTATCAGCCATTTTTACATATGATATGTGATACGATTTCGTATATATGTGTGTGTATATACATGTGTACGCATTTAATTTTATGTACGTTTCAAAAAAGTTTTTTTTTTTTTTTTGGTATAATTAAAAAGTTTTGTTGTAAGTTCATCTAAGTGATTTTGAAATGTCATTTTCATGAACGAGTATGATAAATAGTTGTTGACATGATTTAATTTAATTTGTGATATATATATATATATATATATATATATATATATATATATATATATATATATATATATATATATATATATACATACAGAGAAAAATAGTATCTTAAAATTGATTTTAACCTTAATATTAAAGAATTTTGACTATGGATTTTGCTCAAAATCTTTTATGATTTAATCTAAACAACCGTAAATTTTTAAATTAAATTATGTTTATTCTTTAGGATGAATGGTTATGGATTTGAAGCTAAATAATATCTTCTTTATTTCAAATGGTTGGTGTTACAGTGAAATGTTTAAAATAAAGTAACAAAATCATTTATTTTAAAGCTAAGGAACTTTTAATTTAAATAATCTTGAACCTTTATTTTAAAGATTTCGAGAGTTTGTTTCAAAATATTTTAGGTTTTTTTTTAAAGAATATCGATACTTTAATTTGAATTCCTTTTGTGCTTTGATTTAAAAGATGTATTCTTTTGTTTAAATGATGATGTAACCATTGATTTAAAGAAACTATTTTTTTTTTTGCCGAGTAACAGTATAACTGTAAGTACATACCAATTGATAACCCAAATAATGTTTATATAATGGCCACTCATTTAAAAATTCGGCAATATTTGGATGCTTTAAAGGAGCACACACGACTTTTCGAGGTTCCCTTCCATTTGCTGCATACTAAATCCCAAGGCTCAAAATTATGTTTCAGTCATTGTTTATCATTTATAAAGTTATCTGTTAAAGAAAAATTTGGAATCAAAATCATAAATAATAAAAGACGTTCACAACTTACCAGGAATGGGTGAGAACTGCACCACGTTAAATGAAAAATGCATAATTGCAACGGTGAACCAAACAAAAAATCATGTTGAACATTTAAAACAAAATCATAAACTTTTATTTTAAATGGTTTTACGTTTGTTTTGCAACAATTATCATTTGTTTTAAAAGACTTTATTCTTTGAATTAAATATTTTATCGATAGTTTGCAAAAAAACTCCAAAATCTGTAATCAAAGAATCAAAGATTTTGAAATATTAAATAATTCCTTTGAATTAAAGGGTTTTGACCTTTGCCATGGTAACTGTTAAAATATGTGCAACAAAGAATTCATTTCCTTTGAAATAAATGGTGATTTTTCTTAATTATTCTTTAAATCAAAGAAAAAAAATCAAAGAATTTATTTCTTTAAAACTAAATCTCAAATTTTTCTCAGTTATATATATATATATATATATATATATATATATATATATATATATATATATATATAAAATATATATAAAATATAAAAGTCTCGTGTCACGATGTTTGTGGTTGCACTCCTCCGAAACGGCTCGACCGATTTTTATGAAATTTTTTATGTATATTTGGTAGGTATGAGAATAGTTCGTAAAGTATATTTCATACCACTAGGTGATTATGGTGTTCCTACTTAGATAATTTTTTTCACTTTCTATTTTTTGATAAAACTTTGTTTTCATATTTTTTTTGATTTAACATCAAAAAATTCATAAAACCCCAAATTTTCAACCTCCTACCTCGACCCTCCCATTTTTTAATCACGATTTTAGTATTTTTGTATGAAAAATATTCAAATAATTTAACCATCTTTCGTATTTTAAATTTAACGAAATTATTTATGTTGTTGAAAGACAGATGGCGTTACGTCCGTCTCATCCAATGCGTAGATCAAATGCGCCTACACTTCTGTTGACGACGTTCTAAACCGGGATCTGAAACATTTATCGCCTTGCATGGCGCAGATGGAAAATGAACAACGTGTTTTCCTAATGATTTCACCAACGACACGATCACAAATGTCGACGGATATCCAATATATGAAGAAATACTGATAATGGCGGACAATCATTTACGGTAAATATCAACAACGCAGACATTGACTTTAACAATCGTTGGGTGATACCATATTTGCCTCTGCTGAGCAAAACATTCAATACTCATATTAATGTTGAGTTCTGCAATTCGGTGAAGAGCATCATATACTGTGTTACAAATTTTAAATACCGATGTGAATGCTCCTCGATTGTATGACAACAAGGAAATAATGCGCTACCAAATTGAGCCTTTGCAAGAACACTATATACCGAAATACCACGCTATTTCACATGGAAACAAACAAAAAAATGGATGCGCCACAAGCAAGGCACACGAATTGATGCGTGCTTCGACCCATTCAAATCGAACTTTTTGAGCCAAGTATATAAAGTTACTCGAAACCAGATTGAGGGCTTCCATCTGGGACTGTTGCTGGTTAATGTCACCGGCTCATTGCCATTTCAAGATATACGCAAAGTGAATAGACAACAGTATCCAATTTTGCTCGAAGATGACACTCACTGAGACGATAATATGTTTGCTGAGGCAGCATTGGGCTATACACAAATTTGCCAATTTACCACTTAGTTCGAAATGAATCATGAATTGCAGTATGATACTGCATAAATGGCAGCGATTGTTACTCGCCATGTCCCACTACTGACTCATGAACAAAAAATCATTTACGACCGCATTATGCTGGCAGTTTCGGCAAGACAAGGTGGATTCTTTTTTGAATGCACCAGGTGGAATTGGCAAAACATTTCTCATTTCGCTAATTCTCGCCTAAATGCGACCAAATAATGACATCGCATTGGCCGTCGCATTATATGGCATTGCAGCAAGTTTATTGAATGGAGACACAACAGCTCATCTAGCAATTATACTGCCACTTAATAATCAAAATAACCCAGACGCAGTGTGCAACATAAAAAACCAGTTGTCCATGGTCACAGTGCTGCAACAACGCAAAATTACAATTTGGGATGAATGCACTTTGGCACACAAACATTCTCTTGAGGCGTTAAACAAAACACTCGAAGATAAAAAAAATAACGACAAACTATTCGGAGGCACTCTGTTACTTCTTTCACACCACATTATTTAGGTGTAAATAGGAAAACGTTTCGTTATATTAAAAAAGCGATTACTCGTTTTTTGCTAAACGATGAGTTGCTAAATAGCATTGTACAATGTTCAATGTCAATCAATTGTTTATTTTTCATTAACACGGTTGTTGTATACGCACTTAATTTCTGGTTATTAATAATTAGCACTCGAAGTCCAACTTTATGGATTTTTTAAATCTTTCATTCGAAGTGAATATGCTAAAATACTCGGTGTTCTTGACCTCTTCAGAATTTATTGAGTACCATCGCGGTTTGCGTTTTGAGTTTTGGGGTTCATACTACTGGATTGATATCATCAAAAAAATATATTCAGATTTTCCTAATCATTACCCTCACAAGGTTTTTCGTTGATTTCGTTGATAATTTTAATTTAAAAGAGGCTGCATCAAATATTTAACTTTACGTAGAATTTGGAAGTGTTTTTGTCCAGCCTTGCCTATGTTAATGAAGCTTTCTTTTCTCGCAACATGCTTTTCTAGAGTCTAATAATATCAAACCATATTAATATGAGGTATACCTATGTGGCAAATATATTGACCGGTATTGGTGATATCATCACTGTTTAAAATTACTTTCTTTTGTATTTTGGAATCATCTAGACAATTTATACTGTCCTTTCAATTGCCACTTTTAAATATTTGACCTATTTAACCTCAATCCAGGAATTTTTCTGGTCATCATTTTGAATTGGAAAGTAAAAAGTGCCATCAGCACTATCCTACTGGAAAATTCTGACTCACTTCTCCTAATTACTCCTTCTCTTAATAACTCCCTCTAATTTTCCTTAATTCATGTTTCATCATGCTCATTCGTCAAGATTTCAAATACACTACATTATTATCTTTCAATCTAGTTCTCATTTTGTACCTCACAGAAACGCCTACCTTACTGTTTCCATTTTCGTAATTTCTTACAAAAACCTCCTTTATATTCTTCCTTTCCATTCGATTTGCGCTATCATCTCCTACTTCTAAATCCTTCTGATCACCTTCCTAGTCTACTAAAATTTCCTCGTACACATCATTCTCTAGGTAGCATTTTTGCTAGATTCCCTAATTGCGTTTTCAACGTTCTTCTCTCTTCTACTCTCTTCTTTATTGCTGTTCGAGTCTTATCTTCATTCCATGCATTTTTCTCTCTCAGCTACTTTTAACTTATAATTTTCTTCTTCCAATTTCCACGATTTCCTCTTTATTTCTTTAATTATCTCAGGCTCCTCCATTCCAAAATACTGCTGTCTTCTAGCCTCTAATCTGTCTCTTTCCCTATGTGGCAATTTAATCCATAATTTGTATTACTTCTTTTGTTTTGTTTTTTCTTACGCTTGCTCTAAATTTTGTATATAACCGAGTAACCTCAGACTTTCATTGTTTCGGCATCGCTTTTTTTGTTTCCGTCGCTTACTCCTCTGATCAGGTTCTCTTAATTTGTTTCATTTCATCCATTTTATTTTTTCTTTCACTTGTTTCTGAAATTTTCAATTAAGAGTCGATCACTTGCCGTGATGTTTCTCGTGGTATTTATAATTTATTATAAATTAGGCCGACTCCACCTGTGTAGGCCTCACTATGATATTCGGTTTATTTTTTCTATATGTTCAATCACACTTATTACACGTCCTACTTTTTTGCGGCCTCCTTTTGTTAGTTTTTTGTTAGATTTGACCAATTTTTTCTCAAAACATTGCACCATAATTTGTGACTTGCTAACGAATTATACCTTTACTCCGAGCTAGATATCTAAGGTAAGAACCATTCAGTATTAGGTAAAAACCGAGTTTTACTTAAATAATTAAATTTTGTGTCCAGGCTATACAAATGTGTAGGTAAATTTGGTTTTCTCCGGTGAGAAATGTTAGAAATTATTAGATGAAATTGAAACCAACTTACACATTTGTATACGTACTTTAATCTTACTCGATTGACACCAAATTGATTATTTGTAAAAGATTACTTACACATTTGTGTAGTTCGTTCTAATATCATCGTTAAACAATTTCAAATGTTAACGGATTCTTACGATAATTAAGGTAAATAATTACCGAAATATTAATTTAATCTATATTGTTTATCATACAGATACACATTTGTGTATGTGAAAGGCTAATATTTAATGAAAGGGAAATGAGTTGATTGGACTAAGTTCTTCGATTAAAAATGGCACTGCCTAGAACTGGCGGGATTTGCACTGTTGACAAAAAGCAAAATGTTTATGCCGTTAAAAAGTTCCTTGCTATTTTACAGCTTGTTTCAAGTAAAACTGTGACAGCAGTAAGCGCACAAACCTTCACCGAAGTCTGCTTCTTAGTTGAGATTATTGTGAATCTCTTCAGTTTCAGCATTTCCAGTGATAAACATTCTTAAGCTTTCCGATGATTTAGCCAGCTGTTTCTCGCGATGCTTGCTTGAAGCATTAGCAATATTTTCCGATCAATAATACTTCCTTAATTCTACCTATACTTTACTATAGTCTGCCAAAAGTTTATTTTCATTGTGGAACGGTAAATATTGGCAATAAGGCTATAGAAGTAATTTTTGGATTCATAACCTTCTCTATAGAATAGCACTCGAACGACAACAGTTTGGCTTCCAGTTTAAGTAAAGTGCTTACTAAAAAATTCAGCAAAAATAATATTTTAGTGGAAGTTGGCTAGTGGACTCTTGTTCCTTTCAAAATCTTTAAGAATAAATTTGCAGGACTATTGCTGACATCTTGTCAAATCATTCGAATGGTTTTTACTAACCGGAAGACTTGTTATTACTCATGGTTGAATGCCTAAGTTATCCATACAGCATTTTAACAGCTTAACGTTGTAATTGTTGATAAAATTCTCCTCAGACTAGCATTTCAAAATGTACATTTGACCTCTATTTTTGATGTTCTCGCCTATTAAGTGCTAACGGCAATGTCAGTTTGTTCGCTGGGAACACGCGGGAAGTTGAAACGACTTTCAACGAAACCGTTCTTGTGACAAGTTGTGATATTCTGGAATTCGTCGCGCCACCAATGATCGAGGAACATTACTCCGAGAGTTAAATCTCTCGATTTTAGCAAATTCATCATTGCGTTTACTCGAATTATGAAGTGATCGCCCACTGCGACCGGATACTACTCAACAAGTTTCTGCATCTCATTATTACGTTAGATACTTGTATATTAAAGGTGTGCAGTGGCGATGATCCGCTGTTGAAAGTAACCTTTCGAGATAAGATCGTGGCTGGTCGAGGCTGACGCGTATTATTTGAAAACATAACCAATGATTGTACTTAGTCATAGTTTACTTAAAGTTTAGTTGATCTGACGACTGATTGAGTCGTAAAGCAGAAGTGGCCATGAAATGTCAACAAACTCACCATCATTGTCGATTTGTACAGCAAATGCTGTATTTTTCGAGCCTGGGACGCGCTTGTAGATGCTAACAATTACGTCAAATGTTTTACACTCGATCTCACATGCTCTAACGTTTACGTTTGCTTCACAAGAAGACAGCTACTCGATGAAATTTCGATGTCACTTTGCTCTGACACTAATCGATCCGCCTCGTAAAGTCTTCTTGATATAATCAAGTTACCATTTCTAGTGTTAGAATACCACTGTAAAGGTCTACATTCCTTCCATTAATTTGGTATTTTTGAACCCATCCACACTTTGAGTTCCCCTCGCAGAGCTCCTCATATACTCCCACATTCACGCATGTTTAGTCCAGTTTCTTTATACAAATAGGAATTTTTACATTTACTGTGGAAAATAATTTGCCAATGTCGGCAGCTGTTCATCCTCTTTTATCCGCATTTAAAACTTGGATTACATTCACACTCACTAATAATTTTCTCCCCAAATTGACTGTTTTACCAGCTACTGCTTCCAAAAAGTCTGGCGTATTTATTTGCTGAACTCAGCTCTTATCTTACGCTTAGTGTTTGACTCCAGTTGATGACATCATATTTACGACAACCGCATTCAGTTCGATTATCACAAAAATAAAAATTCCCAAAACAAGTCCCACACACTACTGTTAACATTTGTTTTAAATGTGTGCGACATGACATGACAACTAAATGTGACAAAATGCATCATTTCATTTTAAATGTCAACAATAATAATTCATTATTATCGTTAAGTACATGTATTTTTTGATGAAGTAACTAAGTTTTATGTTCCCGTCTATTAAACACGTTGCTTCTACTTGATTTTTATAAATATACTTTACGACACACACACCACATCCAACTTTGAAATTTGTATGTCAAAATAACAAAAAAACAAAAAAAAAAATTCAAATCATTTTTTGGCAGACAAAAACAAAAAACATTGCCACTAAACCACCGTCACCATTCCAACCGCACAAAACCATTATTTCGTCATATTTTAACTGCGTGTACTATAGCAGTAGCAGATACAGCTCCATTAATGTGTTGTGTGGCTCTGTATTTTTTTTTTTCGTAAAGATTTTCGCAGAGAAGAAATTAAATGAAACCGACACGAAAGTCGAAAATAAAAATTTACTCCGCGTCGTTTATTTGCCTCTCTTGTATTGTTATACAAACACACAAACATTTCTAAGAAGCATACGAAAAAAAAAAATTTAAGATTTTTATTTTTTTATTTTTAAGGTTGTTTGCTAATGACAACCTGTTATAAGAAATGTGATATATCATTTTTGAACGTAAGTATATTCGTAAGATGGTTTTAATAAAGGTAGACGAGGTAAATAATTGTTACAATTGTGTTGCGGAAGTAATTTTTTATATGGCCTGTCATAATAATTTAGGTTGCCACAATATTATACGCATTGACTTATTAGACACATAAACACACACACACTTCAAATATTTAAGTTGATAACCTTTCTTGACACCATCGTATATTAGCAACTCACATAACCACTTTACAATTTTGTATGCTAATTACAAAATTAATTTACTCGTAGATTACATTCATCCATCTAAATTAATGGATATTTTCGAATTGGTATACGTATATAGGTTTTTTGACACAACATTGTGATAATTTTTCATTGTTGTAAAATAATTTTTACATAAATTTGCATAATGTAATATACATATTTTAGTCGGTTTGAATTATGGTTCTAATTTATATTAGCAAAGTTTTTAATTTAAAATTCTGGCAAAATCTAATTTACAGTCGTTTGTTAATTTTATAAAAATTGATGGACTGTCACAAATATTTTGAATCTCGTACAATAGGCTTTTAATATAATTATGATGTGATTAAAACGTCGCATGATTGTAATTATCATGTATATGGTGTAAAGAAGACACTAGTTGGCCTTGATCAAAATATTCTGTTGAATGAAAAATAGTCTAAGAGCAAAGTTTTGTTTTAACCGCCATTCGCATCTGTTGGTTTACTACAAGTTGCAGATCAATTTAAAATTTTGTTTCTTTTTAAATAGAACTTGATGAACCAATTTACCCAGATGATCAAGTTTTCAGTATGATATAGTCATTCTTGAAAAACTAGTCAACGATAATGTCAAATATCAAGTAACAGTTAGGATTTGGCATAATTGAAGGAAATGAATCGATTCATAATTACCTTACTAGCCTTACCGGTCAAAAGGACACAGACGATTTTCCATAAAAGGCAACAAAATTTCTAAAAAATACTAAAACTCATATGCTGCTAATATCTCATCTTTGTGGTGTCCATTAATGGAAAACGTGAGTAAGGCATCGTCCTTGTCTGCACCTCCGAAGATTCACTTCGGACTTGTCTTTCCAATTCTTCATAAATAGTCTGCAAAGAAGCAATGTCTGCTCAAGAACTGTGCCATGTTATAAATTATAATTTACAGACTTATATTCTATTCATCTAGGCAGATTGCTTATAAGCCTTGCAGACCATTTACTTCGGTTGTCTTGTGCTCAATGTTCCTGCCACAGCTGTATTGTAAGTGCTTTTAGAACTTGTTTAGTTCATGTTTGGGTTGGGTTCTCTTCATAACATACAAATTATTTGTTTTCATAGCCTGAAGGTTAATCGAAATAATTCCGGCAATAACGAGTTTTGTCGGTTCTGAGACAGTTTGTTATGAACACGCAACTTTGAAGACCTATCTCTTTTTAAAAGGAGACATTTAATATTTGGGTTTTTCCACGCCCATTACTTCAGTTTTGTCTCACATCATTATAGAGAGCATTATAGAGGGCATAATAGATTGCGTGACCATCAACTTGCTAAGGTAGTAGCTTTTACCGCCTTATCAATTGCATATTGTATTTAGCACCAGTAAGTTAAGCTCGTGTCTTTTCTCATGAGATGTGCTTTCTTGTTATTATCACGATCTCATTATTTTAATTTGCTTTAGGACAGTCTTTAGTATTTTATCCATTTAACCGCTCTTTTCATCACCAGGTTCAATTTTCTAACATCAGTGTCTCTTGTCAACACCAGTGTTTCTTGTCAAGAGAACAGAACTGACATCTTCTGCAAAGCCGATATTTTACGATTATTTTTCGGAACTTTTTTTTTTGTCTGGCCCTTCTAAAGATTTATATGCTGGCTTATTATTCCTATGTAGCATCTTATTCCAGGGCATTAATGCCTCACTTGTCTGCGGGTCAATCCCATCGTACCACAGTCAGTATTCTCATTTCTTGTTATATGCCCTTCTTTCCCTTTATCGTCGCTTGGTAAATTTCTTTGTTCATTTGAGCGATATTCCATTTGCTTTACCATGCTGATATTTTAATCATTCAGAATATCATAGGCGATATATTAATACTCACTTTAGAAGTCTTTAATAACCCGCCATTTCTCAGATGCCAGAGTAATCTCGAATATGGATTTGGTATATCCTGATTTCCAAAACTTTGCTGTCTCGGTTGTTAGGAGAAAGCAAACTACTCTAGCATTGAAATCCTCTGCCACTATAATGGCGGAATGAATTCTTTGAATAACATTTTTCCATGCGTCTAACTTCTGCTGAAAAAGATCAATGCTCTCTACTCAGACACTATAGCGGTATTTAAAATATATATTATGATACTGTGCCTAAAATATCTTAGTATCCATACTCGTGACGTCTTTTTCTCAAAACTTTTATTCCCTGATCATCAGCATCTTATGTTCTTTTTAGCCGTTTCAAGTGCTTTGCAAAACAAGCGTGAGTCAATTGTTTCCAATATATGTTTGATTGTTTCCAGTGTTAGATTTTCTTCGGAGCAAACGAAACATTTTGGTTCTATTCCATTGTAAGTTTTTTTTTATGTAGCCTGGCTCTTCACAATAGATGACTTGAATAGATGACTTGTGTTTTTTTGCCTGTTTTTCTGCAAATTGATTGATTAATTATGATCATACCAAAAACCTTTAACACAACGAGTCACAGTGACTTGTTCTTAATCTTCACAGTTTCTTTAACCAAATAATATATTGGCCTCCTGTTTAGATATATCTTCGAGTACAATTCTCTACGAATGTGATTTCGATCCTGGTTTTTGGTTCCAGACTCAGTATGCTAACTTTTTTCCCGACCATTTTTGTCTGGTTATTGCTAAAGGCTTTTTACTTTCACTGTTATGACCCAATTTCAGGAGTATATTCTCCGTTTTAGTTGCTCTAGTCTTCTGGATTTGCCTGGCATTTTATTTTAGTTAGTTGTTTCGCTTTAGTTTGCCGTTACCTAAATTTAATTACCAGCGCATCTGCAAGTTTTTTAGTATATCTTTGCCTTAGTTTGAGCTTTCTATTTCGCCCCTCTCGATTTTTCTTTTTCTTGCTGTTTTCTTTTTTATATCCTTTCTTCTTTTGCTTTTCTTCGTGTTTCACTTTAAGATTAAAAGATGCTTGTGTCTTATTGGTCTACCGAAGTAGACGAATTTATATTCACTGACTCCGTAAGACTGCACTATAAGCTTTCTCTAGCGACTTACTTTGAGGATTAGGAGTATATCTAGAGCGTCTTCCAATTTGCATAAGCCGGTTTTGACGTCCGCGCTTAAATTTTTTTATTTTTCCGGTGACAGACCAATTGTAGGATGTTTATTTATGATTCTAGTACCATGCATGTATCCATATTTTCACTCTCCGAAAATGATTATTCACAATCTTCATTTACAATCTACATAATTTGACAGTGGAAGGTCCTACTAATTTTAAGGTGTCACCCCATTGGTTTTGTACCAATAAATTTCGTACTTACGATTTTGATTTTTTGTATTTTGATCATAGAGTATTTGCAAAATAAGTGCTACCATATCTTTAACAGAAGTTTCTTGTTCTTTAGGTGTGCTAATACAATTGTTTCTCTATTTCACTTAGAACCACAGGTTTGGCTTTTTCTGAGCTCAAAGGATGAATAGCGTCGCTTCCATTTGTCATCTTGCTAGGACCGGCCTTAAATAGTCTTTACCGTCGTGTCTATAGGTTGTTCTTCCATTTTTGCAGTTCATTTGCCATCGGGCATCCTCTGTAACTCGCTGAATGAGTGCCAATAACCTTTACTTCTTTACTTGTGCGAAATTTTGTTAGGTGCAAATGCTCTGTTGCAATAGCGTATGGGTGGTCTAAAGACTTGGCAGTTGGCACGTTCACAGTGTGATACCTATTTTGTTTGCTGCCTCCCGAATGATATCTATTTTGTTTGCTGCCTTGATTCTGCGGAGAAGTCTCAGTACTTTTTTTAGATTTTGTTTTAACTCTTTAGGCTTAAATCAGTCTTACATTTTTTCTTTGATCATCTTGGTTACACTGCAGTTAAGGTAATAAAAATTAGATCAAGATTGTAGTATGTTTCCATCACGACAATGGCTTGGTTGACAAACCCACCTAAACGGGAAAATGTATTCGTGCTCAACCAAATAATTGATATACTAGAGTCTACAAATGTTCAATAATGGTCTTGTGTATCCCATTAAGGCAGTCCTGCAGACATCGCTTCTTACGGTGTTAAAATTGATAGATTTAAGTGAATCTCACAGAGTGATTTAGAAGCAGGCGTAACTTACAAGTTTTATTGCTGAAATAAAATAAAATTTGATTGATTGATTTCCGGCCAATGACGAATCAGGAGTGAAAGGAATGTTAGTTATGACAGACTCGCACCAGTTACTGATACTGATATATGACAGAATTAGTCCGGTTTCCCGGTGGTCAATACTTAACTATTATTTGAACAAGACAATCTCAATTTTTTTTTACTGCTCTGCATTCTGACGTCTCTTATCAGCAACTCCAGTGTAAAAGGTTCAATAAGAACAAATACTATTAATTAACTAATATCTGAAATTAACTAATTTCTAAAGCCGTAGGCTGTAATAGATGGTATTAATTTTTACCTGTAAATTACAAATTTAATATTTCACCTTCATGCTGCTAAAATTTATTAAGTGTACTATTGATTTGACACAAAACTTTAAAATTAATACAAATTAGATTTTAAGACAATTGATTAAACGTCAGAAATCAATGGAATTAACCGTTTAATGTCCAATACGTCATATAAATGCCGAAAATTGAATTTATGTACATTTTATTTGACTCAAAACTTTAAAATTAATATAAACTAGATTTTAAAACAATTGATTAAACATCACAAATCAATTGAATTAACCGTTTTATGACTAATACGTCCAATTAAAGTACGATGTCAGCTTTCGATATGATATTAAAATCCACCTAAGCTTCCATAAAACCCTTAAAAACATACGAGTATGCATGTATGTCATATAGGTCGTTAGAACCAAAATAAAATGTAGAGCAAACCCATAAAATCAACATCTCATATACTCGTAAGATCCAATCAATTATTTAATCAGTTTTCTGAAAATGATCTTTTCTTACAATATAAGCATGTTTACTCTCCGTATATATCGTTAACCATTACCGAATTTTAATTAAAAATCACATCATCGAAAGTGAAAATGGTCGTAGTGCTTTACGAAACGAATCTATCGAGTGTAAATAAGAAACGAAAAAAAAATTAAATGATTAAATAAAATCACCGTGTAAACATTTTGTGATGTTGTTGCTATTCGTCTTGTTGTTGTTGTTAAAAGCATAGTGTTTTTTGCGTTTTTTTTTTATTTTTCCATCGAATAATTACAAAACTTTAAATTTTATCACGTTTCATAAACATTAACTTAACTAACTACACAACACAAACACATCTATATATAGTATACATACAACGAGGCAACATAAACATAAAAATTTATCTTAAACCAACAAAAAAAACTTTTCTTTTTTTTACTGAATTTTATCAGTTTCTTAATGATAATTATATTTCTTGATGTCTATGTATGTGTGTATACGAATGAGCACTGCTCACACATTAAATATGTATATGTTTATGTTGTATTTATACTTCATTGTGGTCAAGATCAATAGTCAATATAGGGATAAGATTTTTTTTATGTTTATTGATTATAGACGTTTCAATTTCAACAAAGGCCCAATCACAATGTCACAATGAAAATTTTCTCCAAATCTGTTCACACGATCGAATTCGTTTGACTTGAAAGTTTAGTCACTCAAATTAACGCTATATCGTTAATAGATGTGTAAAAGTTTTAACGACATGAGGTAGGGGTTATGGATTTGAACCGTCCGAAAATAAATGATGTAATTTCCCACATTTTATGAACCATTAAAATTTAAACAAATTTTGAAAATTTAAATAAATTTAAAAAAAAAAATTAATAAGATTATTTTAATATAAATTTAATTTAATTTTTATATGTTAAAAGTGAAATTAAATTTTTTTAAATCATCTAGTTAATTTCATTATTTCATAGAAGCATAAAATTATGCACCCTCCAGTGATTTATTATAATTATTGGTTATAATAAAATGTAATAGATATTTTGAAAATATTTTTTGATGTTATTTGGTGGAAATTAAATTGAAATTTGGTTTAAAATTTATTACCAGATTACTCAATATTCCATTAATTTTTTAATTATTTTTTATGGTTTTTAATTATAGGTAAATAAAATGTCGAGGAAGGTTTTTTAGATGAGCTTAAAGATAATATAGGGTGGGCCAGCTTTGGCGGACTGATTTAAAATGCATATAACTTTTTTAGTTTTAAAGTTTTTTATTTAATTTTTTTTAATGAAACTGTGAAAAATTACACATTGTAAATGGATGTGATTTTGCTCTTGGCAGTTAATGTACCTTTTTGACACATTTTGCATTACCGTCAAATCTGGGAAACGTGGTTGCTTCGCATAAGAAAACATAAGAATTAGGTTAACTTTTTCATATTAAAAACTTGAACGCATCGAAGGTGTAATAAACGAAATTTCCTTTAATCTTATAATTCACTAGAACAACGTGATTATACGAAGTATAAAAACTTAATATGAACCATGACATTCGATGATATAGTTTAGGCTAAGAATCAACACTAAGAAAATTTATGTAAATATTAACCAATTAAATATTTTAAGGTATTAAAAAAATGATATTTTGTAGCTTGATAGCTACAGCCTGATGCTGCAGACATTTTTGGTTTAAAATTGTCACTCAGAGTAAAAATTTTTAACATTAGTTTCAAACATTATATTGAGATTTTTTAAACTTCCTAATTTGTTCATTTAGATTTAAAAAGTTGGCATATTGTACATACAACTAATGGCTCACCCTGTATAAGACACCTCTAACTATAAATATAACATTTACAACTATATTAGAACACGATTTCTTTGAAAATTGAATTCGTAAGTGCACTTCATTGCTTATTTAAAAAAAAAAATAGCCTTTTTTCTAAGGTTTGTTAAAGGATTAACTCGCTCCTGTGGTTGAGTAGCACTCTCCTACACTTCGTAAAAAACTTCTATACGAGTATATTGTCCTAAGCAGTCAAATTGACCATGTATTAATTACTAAGGGAAGGTCTCGGGTTTTCAAAAATGAGAATTGGTCACTGCAAAGATGGGTGTTTTGATGAACGAAAATGAGAAAGCACAATATCAGAATCTTGTTAGCAGTAGCATTATGAAAACAGTGACCGTTCTATGGGAAGTATTGAAAACTTCGGTTGTCGGTGCTGTGACCTCACTCTAGTTATAGTAAAAATTGAACCCAAAAATGATTGGTTTGATGAGGAGGGTCATCTTGTTGTGGACCAACAGAATATAGCATATAAAAAAGCGCAAATACGTTTTACAATCGCACGGAAGAACAAAATGGTATTCTTAGGAGAAACGAGAAGCAAACTTGTAGACAGATTAGCTTTTCCTTGGGAAGTTGAAAAATTATGTCCCCATTTTTCAGGGGTGGTTTAGATGATTTCCTACTATCCATGAAGCTTTCCTCGAATTTACGAGCAAAGGACGAAAATGTCCGATTAATTTTATCCCGGTTTAAAACTTACCGCAACTCTTCTCTAACCTTCTTTTCGTTATCTTTTTTAGCTTGTGACACCGTTCGCGTTGTTAGGTTTACAGCCTTAAATCCAGCTAAATTTTTATTTAACGAGGTTTTTACATATCTGCGGTGAGAGGCTTCTTTATTGGCGGTTGTTGTTCTGCATTCGTGATTATGCTAAGGATTGCCAGATTTTTTCGGCTTAGAACGACTGAAAGGAATAAACTATTACAGTTTTGTGAGAAAATAGATTTCAACCCATAAACACCTAAAAGTATTATTCGTACTTTGGCCTAAAAGTGGGAATTTAAAAAGGTATATAGTTGCAAATAACCTTGGCCATCCCACTCTGGTGTTTTAACTGATGGATTTAGGAGTAACCCTTAATACCGATGGTTAAAAATCACCGTAGTTCAAAATACTAGTCTCGATAGGAAGTTGTATAATATTCTACTGCTGCAAAGTTTGCCCGCAATTCGTGACTATTTCTATGATAGAGAAATACAAAAACTCAAGCCTAAATGACGCCAGAACTGCCTTGAGTTGTTTCCACAATAGTACCTCCAAGTTGTAGTGTATTAACTTTCCGAATTAACCCACTTAAATAAAAACTCAGCGGCCAAAGTGGTGAAGATTTTTTTTATTTGAACAAACCGTGAAACGAAAATTGGTTCTAATTTTGAAAATTTCACCCACAGATGTTCCCATCTATTGATTTCTATTTGTTTGGAAGTAGATTATCCCAACTTATAATACGAATCTACAGCCTTTGAATGTAAATTTTATTTTTATGTTGACTGGAATGATTCAAACCAGTGGATCAAAGATTATAACTGCATCAGACAGTAAGGACCTAACACTTTTAGATTTTTAACAATGTTTTCAGTTCACTTACTGTATCTGCACTCTTTATGAGGTCATCAACATACATTTTTTTTGGGATTATTGGGATCATTTTTTTTTAAATTCTTGTATTGATCATGAAATTGTTTGTCTCTAAGAAATCGATGTTCCATTCCGTTCAATCAAAGAATTGTCATACTTGTTTGAATTATGTAAATTCTGCCTGTTATGTGAATTTCCTAAACTGAGAAATTGGATTTTAATTTGTAAGGCTAAGTCAGATTATTTTAATGCTAATAAATCTACCAGCTTTTAAGATAAAATTGAAATCTGGCTTAAGGTTAAAATTACAATACGTATCCTAAAATTAATTATATTTCAAAGACATTAAATTAATTAATAAATCATGAATGAAAAAGTGAATATTAAATCACAAAGTTCAGTGAAAGCTTTTGTCAATCACCGTATCAAATTTATTTAAAGGTAGAAATATAAGGACAAAAAAAGATGTGCTTTGAGTTGCAATTACTTGCAAAGTAAATAAAAACCGAATTTCATTTTTTAAAAGAAAAGCTTTCTCCGCTTAAACCTAACCATACTCCGTCAAAGTAAAGATTTTTTTTTATTTTATTCAGACAAAGTTTTTTTGGAAAGCTTTTCTTTAAATGTTGGAAAGCAGGTCTTTCAGTGTAGGTTTAAAGCAAACTTTATTAAAACTTTAATAGATAAAGACATATTCAAATTAAAATATGATATAATTTGCAATAAGCTCCAATTTCAGTTCCAACAAACACTTTTAAATTACCGAAAAAGTGTTACGGTTTTAAATCAATGCGTTACAATGCGTAAAATGTCTTCAGCTTTGTAAATTAAAAGGCTTAAAAAAACAAAATTGAAATGTTTAATTTAAAACTATAATAACTTTGCTTTTTAAATGATTAGAATTATTTTTAAACTTTAAACAAATTTTTGCTTTGATAAAGCTTTGATTTAAAAAAATGCAATTTTGTTACAAAATAGGACATGAGTATACAAAAATTTTAAGCTTTTGTATTTAAATTAAATTCCGCATAATTTAGTTATTAAACTTAAAGCTTAGTGAAAGCTTTTGTTTATTAACCAAAAAGCGTTGATTTTTAATTATATATAGTGGCATTATTTTTCATGACTTAAAAAAAAATCAAACAGTTAACAAGCGTTGCAAATTAAAATAAAACATGATCCTTAAATTTTTAGCTTTTTTTATCTTATCCAGCCAAAGCTTTAAATTTGTTAGAATTTAAGTAATGGTGCAACCTTTGCTTTAAATATATAAAAGCAAAACAGAAGGTTGATCAATGTGTTAGTGCTTATTTAAAGCTTATTTATGTTAGTGCATATTTAAAGCTTTTCTTTTTTTGTTAACTATTTTCGACATTTTAATGTTTAAACTTAACAAACAAAAGGAACAAGTTGCTTACCATTATTTCCATTTTCCTTTGAACTGGGAAAACTATGACATAACTGAAAAAAGTTTTATGGTTCTAAGTCAATAAATCATATTTTAGCTTAAGTATAATTTTGTAGGGTTGTACAAATTATGTAATTTGTAATTTTGTAAAGCTCAAAACTTTTAATACCCTAATAGTTGCAATTTTAGTCGCAAAGACCTTTGAAAGTTGACAAGAACATGAAATTATTTTTAAACTAAAACTTTATTTAAAATAATCTTTAATTTTGTTTTATTTTTAAAAGTTTAATTGTTAAGAGTACCAAATTAAACCTATTTAAATTGTTTATTTTAAAACTTATTAAAAGTTTTTTTCAATATTTAATATTCGGGTAAAAATAATTTTAAGTTCACCTGACTAAAAGCTTTGAAACAAAACTAAATCAAATTTCTTTAACCAACTATTTAAAGCTTTTATTTATATTTGTATAACGAAACTCTAGTAGGATTAAAGCTTGGACTACTAATGGGTTTATATAATATAACAATCAATCAACTTTTAGCTTTAAATTTTTTAGCATCTCAAACCAACATTTCATATATTTTCCACTAAGCTTTGAACTTAAAAAGTACGATTTTAAGTCAATGTATCAGATTTTTATTTTTAATGATATGATAGTTATAAAAAAATGTAGGGCTTAATTTCAAACTACTTCAAAAGTTTAAAGCTTTAAATTCTTAAATTACTGTAATTTACATCCACGCTTTTTAAACTTGGAAAAAGGACGCAAACCTATTTTAACAAAAGCTTTATTTTTAACTAGCCTAAAACTTGATTTTATTTTTTACAGTTTTTTGTTTGAATCGTGTTAAGCTTTTTTTTAAAATAAATTATTTAAAAGCTTTTTGAAAGTATTTGTTAATGAATCAAAACATGCACCAGTCATATAAACGAGCAAGAACTTTTAAATTAATCCAAATATCACGTTAATAAAAGTTTTGAAAATAAAGTAGATGCAATTATTTTTAACCTAAAACCCGTAGGTTTATAATAAAGCTTTAGCGATAGCTTTTGTTTTATAAACTTCTAAATCGTGGTGTATATACAATTTTTTTCACTGCTAGAAATACTACACACCAACCATCATGGTTGTTTGTTGATAAGAAAATTAATTTGATAAAGAAAACACTTGCTCTTTAATAATATTAACGATATCCAAGTAGCCCGAATTTTAACTGAATTGTAGTAAGCGTAAATTTAAAATGACACTGCATTTTGTTTTGTTTTTGGGATTGTTAATTATGTTGAATCAAATCGGCATTCAATTAAAAAAAATAGAGATTATTTAATCGATACGCCATTTGGCGAGTTAAATTTAGTGTAATAATAAAAGTGTTAATAAAATTTCCGAAACCTTTGAGTTAGTAAAAAGGCCGACTCATTATGGGCTAAAATTAATGCTAAAATTAACAAAATCTTTAAACGAAAATATTGATATTTCAAAATTTAATGAACTTGTCGCATTTTTAAAACGCAAAAATGTTGACTATCGCCCAACAAAATCATTGAAGCGCTCGATGGAGGTTACATTGCAACAAAGATATTTATCTTCTTTATACTACTTAATTGAAGACTGAGGTAAAAGAAAAGTGTCTTTAATAATCAAAATTAGTATTGAAACACTTTGGATAGATATTGTCGGTAGATATTTAAAATTGATACCGATTCCGGACATTCCAAAAGTTTCCATTTGTATAAGAAGTGGCAAACCTATTAGACAAAATATAGGCCATAAAACTAATCCGCAAATGCCATACAAAATTTCAATATACCTAAATTTAGATAACCCTCGTTCTTATACAGGGCACAGTTTTCGAAGAACTGCTGCTACTTTGTTAGCTGCGAGTGGGGCAATCTACTTCAACTAAAGCAACATTGATGAAAATCTTCCAATGTTGTCGAAGGATATATAGAAAATTCTATATCAACCAAAAAAAAAAAATCTCACATGTTTCAAAGTGCCTTAAAATCTCAAGAAGCTACTACAAATATTGAAATTGAAAACCAACAAATGATCGGTAATAGCAATAAGATACATGTACCAATATCAATAAATACGGATAGAAAAGGCATAAATTTTACATTTTACACTATAAATAACCATTTTCATAAATAAATCGGCAAAATGAGGTTTTAGTGCCATCTATGATTATGTAATATGAACAACGTCTATATGTTCGTCTTTGGCAAACATATATTTGTCTTTATATCATTACACTAGTTTACACGTGTCTTGTAAATTTTACTTTGATTTTTTATTCTTATCAAAAGCTACTTTAATTTATTTATGGGAAATAATTATAATCTCACTAACCAACTTAATCGCATTACATCGAGTGTTCATTATTAACCACTAGCCGAGAAACAAAATTTCTCAGTCTACTGAGGCAAATAATAATTATGACTTCTACGACTAGTATAGTGCAAAAAACCAAAAAAAATAAAATATTCTGGAAAAATAAATGGACAAGAAAAGTTTCACATCCAAAATAAAACAAAAAATTAGTTACGTTTATCAATGTAAAGCTTTTTTATTTGTTAGATTTGGAATAATGATTAAAGCGATTTATTAGCTTTTTAAAAGCTAGGTCCTATTAATTCATGATTTTGATAAGGATTTAAAGCTTTTCTAACAAGTTTTAAGTCTCTAAAAATTGTTGAGACGTTTGAAAGTTGATTTTCTTCTAAAATGTAAACTTAATTTTAATCTTAAATCTATCAAGTTTTATCTATCAATCTTTAAAGATATAAAGAAAAGCCATAAAAGCTTCGTAATAATCTAAGATGAAACGTGTTTTAAACTAAATATCGTAGATATATGATATCATTTATTAAATGCAGCATTGATTAAATGCTGCATTGTTTTCTAATTTCAAATAATAGATACAAACTGTGGTAATTTTATTCAAATACTTTCTACTTGTTTCTAAAGAATGCACTATCCAAAATCGTAGTCTTCCTATCCTGTTTCTAGATTTTGTCTGCATTTTTTTAGAAATTGTTAATATTCAGCATAGTTTTGATAAACTAGATTCTACTTAAAATCATCACATTAAATTTTATGGATTATTTTTAATCAAAATTTCTTTATTTAATGACTGATTAAATGGCTTTTGCTATTTAGCAAAAGCTATAATTTTTATAATTAAAAAAATTTATCGATAGTTTAAAAAATTAAAAATTATCAGCTTACTTTTACTCAAGCAGAAAGATAAATTGAAAATTAACGTCTAAATTATTAAATTATTCAAACTAAAAGATAAAAGTGACAAAATTAATTTTTTAATTTTTTTCTTTTGAAGAAAGCAAAAATTTTTTTTTTGTTTCAAGTTTGATCAAAACATAAAAAATGGTACCAGTTTATATTTAAACTCCTTATCGGCTAAGTGATCTTACCGTTCCTAAAAATGGTCCTAAAACATAAAATGGTTTTTAGAAATGGAGAAAAATTTCCAAAGCAGAACACCAAGCTTTTACTTATTTACTTCTAATGAAATGTACAATTGTCTTAGAGCGTGATAGAGCTCGCTAGCTTCCAATAAACTTGATGTCAAAAAACACGGTTGCTTAAGCTCAGCAACTTTACAATATTGTTATTAAAGTCATGTCATCTAGTTCAATTTGAGTTTAAAAAACATTATTTGTAAAGCAGATCTCGCTTTTAAAGAACATAGTAAAGGTAGTGATCATACAGTACACTCACAAAAAAGGAATGTTCAACATCACGAAGTTATAAAAGTTAAAATTAAAAGTAATATTTATAGCCTTGGCACTTTTTATAAAATACGTAATTAAATATATTTCTTTTTTTTCAGGTAAAAGCTCCACCATATTGCAAAATTGTATACCGTAAGTTGATCAAAATTATAACTAAAATGATACTACTGCATATTTTAAAATAGTTTAACCTTTCTGCCCTGTAATCCAAACTACATTCATATATTGTACAATTGATATATACACACACAAAATAAATATAGAGTTAAGACAATAATATCTAAACTAAAATCATGCACAACCTAATGTATATAATTTATGACAATACACGCAATTATTTATTTCAATTCAACCGGAAGATTCAATTCAAATATCATAATATAGTTGTATATATGCGCATATCTATTTGCCTATTTGAATGGAACGATATTACGTATGTACAGAATACATTATATATGAGCGATCTTAATCAGTATACTGTACGATTATAAAGTATGGTCTTGAAATAATTATCAGTTACACTGTATAGTAGTAACATTGTAACGAGTATCGTTCAACAAATTATTAATTGGCTTGTATCATAACCGTTTACTTATTGTAATTTTGTGGAAGTTTTATATCTCTTCCAACATATGGTTTTTTGCTTTCTAATTAAGATTGACTTTATTATATACAGTATGATCCTTAAAACTATTAGCAAGGATATTTTTTTAAGATTTTTTGAAAGATTTTGTTTTCATTATAAGTTACTAATGGCCGTAAGCTTCTTATACTTATTTAAAAGCTACAAAGTCTTATGAATTTTATGAATCTTATGAATCTTATGAATCTTATAAATTTTATGAGTCTTGTGAATCTTATAAATCTTATGAATCTTATGAATCTTATGAATCTTATGAATCTTATGAATCTTATGAATCTTATGAATCTTATGAATCTTATGAATCTTATGAATCTTATGAATCTTATGAATCTTATGAATCTTATGAATCTTATGAATCTTATGAATCTTATGAATCTTATGAATCTTATGAATCTTATGAATTTTATGAATCTTATGAATCTTATGAATCTTATGAATCTTATGAATCTTATGAATCTTATGAATCTTATGAATCTTATGAATCTTATGAATCTTATGAATCTTATGAATCTTATGAATCTTATGAATCTTATGAATCTTATGAATCTTATGAATCTTATGAATCTTATGAATCTTATGAATCTTATGAATCTTATGAATCTTATGAATCTTATGAATCTTATGAATCTTATGAATCTTATAAGTCTTATAAATCTTATAAATCTTATAAATCTTAAGAATTTTATGAATCTTATGAATCTTATAAATCTTAAGAATTTTATGAGTATTGTGAATCTTATGAATCTTATGAATCATATGAATCTTATAAATCTTATGAATCTTATGAATCTTATAAATCTTACGAATCTTATGAATCTTATGAATCTTATGAATCTTATGAATCTTATGAATCTTATGAATCTTATAAATCTTATAAATCTTATAAATCTTAAGAATTTTATGAATCTTATGAATCTTATAAATCTTAAGAATTTTATGAGTATTGTGAATCTTATGAATCTTATGAATCATATGAATCTTATAAATCTTATAAATCTTATGAATCTTATGAGTCTTATGAGTGTTATGAGTGTTATGAATCTTATGAACCTTATAAATCTTATGAATCTTATGCATCTTATGAATCCTATGAATCTTATGAATCTTATGAATCATATGAATCTTATGAATCTTATGAGTCTTATGAATCTTATGAATCTTATGAATCTTATGAATCTTATGAATCTTATGAATCTTATGAATCTTATGAATCTTATGAATCTTATGAATCTTATGAATCTTATGAATCTTATGAGTCTTATGAATCTTATGAATCTTGACTTATCAATTTATCTGCACGAGGCCTTTTCTTTTACTCTAATTTTGATGATTTTGAGATATTGTTTAAAGGATAACATTACAAATTATGATTTTTATGATAGTTTCGCTGAATTTTTGTAGATTTTATACATTGGTCCATATTACCATATGGTTATTACCCTACGGATCATACTATACATAAATTTTGTATGATGTCATCGCTTGATAATACTAAAAAAAAATCACAAAACTAATAATTTAATTTAATTTAATTTGTGTCCATCACGTAAACTAATATAATATGAAATGCTAAACGTGATTCAATTTTTATTGTTAAATTTTTTTTTATCATTAAATAGTGTTTTGGGATAAAAACTAAACTAAACAAAACAAAATAAAACAAAAAATTAATTGATTTAAATTATTCTATAGTTCACTTCCGGTGGGATTTAAAATTTATTTAAAAAAAAATTTTTTGGGTATTTAACCGAACAAAAAGCAGAAACTATTTAGCTTAAATATCAATTTCACATTGTTTGTCATCATTCTATTTACATGATATGCAAAGTAGTTTTTTGCCGGCATGTACAAATAAAAGCATACACACACATATATATTTAGATATAGGCACATAGTTTTTGCGGGTGACTAAATCTACATAATTTTGTCAAGCATGAAATTATCATAATGATCTTTTTTTTTTTTAGTGTGTGATGATAAGATCTTAATTGTAAATGATAGTTTTAGTTATAGACTCCTTGTACTATATATGCTATTCAAATAGAAGTTAATTATAGTTTTTTTGTGGGTCGTCATCGTATTATGTGAATTTTATGATATTGTAAATGATAAAATTATGTGTTTTAATTTTTTACAACAAAATTCTTACTCGTTTGAGGTACTATTTATGGGCTTGATTTACGATAAATTAACTGGTTTACTGGTTATTTGCAGGTAGTTTTAAAATGTTTTGTCGTAAAATATGTTGACGTGTTGGTTTTGGTCATTTCAATAAAAGCATTGTTGCAATTAAAGGTTTTGTCATTTTTTTCTTCAAAAAAACTACGGCTACTGTGTCTAATGTATTCCAGTATCGCAGTTGTCTCAGCAGGGCCTCGTCACACACACATATATATATATATATATATATATATATATATATATATATATATATATATATATATATATATATATATATATATACCGCAAAGCAATTGGTTAATTTTTACACCATTATTGGTTCATGTTCTGCCGTGGATAAATCAATCAAAGCTGTTACTTTCAAGGATATGTACCCTTATGTAAATTTATGTCAGCAGATTTGAAGTAATGAGAAAGAGCTAAATTGCCATTTGCTGGTTTCAATCAACCATGGTGTAAGTCAACTTAATTTTGTCCCGTTTAAGATTGGCATCCGACGTCTTGCTAACCGGAACTTAAGTAAGAGAGAGAATAAATCGGCCAAAAAATGTATGCATCTTTTAAAGGTATCATTAAATCACTCATCGTCATTAACTAAACTTGATCTTCGGTAAATCCACTACCTTTATTTTCTTCCCGTGATACTGGACTCACCACGTGTTACTTCCATAATGTATCCTAGTATAAAACCAAAACCTTCGGATAATAACTACCATATTATTTTAATCGGTGCGGTTTGTCACACTTTAATAATGAATTCGGCAAAATATTTTCCATGTTCACATTATATCATGTGCAAACATTTCAGCTACACAGAAAAACCGAATATTCAGTAGTGCCGGTTAACTTCTGAATTGAAGTCTGAATTGTTTACGGTAGACAACATTTTATTCAAGAGCTGTTTGCAGAGAGTTTTGCCTCTTATGTTACCGTATTATTTTAAAAAATGCCTGAGGAGTGTTGTTTCTGACATGAATTTTGGTGACATTTTGCTCGAATATATTTTATAATTATAACTGCGCAAAATTTAACTCGATGCAATCTATACTAATTTCCCTAAAATTGATCATTCTCGTCCTCATTTCGTGGTTGCCGTCTTATCTTTTAGATCGTTAGCAGTTCGTGAAGATTCCTGATTGTTTTTCCCGGTATTTTTGTGCTACGTTTGGAGTGTTTCGCAAAATGCTTTCTCTTTGCAAATGAAATGAAAATATTTGCCAACACTTTTATGACTGCCTGCTGCTATAGAGTAAGTTGTTTATATGTAGTGCACCAGTCAACAAACACTCTTTAAATGTGAATAAAAGTAAGATTTTAACAAATTTCGGCATCCGTTGCTCCTGACCTAACACTCAGAGTTCATTAGTTGCAGAGCCAAATTACATTAGCATGAAAGGCTTTATTAAGCGTAATTGTGCTGACTTTTGAAACCAACGTACGATCTATCCCGGAAAACGCTTCCTATGTCTGGTCCCTGTTTTGCATGTACTACTCTGAACGTATTACAGTTCGTCCTATAAAAATATGAAGCTATGGAATATCAGGTCAAAATACCATCTCGCCAATTCACGCGATTAACAATAATGACTATACAGTTCTATTCTCGAGATGAGAAATTCCGTCACTTCCGTCACTTTTAGTTCCACCCGATTACAATAAACCAATTAAACATTATGTGGTACATTGTATTTTTATTGAAGGTTGACTTGTTTTTGCAAGACCACATTCTTTGGATCCAGTCAAACACAAGACTGTCTTTGAGATATTTCCAAATATTGTCCAGTTAGGCATATGCAGACCATCATATTCTGTGGTTTTTTCCCCACTTCGCATTATCCAGAAGAAAAACAATAATGATGTCATGTGCAGACTGTCGTTAGTTAAATACCATTAGCCAAGCCGAACGATATCCGGTCCCACATATTTAAACTTTTTCGATGTATCTAAGACGTGCTAAAATGGCTATTACCATCCCATTTGGTTTATTCATTTGGCTAGCAAGAATGAAGAAAAGGATAATATACATCTCAAAAATGTTTGAGACAAACTTGCCGAGTTTTGAGTCAATATCCAAGCTTTCAACTGCTTGTTAAGGATTTGAGCTTTGGAATTCCTCAGCCACCATAGCACAACAAATGGCATAAAACTTTTGCTACAGTCAACTATTACCACCGATTCATTCCAAAGTTATCCGAATTATTGTCTCCAGTTCATGCGCAACTGGCAAAGTATTGTAGCAATAGTATAATGGATGTTGGCTACCTTAGAGATCCTTTTCCCATAAATTAAGTAAGAGAGAAAGAAACTAATTCACTTTTGATACAAAAAAATATTTTGAGAAAAATTTCAAAATTGTTCGCGGAAGGAAGTTAATTTTTTGATTTTACTGACACAAAGCTCTTATAAAAGCCATAGTCTGTCTGAGTGATAAAAATTCACGGCAACTAAAGCAACTTGATTATATCTCTCAGTTTACGACAGACATATTACATATTTCTGGCAAGGTCAATGGTCGCAGATGTTTTGTCACAAACATTTCGTCATTTCGTTCATTTGTCCTGGCCACCCAAAGACGTGTAGTTGTTAATGCACTGCATGGTCTATCTCATCAAAGTGTCAGAGCTTCCAAAAAATTTGTCTCAACGAGATATTTTTGACCAAAAATTTACACTGTTTCTCAATTTTTTAAATTTAAAATTTTATAGCTTCAATATTTAAACTTTCACTACCCATTTTAAAAGTTTTTAAAAACTTTAATGATAGTTATTTTTTTTCTTTGAAGCTATACATCCTCAAATTAAATTTTAATTTAAAATTACAGTCATGGTTCCTCAAAACATCCAATTTATAAATTTTAAGAATTTAAAAACTAAAAATCGAAGTATTATTTCGCCAAATTATAGAAAGTCACAATTCTAAATTCATTTCCCATTAACTTTTTTTTTAACATGCACAATGAATGTCTTTGAATTTCGAAATTTCTGATGCTTTAAATTAGCACGTTTAAAACTTTAAAATGTTGAATGCTTAGTACTTAAATTTTAATTTTATATATAGATAAAAATTTTAAATTTTAAAATCAGGAATTAAAACTTTTATCGACTTTTAACATAATTAATTAATGTAAAAATTAAAAACATTAAACCTCAGAGTGACAAAAACCAGAACAGAAACAAAAGAAGAACAGAAAATATTGTTTTCTGTAGTAATTTCTGTTTATGTTTACGTTCCTCTGGCAGCAACACAAAAAAAAAAGAATGCGCGAAAAACAGCTGTCGTGTTATTTGTATAGTGCGTATCCCGATTTCTTTGTTTTATTTACTATAAACAAAACAATAGAAATGTAAAATGACGAAGAATTTTATAAAGCAAATTGTCGAATCGTGGTTTATAATAGAGCAGAACAGGAATTTGAAGAAGATTTAGATTTTCTCCTACTTTTCTCAAAATTGTCAAATCATAATTTTAAAATATTATTCAGAAAGCTTTTAAAGTTTATATATTATAATCATTAGCTTATGTGAACTTATTATATTGTTTTTAATCAAAGTGATGACATAAAAGTTTAGTGAAAAAAATGTACTTTTAAAAAGCATTGATTATTTTTGAGTTTTAACTCACACAGACTTAATTAGCATTCTGCTGTATCAGCTTTAAAACTACAATTTTTCTAATTATAATTTAATGAGCAACTTGATGTACTTCATTCCTGACCAATAAAATTATGCTTAACGTAAAAGCTTTCAATTATTTTTAACAAGTGAAAACTTTCTTTTTAAACTTATCTTTATTTAAAAAAAATAAAAGATTTAGCTTTGATGTTTACCAACTTCTATCTAAATATGCTTTATTAAGCTTTTGCAAAGCTTTCATAAGTTCTCACTATCATAAAGATTTTCCAAAAATAAAATAATTGGAACTTTAAGTTATATTGGAATTTGATAAAACAAAAAGTTTCGTTTTTTTATTTATATTTACAACTGAACTTATTAACATTCTGTGCTTTGACAGTATCAATATTATAGCGTGTCCGATTTAAAATTGCACAAATTTTCATTATAAAAGCTTTAAAAAAGTTTACATAAAAATCAACTTAAAAAAAATATTTCTTTAGTAATTTTTTTATTAGTAAAATACTGCAGGTACCAAAAGCTTGAAGTGATTTTATTTTTTGTTTTTTTAATTTTTAATTTTTTTTATTTTTGTATTTTTAAACATATTGATGCACTTTACGGTTTATAGCATAATCATTTATAGCATAGAATTATAACATAGAGAATAGAAACCAGACTAAAATAGTGAAATCATTTTTAGTCTACCAAGATGGCTGATTTCAAAACAAATATTTTTTTTTCACCAGTGGCGTTGCAAAGTTTGTTTTTCTAAGGCATTTTGAATTCAAACGAAAAAAATTAAAATATAAGATTTTTCCGTCAAAATTTTTGGCACAAAAGAAACTGACATATAACAAAAGTTTATTTACGCCACGACACTACTACTAAGAAAATTGTAGTATTTTTGTTGCCTATGTATCATCGTTTGTTGGCTTGTATCAAACTTGCATTATTATAAAATTTTAGAACATACTATAATTTTTATATGTTTTCCGTTTGAAAATGTCTTCTCAAAATGAGTCTTCCAAATTAAAAGTATGGGTCAATTAATTATGGTAGTTTAGAGCTTTGTCTTGACGATTTAATTAATTAGAGCATATTTTGATTTTACAATATAAATCAGGAGCATAATTTTATTGAATTTTAGTACTGCTTAGTATACTTCAATCAATTATCGTAAACTACGAACCATAATCAATTGACCTATACTTTTACTTTTAGGATAATAAACGTGTTTGTGTCGCTCACTTGGAAATATTAAAATATATACAAGTATTTTATTAATATTTATAGTTTTAAATTTAAATTAAATACACTTTCAATTGTATTTTAAAATACAAATATTTTCAATTGTGACTATGTTCATTATCATCTAAACAAACGCTAACATAAATAGGACGCCAATGTTTTATTATCTTTCATCAAGTTGGCAATGCTATCGCCATGATATGTCAAAACAAAATTTTTGGACGAATAAAAAATAAAATTTTAGCTCTAATGGGAATTTAACGAAGTAAATTTATTATTTTATTTCTTTAAAGGTTTTTACCATGATATCGCCATGATATCATTTTAATATAGTGATGTGTATAGCCACATTAGTACAAAATACAAAATATGTTAAATGAGTGTTCTCAATATCAAGTTACCAAAATGTTTGTAAACAAATAAAAAATTAATTTATCGACGGAATGTTTTTATCAATATTTTCTTTATATTAACTGTTTTTAAAGTTACGAGGTACATTTAATTACAAATAAATAAACAATTTAAATAGACAGATGGAAAATATGTCTGTTTTTTAAAATAGATAGAGAATAATATGCTCACAGATATAAAGCTTTGAAAAATTTTAGAAAATTATTTTTCAAGACATATTGTAGTGTGCGTTCTTTATTGAACTGTAATGGTGGTAGTAAGCAACGATTTTTTTAAATTTTTTTCATATACTTTTAAACAAAACCTTCTTTATCACAAACCGTATTCATTGCATACTAATGCTATTAAATCATAAGCACATGAGAATGTATAGTAAGTAAAAAACGTGCCGAGATGTGGTTTCGAAAAGAGTATAGAAAAATATCATTCGCATAATATAAAACAAGAGAATGGTTGCAAATAGAAAAAAAAATGCACCATACAAACAAATAATTTCACAATACAATTTGGCTCTTATTAAAAAATTAAAAGACGAAAAAATACTAAATTATCTATACACATTAAATAGTGTGCGTAATTTGTGTGGATCATGTCGATTATGATAGCACCAATATATTCAATTGTGTACATTGGTTTTGTTTATCTTTGTCAACGAAAGTTAGAAGATGGCTTGAAATATAGAGGATTTTGGTTTTGAATGTTACTAACAATACAGCAGATCGATTATTATTATTTTTTTTTTATTATATATATCGGCATGTGCTACGCGACGAGTTTGGCTTTTATAACAGAAGGTTTTGAACAGTACTATGATTTAAAGTTCGACACCAATTTAGCAAGCTTCCTTAAATCAGTTCTATTACTTTTCTATATTATGGCCAATTCAAACAAATTTTAAATTAAATTCGAACCTTGCTAGAAATTGGTTTGGCAATTTAAAAAAAATGGTTACTATTTAATAGATGCATATAAGAAATATTATGAGAAACAAAAACTAGCAGGTCAATGTTCGACCACTATTAAAACCATGCCATATCAATACATTTAACAATCAATTAATTTTCCACGACGGTTACAGATCGTTAAGCTTTTATTGTGTGTTGCGAAAATGTTTCGCAGTATTAATATTGCAAAAATATTTTAAATGCATAATTTATTTTGAAGTATTCGTTCAAATTGCGTGGAAATTACGTAATTTTGAAGCTCAAACAATGTTGCAAATACTTAAATTCCAGGTTCTTGTACCTTTTTCTTGTAATAAAAGTTTTCGACTTAAGAGCAGAGTTTAAATTATCTTACTCTATCCGTTCTCGTATTCTTTTATGAAAACACAGACCTAAATATTAGACTACATATATCTTACTGGCGGATAAATTAGACAATCAATATAAATTATTACTTCCATTGCTATCAAATTACATTTTTACATTTTTTTATATGTAAAATAATTTGGTTAGTACTAGCCGAGCTTTAAGCTAAATCTTTCGAATTGTTAATTTTATACTATTAGAATGCTGATTAATTCTTTCGCTAATATTGCCAAATCAAAGTTGCTTGATAATATGACCCATTTAGCATCATTTTTTTTTTTTGCAATAAGCTCAGTAGTTGAATGTTTTATTCACAATATTTTGTTACATAGAGCTTTACACGTTTATAAAAAGAAATATTTCATATTATTTAAGATTCTTAAAATATTTTCATTTTCAAACTTTTTTGGAACTTCTTAAACTGTTTCCAAAGCTTTGAAATCATAATATTTAAGTATATTATTAATTGAACATAAAGTTATTTTAAAAAGTTGAGAATTATTTGAGCTTTAGTATCAGCTAATATACTTAATCTTTTCCAAACTAAATTGAAAAACATTTAATTGTATTGGCTCAATTTAATGTATTTAAATTGGGATGTATTTATTTACAGCCCAAAAAATTTATACTAATTCTAAAAGTTTTCAAACATTTGTTCTATATTCACTGTAAAATTGCATTAAAACAACAAATATTCAGGCTATATTGAAAAGCTCAATAGTTAAAAAATATGTGTAAAGTTCTATGTCGCATAGAGCTTTACTCAGTTTAACCCAAAAAACTTTTATTTTTTATTTGAACTTGGTTAAGCTTAAAATTTTATTATTTAAGCCGTAAAGCTTTGCCAAAAAAAGTTGTTTTCCATAAAACTTATGTTTAACTCAAATTATTTAAAAGATTTAGCTTTGATGTATTCTAGTTGTTTGTAATTATTCCTCCATCATCTATTAAACTTTATGAAAGCTTTCAAATTTTCTCATAATCATTATTTACTCAGAAAATTTTTATGGAAAATTTTAAGTTTGTGTCTTAGTTTTATTGTTGGAAAATTTAGAAAAAAATTTAAAATTTTATATGTGCTTATTAAAATAATTTAAAGCTTTATAAAACTTTAAGCACGTTTCTTTTTATTTATTTCAAAGAAAACCATTTTGCAGGACTTTTTTACTAACCAACAAAATTTTGAAAAATTAAAATCTTTCAATCTCTTTAATATTATTGTTTTTTCACCGTATTTTTTTAAACTTTAAACTTTATATCGATTTCAAAGAGAATGTAAAAAGCACAAAAATTATTTTTTTTTTAATAAAAATTAACAACTGAATTTATCAACATCTGAGTAAGCTTTAACCGGTTCAAACGGTCATATTTAAAGCTGCACATTTTTTTGATTATGAGAGCTTTCAAAAATCTAACAAGAAAACTTAACTTTATTTAAAAGGCTACAAATATTAAAAGCTTTAAATCATTTTAACTAACGGTGTTAATATAATTAAGCTTAAAGCTTACAATTGTTAATAATTATTAAGCTTGCTTAAGTCAGTTTTAATACTTTGCTATATTATGGACGGTCAAAATCAATTTTAAATGAAATTCGAATCTTGCTAGAAATTGTTTTCGCCAGCTTCCATTCAACCACTAAACATTTAAGTTCAATGTTCGACCTCTATTAAAAAACCCAAATCAATACATTTTATAATCAATTAATGTTCAACGACGGCTACAGGTGGTTAAGTTTTTATTGTGTGTGGCATTTCTCGGTAATAATATTGCAAAAATATTTGAAATGCATAATTAATTTTGAAGTATTCGTTCAAGTTGCATAAAAATTACGTAATTTTGACGCTCAAGCAATGTTAAAAATGCTTTCTTCCAGGTTCAATATCTCTTTTACTTAAAATACAGAATTCAGCTAAAAAGCACTGGAGTTAAATTTACCTTGCCAGGCAATATTTTACTTTTAAGAGTACGTTTCATATTTTGGCTCCTTTTCTCTCTTATTTTCATTATGCACTTCACAAGTTTTACTTCCCGGTTTTTTTTATTTCCTTTCGTTAATTTTATACTTTCTTTCTGAGACCTAAGCTCCTCCAATTCTTTCAGTAATGTAGCCAAATCGAAGTTGTGTGACAACAATGTCTCTTATTATTTATAAAATACCAGCCTTCATGTAATTATACGTATTGGTAAGGGTCAAACAGATCCAACACTTTAAACTTCTATACCTAAAACTACTCTTAATCTAACATCGAGGTCGCAATCTTTTTTGTCGATATGAACTCTTTAAAAAAATTACGCTGTTTTCCCAAAGAAATTCGAAAACTTGCTTATGACCATTAATCTAAGTCTACAGATTCCTAAAAAAAATGGATCATAAAAGTTTTCCTGTCTACCAAAAAATCAACATTATTCCAGTGATTCTATATTGACGTTAGAGTAGGTCTGCTGGCGACTATGCATTATTTCTAAAAAGCTTAAAGCTTTTATTAAAATCCATTAAAATTAAACAAGTAGAGCAGAACCAAAAAAAATTTCACATTCAAATCGTTTTATGGCAACTGGTAACTACTGTACATTGTTCAGACCACCAACAAAAACATAAACTTTGTAATCTGCACTCTTCAAAACTATAAATTTACATTTACTCATTTATGTTTATTTTCACGATAAGTTTTATTTTTTATTATTTTTAATTAAAAAAATAAATTCCAGAACACTAATTATAAAATAGTAGAGCACAAAACAAAGAGCATTTTTCTGGAATTGATAAAAAATTTTATTGAATATTTTTTTTTATTTTTTTTTTTCAAATCAACCAAACCGATATCAACATTTTATTTTGAAACGCTCTTAGTACGAACGTAACGTATTATCTGTATAAACAAAATAAATTTAGGAATAAATGTATATCAGTGGAAGCCTGCAAATTTTTTCAACTACAGTGTTGTTATAATCGTCTTTTTTTTTTTTTTGTTTTGGCCGGTGTACCTAAATAATCAAATAAAAATTCATTAAAACCTTCGTTTTCGTGCCACAATCAAAATCATCATGAAATTCATAACTATAACAGCAGTAATACATTTAGAGTCGATATTGTATAGCATTTTAAAAAGTGGTGTGTGCTTTTCAATTTGTTTGTAGTTTGACTGTTTTACACAAAATGTGATATAACACCAGGCAGAGACACTTTTTTCAATTGTTTATAGTCTTTTAATTATTTTAACCTAATTTTTGTGAAGTAATTGAAATGTTTAATTGTTGGAAATTGGTGGAATAAAAAAATTACCTTGGCTAAGTGTTTAAAATATTCTTCTGAGCTTTTTTTGCTTTGTACCATTTTTTGATGTTGGTACCAAATTTCGTTAATTTACTTGTTGTCCAATATCCTGTTTTATACAATTCCAAAATAACACAATCCCGCATCTGCAAAAATCTTGTAGTTAGACAGTTTTAAAATACAAGGAAATTGAAACCATTTTACAGTTTTAGTTTTTCAAGGATGGAAATTCCGAAACCAAAACTCGTTTAAATAACAAACTTCCCAAAACCACGTGGTTTTTGGACCACGGTTAAAGGGACCTTAATTCTAATTCACTTGGAAGGTTTTTGTAGACCATTCAAATTAGAAGAAGGAAAAATGGTTGTCTTCAGGATTTTGTGTTTTAATATTACTTAACGAGAAAATGCTTTGGCCCAAAAATAAAAGCTTTGTTAAAATTCACGAGATTAATTAAAGATTAAAAAATTATCCTCTGATCATGAGCAAATTGGAAACAGTTACAGAGCCATTATAGATGGCACCCACCGAAAGTTTCATCCATAATTCTAAAAGCGGTATAGGCTTTTTTAATTTGCATAAATCAAATAATTCCCATTACTGTGGTGATAAATATATAAAGTAGTTCAGGGTTTCTACAAAAGCAACTCGAATTTTTGGGATGGCTTAATATTTCTATTTTTGTCCTGAAATTACTTTAGATTAAGAATTGACTTAAGATTAGGTTTCAAGAACCTCGAACTCTTCCCTGATGATATGGATGTAGCTACACAAGTTTAGCAAGTGCCTTTTGGTAAGGTGGTAAGTTTTTCTCTTTTAGTAATACGACATTGCGGATATAGATATTTTTTCCGATTGCGATTTTCTGATTGCGGTCTACGCCATTTCAACCTTTCCTGTAAACCTTACATTTAGTAAAAGTTCACTAATTTTCCCTTTTAGGTTTTTGCGCTTCGTCTTCCGCGTCCGCCACTGAAATAAAATTATCAACATAGAAATCATTTAAAGTTCTTAGAAGAATATTTGGATAATACTATCGATAATCATAAGCATAATCTGTTGAACGTTCTACTCTCTAAAAATTGTGAGCCAGCTAATCCAAAAATGACTGAATTAGCTTGCATGCTTTATCTCATCAGACACTTTGCCAAAATTGTTTATCGTTCTCGCAAACCAAAGCTTGATTGTTAATTTTTTTTTTATATGCCATCGATCTATTTTGTTAAATAGATCGATGGCATATAAAAAAATATCTTATCTTTTTTGTTTGTGGTTTCGGAATCTCAATAGAATTACCAATAAGCTTGGCTATATAATTGGACCTTTACGCATTGTCTCATTTAGCAAAAGTCAATTTGATGCGGCAAACAAAAATATTTTGACTAATGAACAGTATCCTCAGCTGGTTTGATCAAACTGGTTTGATTGCATCTCTCTTAAATGGAACAATAGAGCTTTCAGCATCATTTCGTTTGTGCTTACTCTTATAGTGCTCTTCGCATTCAGCCTCCTACGGATCTAACATATAGGTTTTTTTTTTTCCTTTATCTCCAATTTAGGAGCATAGGGCGTCCACTATTCTGAACCATCTTACTCTATTTGGGGAACATATAGGTACACTGGGCATTTCTTCATGTTAAAAAAAATACTGTAACGTGCTATCAATATCAACGTCTCAAATTTAGAGTACGACGGTTAACTTGTACAGCTTCATTTATTTTCACGCTGTTTTCGTTGGTTTTTTATAAACAGTCCAATAAGCACTGTCCCGCTATGCAACTAAGGTATTGCTCAAATCCGTTTATTTTATAATACGTGGAAAAATCAATCCTCACCAATTAAAATGTGAACTGGCCCAATTTGATTATATTTGGGATCAGCTAGCTTAGTTCTAAAAAATATTGATCAGGCAGTAGATTTAAAGTGCTTTAGTGGATTACGATTTTATGGGTACTAGTGTGGATGAACTTTCTAACTATGTATAGGAAAGCTTCGCAAATTTTAGGACGCCTTAATTCAATGCAGTT
The DNA here is from genome assembly GCA_963556175.1 of Tipula confusa. Taxonomy (NCBI): domain Eukaryota; kingdom Metazoa; phylum Arthropoda; class Insecta; order Diptera; family Tipulidae; genus Tipula; species Tipula confusa. The sequence continues at coordinate 213,546,133 of OY744475.1, read as the reverse complement.
TTAAACAATTTTGGTCGTACTGATTTATCTTCGCTATAGAATTCAGTGACGTAAAGTCTTTCCCGAATGTAGCGTGATAAACCACCACAAGCTATTTTTATTCTTCCCATATTCAAATCGAGTAGAAGGAGCGATATTACGTAGTACAGGGAAATTTTAATTCTTAAACTTTTTGAATCTTTAACAAAGTCACCCTCTGCTGTTCCACAAGGCAGTCACCAGGCACCAGAATATGTTTCATGGCATCCATACAACTTAACATTACCAAAAGCAAAACTGGCATAGTGGCTAAAAATGGTCACAAATAAAAGAAACCTACGCAAAGACAGCTATAAGTATACCAGACATAATACGTGGAAGGAAATTGTGAAACGCCGTCAATTTAGCAACAATTGGGCCATCAAAACATGGCAAAAATTAGAAGGCAATATATGATGATACAGCTGAACTATAACGAAACTGTCAACACTCATTATCCAACGGTTATCCAACACCCATTATGCAAAGGAAAGAGAAGTTACAACTGTTATAAGAAAGTTAAAAACTACCAAAGTAGATAGATCAAAAAACGGATTTAATAAATGGGGATAACTCTGCAGCAGCAGCGGTTCTAACGCCACTTTTAGCAGAAGTTGGGAGTAAAGGTAGAAAACCAGAAAGATTGAAAGAAGGAATATATAATAATTCCGAAGAAAGGCAACTTAAAAGAATGCAAAAATTGAAGAGGAATCTCCCTCCTTAACTGCATAATGAAAGTATCACACCTGTAACTAACAATTACATATGTAGCTTCTTCTAGGTCTAAAGAGCAGACTCTTTAGACTTGGAAGAAGCTACACGAATTACATCAATACTATTTGGATTATAATTGAACAATTTATAACGAATGGAACTCACCACTCGTTTGTACCTACTTTTTTTGGACTTTGAGCGAGTGTTTGACTCGATTAAAAGGAGAACAATTTGGAAAGCACTTAGCAAAATCACCATTCTGCGGAAAAATGTAAAACTCACGAAAGAAATGTAACGGAGCGTATAAATTAACATTTATACACCAATTCTCATCAATCAAGAAATTATTGAAGGGGTCAGGAAATTCGTATACCTTGGTTTTACAGTGGCAAAAACAGGTGGCATACTGAAGAGGATATATATACGTTGAAAGATTAATAAAGCCAGAAATACTAGAAATCAATACTACTGCGTATGGTTGTGAAAATACGCAAAAAATCCAGCTAATTGGAAATAAATGCCTCAGGTTAATAATAAGATGCTTTTGGCAAAACAAAATCAAAAACAAGGACCTCCTTCTGCAAACAAGGTAAATCGATAAAGAAAAAAATTATGAAACGAAAATGAAGATGGATATAACGACAGAGTTAGAAGTCTGGTAAAAATGAAACAAGGAATAATTTTTTCGGCCAAAAAAAATAAATTTTTCAACGTAGTCGCCTTTTAGCTCGATACACATAGTCCAACGTTTTTCCAATTTTTCGATCCCCTCCGAATAATACGATTTCTCCAACCCTTCAAAATAGGCGGTGGTTGCATCGATGATCTCCTCATTAGAGCCGAACCTCTTTCCGCCGAGCCAATTCTTCAAGTTCGGAAAAAGAAAGTAGACGCAGGGGTCTAAGTTTAGAGAATATAGTGGATGTGGAAGCGTAATTCATGGATTTTGGCTATGACAACTACACACGTTTGCACCCGTGCATTGTCTTGATGGAAGAGAACTTTGCCTTCGCCAAATGCGGTCGTTGAAACGGTCAAATAAGTTGTAGTAATATTCACTGTTGACTGTTCTCCCTTTTTGAAGGTAATTGATGCGGATTATGCCGCGTGTTTACCAAAAAACTGTGGCCATGACCTTGTAGGCCGATGAAACTGCCTTAGCCTTCTTCGGCGCAAATTCGCCAGTAGAAATCCACTGTTTAGACTGTTCTTTGGTCTCCGGTGTATAGTGATGGATCCATGTTTTATCAACAGTTATAAAACGACACAAAAACTTCTTTTTATTCCGCTTAAACATCGTTAAACCTGCCTCTGAAGTAGTCACACGTGTGCTTTTTTGGTCGATTATAAGCAACCCAACAGCTTTGTTTTGGTTTGCGTAATTGTTTTTCCACGCAAAAAAAAACATGTTTAATTAACACACGATTCCATTTGTATCCTTACACAAATGTGTAGGTAAATTTTGATTGTTCTATTAAGAGATGTTGAAACTTATTTTTAGATGAAATTAAAACTGACTTACACATTTGTGTATGTATTTCAAACTAATTCGCTCCAAAAACGTAATCATTTTTAAAAAAACCAACTGACACATTTGTGTAAGATATCACTTTTTGTTAGGTTACAAAACTATACAGTGAAATGTTATTTTTTAACCACATTAGGTTTGACATTCAAGACCATACCAATTATTTTTGTCTAAATAATGGAACTACTATTAATAAAGAATTGTTTCACCTTTCAAAGGGTTACACAATTGTGTAACTCTTTGAAATGATGTTTTATATAGTAAAACAAATTTTCGACGTAATTATTTACCAACACATTTGTGTGGGTTGGGCTTTCGATAAAGTTATTATTTTAACAATAAAGTTATTGTTTTAGTGGATACGAAAAGGGTATGCCCCTAAATTGGCGAATGCGTGGACAAATCAATTGAATTAACCGTTTTATGACAAATACGTCCATTTATAACTGATGAGGCTGGAAATGTAAATTAATTACAAAGGTTCATATAATATTAGGAGAATTATCACCTGCCGAAACCTACTTCTAATACAACCCTCTTGCTCATAAATAAAATTTGTTTAACCGATCTAAAATTAATGAATCACCGATGATTTAGAATCGACCGAACAATACTATAAATAAAATAAAAAAATTTGCATCAAATGGAATTTCGATCGAAATCCACATTTTTGCGATTATAATTTCCTTCAAATTACCATACAATAAACATTATAACCACGCTGTACACACTCAATCGCATGAAGGTTAATCACAATTACATCATGACCTCAATGCCGGTAATTTCATTACCAATCGTTAAATAATTTTTTTTTCATTTCTTGTCGTTTTTTTTTTACTTATTGGATTTTAAAAGAAACCTATTCATTCATGATTATGTAGATGAGTGAATATTGAAACGGCCAAAACCCATTATACATAAAAAACGAAGATCGTGCACCGCACGTTTTTTATTTATTATTTATACATAACCGATTATATCAATTTACGTTCTTCGTTTACCTTTACCTACTCGCGTACTTTGTATTGAACATATTAACAGTATTTATACGTTTTACAGTCTAGTCGCGTGCTTACTATATAATTTAGTAAGTAAAAAAATTTAATTGAAAAAAAAAATTGCAGATTTGCAATACACCTTTTGATTTTATCATAAAGACGCGTAAAAACGAGTGTAAAAATTTTTTTTTTGTTTTTGAGAAAAAATTATAAGAAAATGACGCGGCACAAAATACGTATACCAGACCGCACATAAACATTAAATTGTTGACTCATAATACGAGTGTAAAATATGTATATATATATATATATATATATACGCAACAAGAAGTAAATCAAAGCTGAAAGTCAATATGTTATATGCTGAACGATGGTGTTGATGATGATGATGCATATAATCGAGAATTACTTTGCTGTTTACGAGCATATTTTTCATGTTTGATTTGATTAAGCGATCGTTAAATAACGCGTCAAAATCAGAGAGTTATATAGAATCATTGAAATTATTAAGTGATTTGTGTTGATGCTGTTTGAAAATGATTTAAGATTTTTTAATTGAATAATTTGCTTGTTTATACTCCTCGTATATATTTACGATTTTACACATGCGGTGTAAAATATAATCGAATAACAATATTATACCCGTAAATTATGATTACCGTATGTTAAAATATTTATATAATTGAATTACCGAAAGTACTGTGTATGCACCATATATTTCCCGCACCAACATTAATTTTATTTTATTTTGGAAAATGAATTTTCCGTAAAATTAAAATTTTATGTAGATTTTGTTGGTTTTTAATTTATACATAATAATAATTAAATTACATAAATCTCTTATTTATATGATTTTAAAATTTTATGCTTGACCAATTTAATAAGTAATGTCCCTTGGACATTGGTTTGTGGCTGAACATTTTTTTTTATTTTAATGAATTTTTAATTACGAGAAGCTTTTTTATGAACACTTTTGAAAGTTACAAATTGGAAAATGCTGCAAACTCTTTAGCAAAAAGTTTGTATTACCGCACTTTTTCTATATTTGGGAAAACTACCGAATTTAGACAACAGTTAGCTTAATCACATAGTCGGAGCAACATAATGATATTCTTATCTTGATGTTAACTGATTGACCTCGGTGTTACGAATAATTTAAGACTGTAGTTTGGAAGTTGTTGCTTAGTCAATTTTTGCGATTTAACGTTGTTTTGTGTGGTGTCGGTAATATTCGATGTTTCACCGGTACCATTTAGCAAAGGTTTTTTTTCAGTGGAGGAGAGAATCTTCAAAGATCTTTCCAGGGACCATCATAATCTTGCTAGAGTGTCGGATACTTATCAACTAAACCCTTACCACAACTATTTTTGCTATTTATCCTTGTGGTACTACGATAAGTGTAACTTCACGAAGCCGGCTCAGCTCAAGCTGTCACCATTTTTAATTTTTATCATTCCTGTCTAATCATCTCTAAGTGTCGTAGTTCCTTCATAATTTTTAAGTCATATTCCATACCATTTTTCGAAATCTTTCGGCCTCCAGCATAAATGATAAATGGAGGAAATGTTAATAGAACACGAAATAGTGGTCCAATTGTGATGACTGATGCCTTTTCCAAGAGCTCTTGACATCAGTTTAAAAACTGCGATACAATATTCCAAATTTACGTATTCCAAATTCCTATTCCAAATTTACGAAAATGATAAAAAATCAATAGTATACAGGCAATAAGAAAAAGATAGAGATAGAGAAAGAGAGAGAGAAAGAGAAAGAGAAAGAGAAAGAGAAAGAGAAAGAGAAAGAGAAAGAGAAAGAGAAAGAGAAAGAGAAAGAGAAAGAGAAAGAGAAAGAGAAAGAGAAAGAGAAAGAGAAAGAGAAAGAGAAAGAGAAAGAGAAAGAGAAAGAGAAAGAGAAAGAGAAAGAGAAAGAGAAAGAGAAAGAGAAAGAGAAAGAGAAAGAGAAAGAGAAAGAGAAAGAGAAAGAGAAAGAGAAAGAGAAAGAGAAAGAGAAAGAGAAAGAGAAAGAGAAAGAGAAAGAGAAAGAGAAAGAGAAAGAGAAAGAGAAAGAGAAAAAGAGAGAGAGTGTTCATTTTTCTGTGTATGTGTGTGAGTAAACTACGCTTTGCATAATAACAAAATGTATGACAGTTAAGCAAGTGAAAGAAACTTTTACAGAGTTTGTGGCTCTGACCCATTGATGAAATAGTACGGGGAGATGAAAATAGACAACCAACCGTTAGACGCTCTTATTACTACGACAGTGGATATATAAGCAGGTCGTTTTAAGTTTATGCAAATTATAATGCAGATTATAATAGATTCGTATGTTATGTGAGTTGCTGATCTCTTTTATGTCCTACCTACACAAATGTGTAGATAAATTTTGATTGTTCTAGAAAGAAATTTCGAAAGTTATTTATAGATGAAACTAAAATCAGTTTACACATTTGTGTATGTATTTCAAACCAATTCAATCGAAACAATAAAGTAACCAACGAACACATTTGTGTAAGTATAGTCATATTTGGTTAGGTTACAAAACTACAATTAAATATTATTTTACCACATTAACTTTGACATTCTAGATTATACCAAATATTTTTCTAATAGATGGAACCACTATTAATAAAAAATTTACTATCCGAAAAAAACATTAAAATATTATATCACACTTTCAAAGGGTTACACAATTGTGTAAGTTGGATTTTTGTTACGATGATATTTTTATCAACACATTTGTGTGGGTTACGATAAACTTACTATTTTTTAGGCGATACGAAAGGGTGGTTGGAGCAAGGCTGTACAGATGCCTCATATATACAGATTATGTCATACGGGATATAATAATATTGCAAAGGATTTAAAAGTCCATAAGGACTGCAGGATTACCAAAAAGAAATCCATCTTGAATTTCGTGTTCTTTCTAGCAAACGCGTACGAACAGCTACAAGTAGCAGTAAATATATTGAAGCAAAAGACGGAGACTATTTCAAAGTACGTTCATTAAACATACACATTTGCAATCTTGTGGTGACCGATCAAGTAGTCATGTCCGAGATGTGGAGCCAACTATCAACGAAGGAAATGTAGGTGTTTGTTAGCTGAGTGTAATAAATTCCATAAATACGGACATATTGAGTTAGTTTGTAAAGCTATTGCCAGCTTAGAAGTCGAGTAAGGAAAAAACACACGTCATGAATTAGACAGATGAGTGAAAATAATTATTACTTTTTGGATTCTGATTCCAAATTTGTTGAAGATGATTTCTGCTCAATTAAGTGGTGTCTTAAATTTTGGTGATAAATCGGTTGATTCGGTGGAAATTTGCATAAACTTTATTAAAAATTAAATTGTGGGTTTGGTCCATTTAAGTATAGAGGTTTTAATGTGACTAATTCCGCAGTTACTAGTTGAACAGGATCCGATACCATGAGTGGAATAATTGCTTAAGCGTATTCAGGGAGCAAAGCAATTCTCAAAAATTGATTTGAGGGTATCTGCAAGTCGAACTAGGCGACGAGTCTAAACAGCTGATAGTCATCAATACACCTATTGGATCTTTAGTGTTGCAAACGCATGCATCGCAATATAGTGTTGGACATGTTCTATCACATTTGTATTCCGATGGTATCAAATTTTGCAATGGAGGATCTGCCTGTCATCATTGGAAGGGACAATGGTACATCGGTTATATCCAGTACGTTCGTCGAATTTTATCATCAAAATAGAATAAAATATATCGCTTTTACTCCATTTCCTTTAAAGTCAAATAGAGAGGCAGATATATTGGTGCAAATATTTAGCAATGCAAAGAAAATGTATATATTAGTTGACTTTTAGGACTTACCGTTTTTCATCGGAATCATTATATGATAGATCGCTCTCTCGGTAGATGCAATTCTCAAGCTAGAAGTTATGCAACGAGTTTAGTATTACAAAATGTAAGCTTAAACAAGCTATATTTGTCCGATGTTTTTCGAGAAAGGGACCAAAGTGAATCCGGGAAACAGTAATAAAGAAATGACTTATGTACACTATGCCAACGAGTTGTAACGATATTTAACGACACCAGAATCAGATGCGTGTTCCCATCGATGAAAGCATCAGAACGCCATCAATATCAGAAAAATTCACTCATAATTTATTTTAATTGCTCTATTGCCATTTTACACTCACATATCATTTTATACTAAAATTGAAAAAAAAGTGTTTGATTACAGAATTTTTCACTCAAATGTATTTCTATTTAATTTAAAACTTCAATTGCTATCTCGTGAAAAGCTTAATTTCAAAGCACCTGTTGTAGTTTGTACTGTATTGAGGTTTCTAATCAATATTAGTAGAAATCAATAAGTTTGAGTTAAAGTGTATTATTTTACACTCACATATCACTTGAGACTGGCACTAGATAAAAACATTTCTTCGTACAAAATTATTGAGTGATTTTATTTTAATGAGTGGTTTTTTAATAGATAACATTTTTTACTCAATATAAATAAAAATGCATAACTATCGTTCTATCAAAACAAGCTATATACTTGGATAAAATAACTCACTAGTACCATAGATTAAGATATAAGATGTTCCAATCAGAACAAAAAATAAAAGTAACCTCTAATATGCTGACGGGTATCACTAGTTTGAATAAAAATTTAAAAGCATTTTTTGGTTTACTGTACAAAGTAAAAAAATATATGTTTCCACTACAAATAAAGATTTCATGGCTACTAGATTTTATTTTTTATTCTTTCATTGTCGAATGCATATTTTATAAATCTTCATTATACAGTACCCAAGAAAAATATTTCTTCTTTTTATTTTTACTTTCTTTTAATTATTATTAATTCTAGTTATAAATTTTTGTTCCTTGCGTATGGGCCATCTTTATTATATCTTAATCTATGCTAGTACGTATAGAAACTAAATGTATTCTTGTTAAAACATTTTTCTATTTTCAATCAAATTTTAAGTTTGAGTGATCTTTAAATAAAATTTTTCGGACTTCCAGGTAACTATGGTGAAACAGAAAAATACAAAAGCAAATATTAAGTCATGTACCGCAATAAACCATTTCTCTAATCTTCCCTAACTCTAGACACTTACAAGACTGCGATGGTCATATTCTTACGTCATCTCATATAATATCAGAGTAGAAGGGATAATCACTCGATATATATAATATATATTATTATATTTATATTTATATAAATAACTTTATTGTTGTGTGTATAAAAGTATCAATAAAAACAAAATGATTAGACAACGTGTAATGTTCGGTTTATAAAAGAAATAAAAGAATGCTCCGAAGATAAACGTTGAAGAAGAGCGCCGGAACAAAAAGTAAAAGTATCAATATCTACTTAAATATTTTGATTAAATTTGTTGGTTTCGTTTTTTTTTTTTTTTTACTTTTATTGTTTATCACAAACAATATAGAACATCTTTGCCAATAATAATGTCTTAAGTTTGTGCGAGAGATGATTATTTTGCTGCTGTATGCGTTGTGGTCTAGATTTAATAGAATAATCGATTTTATATCCCGCAACCATTTATGTGTTGTTACCCCACAGCATATACTACATATCGATCGTACTTAAAGAATTTATGCGAGTTGTGAATGTTTTTGTGTAGATTACATTTATACAACTCATATAAATGTAGACGTCGGAATCTGATGCTGGGTATGAGATACGAATAATTTTTTTTTTTTTTTTTTAGTTTTATGTTTCTGGGCTAATGGTACGATTTGAAACAATAAAAAAACTAAAGTTAATTGTTTTCATTTTTATGATTTAGAATTAGATTCGTTGATGATGTATTAGAGAATTAGAATGATATAGTATAATAAAAATAAAAAGAAAAATGGGCATAAAAGGCAAGCAAAACTTTAACAATATAATATAATCATATCATCATCTGTCTAATTTATCTAATTATCGTATATGATATATATATATACTATGTAAATAGTCTCTGCACAGGGTAGCAACAAAAAACTAAAAAAAAAAACGAACAGCATATAGTAATTAAACTTGTAGCACATAGTTCAAACTCATTACCATTAGTTATTGCTGATGATAATTTTTTTTTTATTGCCAAGTTGTTGTTGTCATGATGAAAATGTTCTAGTTTTTAGTGTAGTAAATTTATAGTTATAATACTTGTACACAGTTTTTTTTTGTCATTTCGGTTAAATAAAAACTATGTTAATATTTGACTATATAAACACATATACAATTTATAGTAGTGCCATAACATACCGAACGTATAATTTGGTTACATAAAATAAAATTTGGTTATGAATTTATGAGTGATTTTTAATGTTTTTAAGTTAAAAATAAAAACATAATACCCGTAATTACGGAATTATGTATATGTTGTTTAAAATTAATTTAATTTCGTGTACTATATTTATAATGCGGTGTAATTAAAAATCTATATAAGTTAAATTATTATTTTTTAAGTATTATAATGTGATGAGTATAAATGATATCCATAAATTAGTGGATAATACATTTTTAGTAGGTACCCTAAAATCATTAATATTTTCAACAAATTAACAACAGCGATGAGGTGGTTCAAACAAGTAAAAGCATAATATTTAAACCATGGGCGTATGTGCAATTGCACAATTTTATTGTTGGTTTGTTTATCTATTTCTATATGCAATCTTTCAGAAACTTGAAGCATTCTCAGCTTGATCGCAAACCAGAAGATTTTAGTTTAGGTATTTTTTTAGTGCCTGATGAAAAAAATTAAAAAAAAATAAATAAATAAAATCGCCCGTGAAATTGTTACTCGGTTTCCTTTCAATTCCTTCGAACAATGTTTGTTCGATACTTTCGCAAGGGTTAAGTATGTCAATCGTCCCATTTCATCAGAATCCCATCTTGTTTGTCAGGGCTAAGCACAAAATCTACCCCAATATTCTAATCTACAAAGAAAAGTTCCCTTTAAAACTTTTCTCATACATGATAAACGACTTATTGGCCCATATGAGTCTGAATCATAACTTCTATTGGGTTTAAGACCCAGCACTATTTTTACCATTCAGAGGGCCACGCATTTGCTGAAAATCATTAAATTGTAAATTGCAAGTAGTCGTTCTTTACCAAAGACTGATAAAATCTTTAGGAGGGATGATTTAATTTTATCCAATTCTGGCGGCGTATTATTACAACAACTCAATGCATTTTCAAGTAAGAATGCAAGTGGTTGAATCATCCAAGTCGTAGTTTGGTAATTATTTTGTATTATTATGTAAACAGAATGGGAGCAAAGTCAGAAGATTTGTTCTTTGCAAAAGTTGGTATTCATATTACGTTTGGCCATTCTCCATATTTCAGTCAGTTAAGACTGATTATTGAGAAAAAAGCAAAATTGCATCCAGCTATCCCTTTTTTCTTTTTACACAAGAATTTAAATTACTGTTCCAATCCTTTAAATTCTCTAACACCTGCATCAGTGTTCCTACGTATCTGAAAATTCGCAATGATTTTTTTTGCTCACGTGTGTTATATATCCTAAAATTTCCAGGTTTTTTGGAAAAGGTACGTGGATAATGAGGTTTCTGCTCGTACGTAGAATTTCATTGAAATGGACAACCTGTTGTTCCGAGTCAGTAGCACGAATTTGCTACATACATAACTGTGAGCATTATAATCGCCAAGCATAAATTAAGGAACATACCTAAAATGCTTGGTCTCTTAAGATATTTAACTGATTTTTTTTTTAACTGAGTTATGAATACTAGCAGCCAGATAACTATTGATCAGTCCATCTTCTGAAGCAATGGGGGCATACTCTCGCCAGTCAACTTTGCTGCGTATTGTTCTGAATAAGGATACAATTATTATTCCCTGCTTGATTGTGACCGGGGTCATAGTCATTCATAAAACATATAATTGATTCGACAAGGACATAAAATTTAAGCCCAAATAGGGGCAATATTTTAGTTAAATGCGAGAGTCTGGTTAAATTACGAAATATTGCTTTTAAATAACTATAGAACGTTTTGAATCGTATTCACTTCCTGCATGGATAACCGTGTGATATTCTAATTTGTTGACAACATGTATGCTTAAAAAATAACAATAACTTCTCCAAGAATTTTAAAGATAACATATTTGGTTTTGGTAAGGTATAGTGAAGGCCTGTTTTTTTACACAGGTATCATTTGCCAAATGAAATCTTTATTTTAACCAGAATTTAACGTAAGGAACAGTGTCAACCTCTTCCATATTTTTTGTTATTAAGGTAATTCCCATTAAATGGATTTTATCATCTATAATGTTGTTCATTTCATTAAAACCTCTTTCAGCTTCGGCGGAACTAATGGCAATTGCATTTAAAACACTAGTTTATTTTTAAAAATGTTAAAAAAATTGAGTCAGAGCTTAAACATATTTAACCCGCTGTATAGATTATAATAAAATTCAACATTTAATAATGCCTTTAACAACCGATACGGCAAACTTTAAAAATTTTAACAACCGGTTTGCTCGTTTAATAGTGATATTTTGTCACTAAACGGTTATTTTTTTGGGTTTTTAAGGTCAATATCCCGCTAGCTAAGATCGAGATAAAAAATGTTCGCAAACAATTTCGCTCACCGGTACACAGCTTGACGTGAAAAATAATGGAAAATATTGTTTGCCGGATTGTATAATAGATGGCACTACTATGAAGCCTCCAATGGACGGTTGACATGTAGGATGTGGAATATATATATACATTTTTTATTTTTTTTATTTATTTATCAATATTGACATTTTTTTTTACTATAATATTTTTGAATTAATTAAATAGAGCTTAATTATTTTTCTTAATACATATTATTTACTAAATACTAATGTTTTCTTTAATGAATACACTCAATAGTCGTTTAATGAATACACTCAATGTGTAGAAATTGCTCAGCGAATTATACAATTTTACGCCATTATACCCTAATGATCGTTGTGAAAAAAATTTACTGTACATTGGTAATCTATAATGAGTGTTTCTAGTATTATAGTTGTGGACTTCTCTATTAGAATATAACATTGAATCTAGGTATTTTGGTAGATCTCCGTTTTCAAGGCAAATCATTTACTTCAAGACATTGTAATGTATTCTTTGGTTTATAGAATTCCATCCTAATACATCAAGCATTTCACTTATATGTGTCCTATTTTCTGCTTTTAAAATACCTCGCATAAATTTGTTCTTTATTTCTTGGAGACGATATAGTTGTGATTGATTCATTATGAATAACACTGATGAACAATAATCAATATGCGGTGCAACAAGTGATTTGAAATATATAATTTTGGTCTCCCGTGGCATTTTATCCTTAAGTCTATTAAAAAGGCCCAGCTTTATATTCATTTGTTTAGCAATATAATCCAAATGATCGTTAAAATTTAAATTTTCATCTATGATAACACCGAGGTATTTATATTGTTTTATACGTTCAATGACTTCATGATCAATTAATATATTTGATTACATTCTAGTTTTGTTTTTATTGACAGAACCATGTACTTTGTTTTAGAAATGTTAAGAGACAACTTATGGAACATTAACCATTTTCTCAGATTTTTCAAATCTTCGTTTATTTTTTTACAGCTTCAATAAGGGTTGGTGCAGCAATCGTAATCAAGGTATCATCGGCAAACATATTCACTTTACAATTTTTTATAACATCCATTTTTTTTTTATAATATCGTTAATGTACAGGATGAAAAGTAATGGCCCTAACGTAGAACCCTGTGGTACTCCGAGATTATTTGGTATTAGCTTAGAGATACAGTTATCGACTTTTGTATATTGTTGTCTTTCGTGAAGATAATTATTGAACCATTCAAATTTGTTTAATAAGATTTGTCTATAGATTGTTTCAAAAGCTCGTTTAAAAGAGTGCTACTACTACTTTCTTGTCATCTATTTCAGATTTTCAATCATCCAACATTAAGTTTAACGCAGTTTCACATGAATGGAATTCTCGAAACCCAGATTGTTGATCGACTAGTATATTGTTGTTGTTAATGTGATTTAATAGTTGAGTTTTAACTACTCGTTCTAATACAGCTTCATAGGTTGGTAGCATATTTATCGGACGTAGTTCTTCTGGTTTGGTTGGTTTAGAAGTTTTCGGAATTGGAATAATTGTTGATATTTTCCATGATCTCGGAATTTTAGCTTCATTTAAACTTTTATTGATTAAATCAGTAAATTTTGATGCGAATATTTCATTGTTCATAGCATCCAACAGAATAGTGCGATTTATACCATCAATCCCAGCGTTTGACTTCAGACTATTAATAGTTTGGGTTATGTCTTGACATGTAATGTTTTGAAAGGAGAATGGAACTGTGTAAAGATCCGTATTCGATACATTAAAATTCGTTATATTCGGAATATTGTTATGTATGTCAATTGATACAAATGTATTATTTAGAGATTCGGCCAATTCTAATTTGTCGGTTAATACTATATTGTTAAATTGAATATTCCACTGTGTTGTGGTTTTAGTTTTATACATAGCTTTTAATGTTCTCCATAGTTATTTTGGATTGTTTTGGTTTTCTACAAATTTGTTTTTTAAATAAGTAGACTGCTCCTTCCTTAAAGATTGTTTATATATGTTTCTGGCTCTTTTGTAGTTATCCCAGCTCGCCTTTGAATTTATTATTGTCATAATTCCATAAGATCGAAGTTTTTATTGCTTCAGTAATTTCAAATTTTTGGAGAACCATGGTAGCTTACTTGTTTTATTAATAACCTTTATACAAGTTAATTCATTCACACAAGTTTTTAGCTTTAACACTAAATTATCAGCTGCTTCGTTTAAATCAATGTTTTTTTCGTTTAAGTTAACTTCTTGGCATGTCTTCAATTGTTGATTTAAAGCATAGTTAAATGATTCTGGAGAATAATTTTTTAGCAAACGTATTTCTATCGGTTCACAATTTTCTGTTGACTTTGTCTTCCCATAATTAAAATTAACGCTTAACATATATTGGTCACTAATTTGCTGTTCCTTAACTATTTCGCATTGCACATTTTTAGAATTAGTTATTCTTAAATCTATTAAACTTTCACTGGTTGCTGTAACTCTACTATATTCTTTAACCACCTGCATTAGTCTATGATCTCTTATCAAATTCTTAAATTTTACACTGTAATATTCATTGGATTTGACATCAATATTAAAATCCCCGAATATAAAATTATTTTTGTTATGGTTTATGAGATTTTCCATCCATTCGTCAAATTTATTTAAGAAGACTGCTCTCGTTGTTTGAAATGATCTGTATACTACCCCAAATATCCCAGTCGTATGATATCCTTTTATGATTTGTATTGCTAAAAACCAAGTGCGATCCTTTTCACAGTTTGAAATTATTTTAAAATTTATGTTTTCTTTAATATACATAGCAACTCCACCTGTATATCGACTATCCGAATCGCAGCGTATAAATTTATAGTTATCAATATGAAATTCAGAATCGTACATTTCTTCAGTTGTTCTGGTTTCACTGAGTAATACTAAGGCTGGTTTATAACTGGATACAATTTCTTGTAATTCTATAAAATTTGATGATAGACTTCGGATATTGGTGTATAGTGCATCTTGTTTGCGAAACTGCTATTGATAATTGATTTGGTTTCTTAGTATTTTCAGTTTGCGTTGATATACCGTGCAAGTACTATCTCATGTAGCATGATTTACATCATTTGGTTTCTGTGCTGTTACATTAAATATATTTGTGCTCTCCAGTACATTTTGGGCATGTTATCTTACTAGTACACTTATCACCATGATGTGAATAACCATTACATTTGTAACATATTGTTAAACCAATAGATTCTACTACATGGCATCTATCAAAATTTATATTTAACTTTTCAGCCTCCATTATTTTCTTATAAGAAGTGGCATCAACTTCAATGATGGTATCTACTTTATGTGTATGTCTTCTTCGATAGGTTGTTACTACTTTTATTTCCGTATTAGTCAAAAACAAATTTTGTTGCTTCAACGCTGATATTATTTCATCACTTTCTAGTTGTTCCGACATTCCCAATATCTTCACTCTAGGCTTGAGTTCTGCAGGTAATTTAATCTCATATTGAGTTCCTAATTTATCTGTAGCAATTTTCTTCAGTTTTTCTTTTGCTTCATTCGAATCGCACTGAAGTATAATTCCACCATTCGAAACATTTCGATATCCCATTAAAAGAATACTTTTCGGGTCAATCTGGCTTACGATATCTTCTTTGGTTTTTTACTCTCTTGTGGTTTCTTAGGCTGTAAAAGAACTAATTTGGTAGGATTGGTTTTTACAACTGAAGCAAAAGTGTTCACTCGATTAAATGTAGTACATTATGGATATTGTAGGATACAAGATGTTCTCTAAATTTTGAAGTAATTTTTGTGTTGTATGTGTATTTTCTTTGCTTTTATTTGGATGGGATAACATTCGATACAATAAAAATACAAAAAAATTTGATACAATTGAGGCTCAATCAAATTTTTCCAGTATATAGTGCAAATTGTCGGAGCTCTGTAGGCTTCCACCTGGGTAATTCTTTCAGAAGTATTGGTTCTCGTTGAAATTCCTTTGGGATTAACTCTTTTAAATTCATAAGTAGATTAGACATTCGTAGCGAATTACTTTTCGTCATCTTAAACTTTGATCCGTATTTTGAATCTGTCCAAAGTTGCAATAATTTTTTCATTATGCCCAAATCATATAAATGCATGGGTTCTACCGGAAACTGTGACACCATACCAATAATATACTTTAATACATTTTGTTTCTTATGAAATTCGATGCAATGGTGTTCCCGATGTTGTCTGTTGAAAAATGATTCATTAGTTCTGCTGCCTGAAGTTCTTGTTGAAAAACTAACACGTAAAATTTCTTCTGGAAAGTGAATGTTTGAAATTGAATTTTTAACTCGAAAATGCATATAATTACCGCCTGATATTGGCTTTATGATAGGCAGATGATCTTGCTGTAGTGATAATATTTAAATCGTTTAAAATTTTAATTAAATCTTCAAATGCAGTTCTAGTTATATTATGATGTACAGCCCACGATCCCAACTTTTTGTCAATACTGACTTTAAAACATTTTCCATTATCCGCAATAAATGAATCCACATTACTTTCTTCACTCCCCACATTATTTTTAACACAATTGTTTTGATTAGTAAATACACATACACTATCTTCAATCTCCATTTTACTTTCTATCCATTGCTTATTTACCAAATTTTCAGAGTTTTTTTAATTTTCTATAATAATTACTTATCGAAAATCCTTTGAAATTATTCATATTAAATTACATTAAAATAATTTAATTTTATTTTATATATAATTTTGATTATATTACCGTAAATAATTATATATTATAACAACGCAGTATTGAAACAACGCAAACTCTCAACGCAACGCAAACTAGATACTAGATTCATTTAAAACAAGTCATCAATTAGTCTATTGTTGAATGCTATCAATCTACGAAATATGAATATAATCTTTCTGTTTCTTATGCATTGAAGAAATTAAGGAACAAACGAAAACGTATTTCTTTCCCAAAAATTTAATTCATATGCATGTTGACAAATTTCCAACTGGGTTATTTTACGCGTTCATGGATTGCTATATTTTTTTTTAAATACGATAATATATTTGAGGTAAAATGGAGTATGTCGAAATTTCGGCTTAACATATAAAAGTGGAGAATATAATGATCAACCAAAGACAAAAATCTTAAAAAGCACCAAAATATAAAATAAAATCTTAAAAATTAAAATTGATATTTATCTGTAGATTTGTGCTAATCATAAATTTTCCATACTAATTTGACATAAAATTTAGCTAGCAAACAGCGAATTAAAAATTTTCGCACACAATTTCGCTCCAGTACGCAGCTTGACGTAAAAAATAATCGAAAATATAGTTTGTCGGATTTTATAATAGATGGCTCTACTCTAAAGTCTCCAATATTTTCGTGTCAATTTATCTGCAACATTAATATTAATAAAGGCATTGCCACAGCTATTTTCGCGCGATGCGATTCGCGTCAAATTTTCGCACTAGATGCCGAACAATTCCGCTATTAGAAAAATTTCCTGAGAAATATTTTCAATATTTTCAGCATGTCTCAGCAGCATTTTAATTTTATATTATTCAAAATTAACAGCGATCTAACACCAAAACGATTCTGCCGCCGAGATATGATTTCTCCAAAAGAAAAATTGATAATTATTTTACGATAAGTTTTATAATAATCTTTTTGGTATAGGCATCAAATTAAAAAAAAAGTTTTATTTTAGGTATTTAGCAACTGGTACCAGTTTTTCAGATCTAGAACTAGATTTTTTATCATAATAATGGCTTCAGTAGACGCAAATTATAAATTTACTTTCCTAGATATAGTAGCATATGGTTCCAATTGTGATTCAGCTGTCTTCAAACAGTCTACTTTTGGAAAAGCTTTTCTTAACCA
The DNA here is from genome assembly GCA_963556175.1 of Tipula confusa. Classification (NCBI taxonomy): domain Eukaryota; kingdom Metazoa; phylum Arthropoda; class Insecta; order Diptera; family Tipulidae; genus Tipula; species Tipula confusa. The sequence continues at coordinate 213,528,372 of OY744475.1, read as the reverse complement.
GCCGGAAAGATTGGGAATACCAAAAGAAATGCACCTACCTAGCACAAATACTAGCTTGCCGTGTATGATTATTGGCGATGAAGCTTTTGGTTTAAAGAAAAATTTAATGACTCCGTATTCTGGTAAAAATTAACCTTTAGAACAAAGAATTTTCAACTATCGGTAGGGGTAGCTGTGCTACAATATACTCAATTGAATTTTAACTTTTAATTTTATACTTTTTTGTAGATTGTCAAGAGCAAGACGAGTAGTCAAAAATGATTTTGGTATTCTGGTTAATGTATGGAGATTAATTCTGAAACGTATAGAAGTGACAAAATTGTATTGTTTTGCGTATTTATTCTTCCATCATTTGCACCTTCTCTAATACAGAAAGGCATTTTTTCTGAAGTAGAATTTTTTGAAAAGTTAAAAATTGCTCGGCCTGAATGCAAATTGAATTTAAAAAACTTTGTAATGTGGATGGCTTATTTTCATTGATTCGGTCAATTGCAACGATTACTTCTTTTGTGTAGTTAGTTTCTTTTTTATAATCTATTTTGCGCGATTTCTTTTTTGGTACATCTTCTATGTCGTCTTTATCAATATAGGAAACTTATGTTTCAAAGTTGCCAGATGTATTTGGATCGGTTTGTGACAAACTACTAACAGATCTAAAACAAAATAAAAATAAATAATGTTTTTTTAATATCTTTTTCTGTTAACAACCTTGGAATTTCAGCAAAAGTTTTATAAAATAGCATTTGCTTATAAAATTTACAGTTGACTGAAGGAGTAGCACCAGAACCACTTGGGGTAGCCATAACATTTTTATGAAGACGTAAAAATGAGTCTTTTAAGTCCTTTCACTTTTTTTTTGCATTATTCAACTACAATATGAATACATTAATAAATTATAAAGTGCTAATGAACTGATTTTACCTGGTTTGTCCAAAATAACACTTATTTCCTTCCATTCGTTCAAAACTTTATCACGGTTGTGATATTCTTTTAAAGTTTTATCATATAGGCATCGTCGTGCCTCAACTTCTAATATTAATTTTAATTTAAACTAGTCCTAAAAATAATAAATTCATTTAATAAGATAATTCACAATTTTAATTTTAAATTTTATTTTCAATTTATTTATTTTAAAAAAATAAATTTTTTCTCGATAGTTTGTGCTAATATAAATTTTTATAAACGGCTACCAATTATTTTCAAATGTCAAAAGAAGCGAGGTATGCGCGATAAATAAATTCGTATATGTGTGGAAAGTCTCCAAACACGAAAAAAAACTTTTATCCAAACCCGAATTCGAAATCTTCATACGATAAAAGATTATAAATAAATTAAGGATGTGCTGCATGCTTTTTTGTATAAAACCTATTTTATTAGCTAAAAATAGAAAACAAATTGAAAATCGCATCGCACGAAAACAGCTGTGTTAATGCCTTAAAATAAATGCGAAATTTTGACATTTCATTAGGAGTTTATTATACACGTTCATGGACTGCTATATTTTTTTTTAAATACGATAATATATTTGAGATAAAAAGGAATATGTGGAAATTAATGATTTCGATAATGTACCACATAAAAGTTAAGAAGATAATGGACCAACCAAGGCCAAAAATCTTAAAAAGGACCAACATCTAAAAAAATTGAAAACATAATACCATTAAAACCAAAGGCGCCTCAATTTAGGCATGTAAAAATTTATCTCTATACAAATTTTTTTTAGCTCGATATATTTTGTCTTTAGATTTGTGGAGACCACGTTAAAATTTAGCTCCTAACCTAGCTTTTTTTTTAAATATTATTTATATAAATTTTAAAGTATTGTGTCGATTAAAATGATTAGATTTTCGTGTAATTCAATGACGCATTGTGTCAGTTCAACGGTTTTTTTATTTGATTTTGGTGTTGGTTACTTTATTTACCATTTTTGAATTTGGTCTGAATTATAATTAATTAATTAAGTAGTTTGCTAAATTTTGATACTAAATAATTGTTTTTTAACTTAATGGTTCATGATTCAAATTTCATTTAGCAACTTTTTCGAATTCTTATCATTGAAATGAAATGCTTTCTTTAAATAGCCTTAGTATTTCCATCAGTGATGTTCAACGCGTTGATGTTTAAAGTAGAAACTTAAACGAAACCAAAGTCTTGGATAAGTAGAAACTAAAGGTCTTGACAGAAGCACTCGCTACTACTTCACTATTAAAATAATTATTGACATTTGCATCATTTTACGTTCTCAAACCTATGCAAGTTAATAATTTGATAACAAGGTTCGTGGAATCATTTATAAAAAAAATCCAAAGTGATAATTTCAATATGTATATAATTCCAAGAATGTAATTTACAAAACCGCACTCAATGGTAAAAATCATATATCATAAATAAAATAAAAGTTCAACATATGCTCATAGATACCCGACTCAAACCATATATTTTGTTATCATATAGAGCGTAGACCCTCATTTTACATACTCGTAACAATAAATTTATCGTCTATGCAGTCCACAATCATACGACATATACCTATAAATATACGAGTACAAATAATTAATTACTAGACCATAATAATTAAAACTAACAATAATTTATATAGCAAAAATGTTTTAACAAATAATTTAAAAATTTTAATGTGGCAGGAAATTAATTTGATAAGAAAAAAAAATTTTTTTTTTTCATTTATTTTTTGATTAAATAAAATTTATTATTGTAATTTTGTCATTTTGTTGGAAATATGCCTGCATTTCCCTTGATATGGCACAACATTGGTCGTCGTCAGATCACATAATATGATGATGGGCAACAAATCCTCTCAACACAATTTCATTTTGTTAATCTCTCTAAAACTATATATGTGGTCACAAACATATAGCAATATCTAGTTTTTTGTGGTTCAGTGAACTTTTGAATTCTAGTTTTGTGTACGTTCGAAATTTTTGCTAATACAGTGATGTAAACAAATCTATGTATAGTAATATAAATATTTTTATTTTTTTATTTCAGGTGAGGGCTTAAAATTAATCCTATATGGTTTTGATACAATATTTAAGGTAAGGTTGTAATTTTATTTTTCTAGAGATTAAACTATTCGACGAGTATTATTTATAGATTTCTGTATAGAAAGTTCTGATTAACAAAGTAAAGTTGGTGTACATGTATTAAGTCAAGTCAATTTAATAAATTTTTGTGATTGTGAATGATGCAATTCAAGCATTAGTTATACTATTATGAAGTTTATTATCTGTATACAATGTTAATCGAGGTTTAAAAGTTATCGCCTCGGGTTGCAATCTACAATAAGCAAATTAAATTTTAAAATATTTAGTACTTTCACACTCGTTCCTGTTAGGTCATTACACTTTTTGTAATTTAATAGTTTTTATTAATGGATTTATATCACTAAAAATTATTAAAACTGCTTAAGAGTATAAGAACTATTTTAAATTTAAAATATTTGTTAAGCTTTCACAAAGTAAACATCAGTTAAGCAATTAAATTTTAGATAATAGTTTATGTTAGTTAAATTAAAACTATTTAATCTAACTGTTCATCATAAGACTCTACCTTTAAATTTATGTTTTGTTTAAAGAACGGACTAAGAGCTTTTAAGAAATAAATTTCACTATGTTCTCTTTTACTTTAAATTTTAATAGTTATAAGATTAGCTTTTTTATTTTTAGCCTTTTAGTTTTTTTTTAAGTTGCTTTCAAGGAAAAACAAATTTAAAATGGCCATTTACTAAGTTTTGGAAACATAATTAAATTTAATAAAAATAATGAGCTTTTAATTAGTAAGGCTTACATTTCTTTAAACCTTACAAAGACTGTGTCCAAAATCCATAATAAATATTTGTGAATAAAATTTTTGACATTTATTTGAAAAATATTCCCCTACATTCCCATTTTTTATTACGCTTTCCGAAAAGTAGAACAATTGATTGAAATATTTTCCCGCTTATTTGTTTTTAAATTTACTTTTTGTTTGGTATATAAATTTTGAAGAAAAATTACATTTAATTGTGTGCATTGTTTATTGAAATTGCCATAGCAACGAAAAAATTTTCTTATCTATTTTTTTGAATGGTACTATTTTTTAAACACAAGTATAGTTAATTTTAAATGTCTTATTGAATAGATCTAAGTGTGCTACGCGATGTGTTTGGCTTTTATTATAGAAAGTTTTGATATTTGTCAAAAATTATTATAGCAACTGACCGTGATAATTTGGGAGACTTCGTTTTTATCAAATAAATGTCAACAATTTGTATTCACAAATATTTATCATGGATTTCGTACATAGCCTTAGAGCGCAAATTACAATCGAACGAGTCTCTGAAAAAAGAATACAAAAAAATTCATCGACGAATATATAAATTTAAATCACATGCGATTAGTTAAGAAAGACCTAGATTCTAATGAAAAAACATTTTATTTACTACATCTTTGTTGATAAAATCAACTAGTACTACAATGAAACTGAGAGTTAAAGAAAAAATTCTCAGATCAGCAGAATACTATCAGGACTACTATGCAATTATGTATGAATATGTCGAATTAGGGCAAATGATACGGACATCGTGAACTGATATACTTTTGCAAATCTACGCTTTATATTTCATGCCTACAAAAATGCGAGTTATATTCTATGCATCTTACAAATCAACCACAGAATTATCACTAAATGATTGCTTGCATACTGGACCAAAATTGCAACCAGATTTAACAACCAATACAATGCGATTTCGACAAAATATTGCCATATATAGAAAAGGTATATCGGCAGATTTTGGTAGATCAGTGCAATGCCAATTATCGAAGTCTACATGAAGCACTAGGTTTATACAAATGTACGATTGTTGGAGGAAGAAGTGAGCTCTTATGAAACAAAATATCCGTAAGTAGCCCAAGCAATAAGAAATCATTTTTATATGAACGATCTCTTAACAGGATTTGCCACAGTAAAAAATGCAGTTGTATTTTCAAAGTTAGAAAATTGATAGCAAGGGCCTAATTGGCTGAAACTTAATCCAACTAATCAGCAAAATAATAAAATTCAATTACCGAATAATAAAATAGACATTAAAGAACGCAAAAAAATATTAATCACTCTAATAAAAACCAAAGCAACTGTTACTTTTTACCAATTGTTAGGAACATTTTCCTCTTGGTTTAAAATTATTGGGTATATGTTCTCCAATTCTGTAAATTACCAAAACCCGAAAAAAGAAAGCCGAACAAAACATACTAAGAGTATTGTGAATAGACGGCGGCGGAAATTTGCATCATTAGGGCAAAAATCCCCAGGCAAAAAGTTTTAAAGCAAAAATTAGCAAACTTAAAAGGAAGTTACCATCAAACATTCTTTTAATTCCACTTGATCCTTTTCATGACTCTCAGAGTATTTTGCGATTAGGTGGAAGGCAACGAAATTCATAGCTTAGCTATTCAGTGCAACACCCAAAAATATTCTACTGCAAAAATTTGGCGTAATAAGCATGTGTAATGTGCACTAGGTATTGACACAACTAACCACTACCAGAACTATCAAAAATAGATTTTTAAATACGGGTGCAGACTATTTGGACCCATTTACATTAAAAAGAGTCAGCACCGTAAAGCCACGCTAACACAGGCATATGTTGCTGTTTTTATTTGTCTTGCTGTGAAAGCTGTACACCTAGAAGTGGAGAGCAACTTTAACACCGAACGATTTTTAGCTTATTAAAAATTATTACTTTTAAAAATGTAGTAAATTATTTATACATAATCTAGTAAATTACAAACTTTAATCAAACAAGCAACCTTTTTTTACAGCTACTTAAATTTCAAAGATTATTTTAAGTACAATTTTCATTTGAGAAGCTTTTGCATGTTGAAAGCTTTCATTGAAAATAACTGTTATGACCCCGGTGAACAATTTTTTAATCTTTCACAAAGCTTTAAGAATTGTGGATCATTTGTTTTCGTTTATTAAATAAAACCAAAGTTTCTAACTATAAACGCTAACTATAAACGCTAGGTTTCTAACTATCAACTTTAACGGTTCAGTGAAAGTTTATATTTTTGAATTTACGAATGTTAAAAGTTGTTCTAACTATAACTGTCAGATGGAAAAATTGACATCTTTTAGGAAGCTTATTACAATAATTTATGATAATTTAAATAAAAATGCTATTTTTTTATGTTACAATTTTGATAAACCGCCGTTAGCTCAGTAAACTTCAAAATTGACAAATAAAAACTTTAATTAAATACCTGAAATGGATGTATTCTGCTGCCCTAGTTAATTTATTTTTTTTAAACTAAAAACTAACAAAAGCTCAAGTTGAAAAACGCATACCATATCGTAACCAAACTTAAATAATTCCAAATAATTCATTCAAATCGTAATAATTATTTAAATTATAATAATATTATTTAATAATATCAAAAATATTAATAATATAACATAATAATAAAATATAAATATAATGTATAAATATAATGTATATATATATATATATATATATATATATATATATATATATATATATATATATATATATATACATATATATATATTACTATATATATATATATATATATATATATATATATATATATATATATATATATATATAAATATATATATATATATATATATATATATATATATATATATATATATATATATAGTTTTTACTTGTTAAATGTCAAAAGACGACAGCTTTAAAATTGAAAACTGCCCAAATAGCAGGCTATTCAAAACGAAACTTCTTATTGGGTAACCCTAACAAGAATTGTACAATATGTCTTCGTCGTTTAATGGACGTCAATACTCTTCTATTTTTTTTATTATATTTTTTTATGTATAAAATATAGGGTTGCCTCATATACAAACGTAAATGAAGTTAGGTGTGCTGCTAAAGTCTTTACCTTTGAACCACAAACAAATAGAGAACCACAAATAGTCCCGATTGGAAGTTCAGATGTTGTTGTATACCTCGTTGTGCACCCTTTACTAGAATTGGTATTGCACCCACATTCGCTCCTTCTGTATATGGGGTTGAGAGCCAAAATATGAAACCTTCCAATTATCGAGTTATCGACATCGTTCTTTTTTACTCCATATAGGTAGTTGAAGAAATCATCTTCGAGATCTTATTCGGCCCATCTTGTCTAGATGCTATATTTTCCTTGAAAATTTTTCCGCGGTATTGCTTAAAACGTGAGTGTCAACTGAGACATAATCCTCAATTTTAAATGGTTGGATGTGCCTTCTTGCTGAGTCCGCGTTGGTTTTTCTGCGATCCTTTACCTTTTCGTTGAACTCTCTAACGATCTTAATGTTATTTTGTAATTTATTTAAATACGGAGTATTTTTGGAATACAATTTCCGGATTCGGTGATTTGTCGTATATTATATTCTACTTCAGCTGGACTTCTCAGTTCCCTACCGAATGTTAAAAATACTGGCATTTGTTGTGTAGCTTCACTTTTACTACTATTCATCGCAAACCGTATCGCGGGTAATAATTCTGTCCATTTTGTGTGCTCGTTTTTCACATACAAGCCAGTTGCGTTTTCAAGTCTCTGTTTTTGCGTTCTACAAGGTTCACCTGGGAATGATATAATAGTTCTAAACTTTGTTGATTTTAAAATAATCACACGTGTATTGCATGATTTGACTTATAAAATGAAAAATCGACGATGATTAGTATCCATTTAATACCAGTTTCGGTATCTGGTAATGGACTAAATAGATGAATAGCTAAAACAGTGAAACGTTGCTGTGATACATAGACATATTTATCTTAAACCTCCTGGTTTAAGATTTCATGGCTTATAGTTTTGAAACACTTCGCACGACTTAACATAAACCATAATATAAATACACATAGTAATACCATCGTATGTTAGCCCATTGACGTGCTAGATGTAGCTACTGCTATCGTTTTTAAAATAATCAAAATATATTTATATGTATAATCGCCTAAATGTCATACATTTATTCTAAATTTTAACGATATCTTCTCGACCCGCCATCTGGCACATCTATGGGTAAACTATTTTTTTCTTATTTTGGTAGTACTATATGTATTTATACTATGCATCATCGGTTATATCCTTTCTGATTCCAGGCCAGTAATACTTTGATACAATTCGGCTAATTGTTCGATCAATTCCATAATGTCCTGTAGTTGAATCATTATGATAGGGTTCGAAAATATACGATCTATCTGTAGTTGATACAACCAATTGAGCTTCCTCGGTATCTTGATCTGATACTCGACGAATTTTCAATTGCTCAATATTCGCAAGTCCCTTCATGTTGAAAATTCCAGTTATTTTATCAGGATCTGTATATGAACACCGTTGTACTTGATGTTATCTCTGAAGAAAACATACTTTCCTCTATTCTAGATATGCTAATATTATGATATGTGGTAATCCCGCTCTGAATCTAGCAACTAACCTTGGAAAAGTTGATGGCGCGTTACGTAACACAAACGGCATACGCTTAAAATGGTACAATTCATACGGCGATACGAACGAGGTTTTAACTTTATCTTCCTTTGGTATTGATACCGGGTAATGACCGTAAATCGATTGTAGTCATATACAATGATTTTTTTTTCCAAGACCCGGAATGGTTATCCCCCAAATAAGAAGCTATCCTTGTTGTGAATTAAAAATTTGCTCACCAAATCTCGTTCATGTTTTGATAACAAAGTACCTTCGTCTAGTCTTAGAATATCAACCGGTGATATTTGAAACACATTCATTACATTATCCTCGTATAAAAGTGGATAGTATTCTGTTGAATCAGCAAATTTCCACTGATGCTTTGAAAAATCTAGGACTAGATTAGTTTGAATAATAAAATCTGTACCAAGCAACGTTTTATTATTTTCGATTATTTGACAATATCAGTAACTTAGTAGTAAATACTCTTTTTTTAAAATGGACATCCGTGGTGGTCACTAAAACATCATGAAACTTTTCAGTACCATATGCTTACGGTACTGTGATTGATGTAGCTTGGAAATTCACGCAGTTGTTTAACATAATTTTAAATAATGCTTGAGACACGATGCTTAATTTGGCAGCAGTATCGATTATTCCTACTCCCTTTAAACCAAAAATGTGTATATTCAGCAATGGTCACGGTTGAGGATTAATTACTTTCGCGACAACTAATTGAATCGAAATTAATTTGTTTAGGAACAGTGACCTTATTGTGTATATCGACAACAGAAATTTGAGTTGGTTTTGGATTACATTTCGGGCAATTACTTTTAATCTCTTTAATCCACGTCGGAAACAAGACAGGTCATATTCTATGATTTTTGTTGCTGAATAAGTTTCCAGTTTAGACTTTCCAACTGTTTTAAACTGCATTTAAAACACGACATAAGTTCATGCTATGTCTTCTTACAATAATTACAAAACGCTTTTTTGCTCTAAACAATTTCATATTTGTTCGATTTCGTTTCACAAGCTCCATAGTCTTCCCAAAAATGCTCTTCTTTACAAGCCGCCGTTAATAACTCATGAAATATACTAAGTGATTCGCGTTTAATTTTTGTCCGAATTCGTTTTGACAACAATCCATAAGTCATATTTAAATGGCGCCTTTTCAGACAAGACATTTGGTCAACGGGCAAAGTGTGCGCGAATATAACATATACAAATATCGGTTTTGAAGTTTTCGGCTTGTGTTTTTCAAAAAAACGTTCTTATAGATTAATAAGGACTACCACCACGTGGCAGCGATGCATTCAAGGGGCACAGGAAATCCTTTGAGAGCATTTTCATTTAAAATGTTGGTATACTCTTTATAAATTTGAATCGCATCGATAAATCATTCCACGTCCGAATTTATATTTCCATTAAAACACGAAGTACATTTAGCAAAACTACCACCACTATTGACATTGTTATGATTCACTTCTTCCTTCATTAATTAAATTTTTAGCTTGAATCATTTGTAACAACTGTTTGACTATATTTGGATTATTTTCGGTAATTTTTTCCTTTGGTCTTACAATATTTTCCCAAAATTTCCCGTAATTTTATTCCATCAAGTTGAATTAATATTTTCCACCTCACAATTATTTGGTATAAATACCCGATGATGCCAATTAAATCGAATATTTTACGTAAAAACAAAATGGAGAACCACATTTGGCTGCACGTTGTGGCGTCACTATAACATCCGATATTAAAATCGTAGTTAATATTTATATCGTATTTTCTCAAGTGTGGTTCTACCCTTCCACACTTCTTTTATTTTCTTTCGCTGTTAACGAAATTTACTCTGGTTTCTATTCTATAATCTACCCTTAGTGTTTATTATTATTAAAAATTTTATTATTAAAAAAAAAAAGTTGTTGGAAAAATTTGGAGTTTAGGTGATGTACCGATTTTTGATATGTGCATATTATGATTTCTTCGAATATTTCTTCTTTTATAGTACAATAATAGTTGCATTTCTTAAATACATAGAAAGCAAAAACGCTGAAAAAAATTGTTCGGCTATTAAAATGTAGGTGAACAATAATTTTGTATTTAGTGGTTGGTAGCAATGAAATAATCAAATACCGAACTCATTCAAAACCAAAATAAAACAAACAATTTACATTTTTCGTATTTGAATTCATCTAGTAGTCGTCTAGTAGCCGTTTTATTAAAACTTCAAAATCAAATATGAATAAAAAAATAAATGTGCAATTTGTTTTATTTTTGATTGCTGGAAATATAATTTTGTTATTACAAAATAAAAATTCTTGCATTATTTTAAAATTTTTTATTTTTTTTAACCAAACCAACCAATTCAAATAAAAAATATAAATCTGCCGAGGAACAAAAAAAAAAATTGTGCTCAAAAAAATATTTTTTTTCCCAGTGCCAAACGCAGTTGTCAGTATGCCGAAACTCGCTCAAATGTCTTAGAAGACTTGGTTTCCCAGAATGTTTTGGAAAGTATGTCAAAGTGACAATCATAAAATGGTTCCTATTAATTATTTATTTATTTTTAAACACAGCGGACTACTGTGGAATTATTAAATCATAAAATAAAAAATTTACTAAAGGCTTATAAGTCCACCAAAAAAAAACAATCGTACGGGAAACAATATCGCTCACGCACCCTTTGAAGATTTAATGGAAGAGATTTTTGGACGTAACTCCATAATTTCTAATAGCCACACAAATAGTTTGTTATAGGAAATGAAATTATTGCATTAAACCCAAGACAATTTAATGCAGCCGTGAATGAACTAAGCCACAATGAAGAAATAGTATTGCTTTCACCGACAACATATATCACGGTCAACGCAGTTGAACGTCAAAATAAGGTTTGCCAGAAGCCCCCTGCAAAACGGAAAAACGCAAAAGAAATTGATAAAAATGAATCAAGGAAATTGATTATGACAAAAAAAAATGAAAGTAAGAAGCGCCAGTTGATGAAGCAAGTGTAGCATAACGAAAAAATGGAGGATCTAAGGAATTTAATAATTCATTGAATAGCTACTGGCGTTGATTTAAGTGCTTTTCTAAATTTGTATGTCCATTAGGGGTTATTTCAGCTTCGCCTTGAACTTCTGCATTAATACCCATACCATCATCAACTGTGAAAACATCATTTTCCATCATTCAGATAATGTGCAAAATGTAGGCGCTCACAGTCAGATTCACTATATTTTCGATTTAGGTTTGTTCCGAAAAATGCAACATCCGCCGGAATCATGTATTTAGTAAACCAAAACCGTTTTCCACAACCTTAAGGGTAGATCAAGGCCAATAGTTCAAATGAAGTTGGGTTTACAGTTTTGCTGTCAGTGTCTTTAAAACAGGTAACAAGCCAATCTAAGGATATTCTGAATTCCTTAATAAAAAGGTGTTGGAATTTCACAGACAAATTGGCCATCGCATTTCGATATAATGGTGACCTATCTACAAGGCAGCTATCGTTATGAACCGAGTTCATCGCAATTTATCTGCATTGACAACCGCTTGGAGATGAATAGTAAAGCCTTGCTTTCTTTTGAAATACTCCACATGTTGCGACTTGTATAGTTTTAATATGTAAATTATGAGCAATCAATTGCACCTATATACTATAAGGATTTCGTTTTTTGTTCAAACTTAGCGGTTCTCCAGTTGAAAAATTTTAGCTGGTGACCGCCATCGGCATTGGAATTCAAAATTCTGTAATCTGTAATTCTGTAATCGAATTCTTCTAATTTTAGTCTCCATTTCACTAGTTTGGAGTTTTGGTCTTTTATCGGAAATAACCAGATTAATGGTTTATGATCTGTAAGATTAGAAATTTTTAACTGTAAAGATATGATCGGAAATATTTTGTTGCCAAAACGATGCCAAGGAGCTCTTTTTCTAGATAAAGGATGGCAAGGAGCTCTTTTTGTAGAATATTATTTCTCTGTTTGTTATTAAGTTCTGCATACTAGTAGTATTTTTCTTTGGGTCTTTTTCTTTGTAGAACTGCGCCTATTGCGGATTTACTTGCATCTGTGGTTAATGTAAATTCTTGTGTGAAATCTGGGTATTACAATATGGGTTCTTCTGTTAAAATTTGTTTTGCTCTTTTAAAGCTATCAATGTATTCTTGGTTTTTTTGTATCAATTTTTTATCTTTTTCTCAAGAATTGAGTAATAGGTTTTGGTTAGTGTTGCAAATTTTGATATAAATTGTCTATAATATCCCAAAAGTCCTAAAAAACTTTTTATTTGTTTTTCGGTTTCAGGTAAAACTGAATTCTACTGATGGAATCAGTAGAATTCAGTTTGATGGAATCCCGATATAAGATCTAATATTGTAAAATATTAACATTTTCCTAATTTATCGAAGATATCTGTAGTATTTGAGATAGAGTATTTGTCATCTATCGTTTTTTCATTGAGTTTACGATAATCTAGGACCATTCTCCATTTTACTTTCCCTGAGGCGTCTGCTTTTTCAGAGATATTTTGCAGATAATTCGATGTTATGTTTAATTTTTTTTTAAAGAGATAACTTGCTCTTCTTTCTGAAATATATGTTAGTATGATCGGCACAGCTTTTTTATTGGTTTTTCTCCTTCATAGTTGAGATGCCGGGTCCCAACTAGTTCAGCTTTACTTTCTATTAGTTCATTTTTACTTCTATATTACTACTTCTGAAATACTGATGTATTTAATGTCTCCTAATAACTCCTTTTCAAGTTCAATTGAATAGTAATGTTAAGGAAGCTTTTAAGCTTTGAAGACTACGGATAAAAATAAACATTGTTCAAATTATGGCACTGCACATAATCTTAATATTTTTCAAAAGAAATTACTGCAAAAATAAAAAGCTTATTGTTAAGAATCGTGGTAACCATTTTTTCACAGACACTAAAAGTGTAGCTTTGTTATAATTACACTTCATTTTTTGCATTAAATTTTTAACTTTGCAGTTACAATTCAACTTTTCACTAAACATTTTTATCAAAGTGATAGTGAAGAATAAACGATAGTGAGAAAAACGAAATGTAAAGCGTTGAGAAACGATTTAATTCCGTCGCACTCGTTTGTAGGGTTGGAAACATGATTATAAATCGTAGTCGACTACGAGTTCTCTGGATCAGTTCTTTTATTTTTTGATGATTTTTAACGATTTTTATTTTTTTCCGGTATTACGAAATTAGGAGCGAGAAGAAAAATATCTAGTAAATAGTAAACGGAAAAACAAAAATAAAATAGGGCACATTACACATTGTTTTTTGTAAATGGTTTTGTTTTTTTTTCTTTATAATATGTACGAAGTACATGTTGCCAGTGAATTAAAATAATAAAAAATATTAACAATAATTAACAAATAGTGTGAATTAATTTTGTGTCGTTTGGCGTTTGGAATCAAATGCAACAAAGCTTAATTTTAAGGGTTTATGAAAAAAATTGTTAAAAACTTGGAAAACTCTAATAACCAGTTAACTGTCAGTTTGGTTAAACAAAACATTCATTCTTATGAAATTTACAGTTATGTACTATATAAGGAGCGGTTAAAAAGCTTTTCAAATTATTATAATAAAAAAATTATACTGTTAGTTTTTATACAAAATTTAGAAAAGTTCAAACTTTAATTGAACTAAAGTTAGTTTTTATAAGTTTTTCATGATATTTTGAAAGCTTTTTAGATAACACTTCGCTTCGTTTTAAATTAAAATGTTTTGGTAATAAATACTAAAGCACTTTAAAACTTTACGTTAACCTAATGGTAAAACTACTTATTTATTAAGCTTTTAACTATCATTGATTGAAGACTGGTTCAAAAGATGCTTTTCGATTTAAAAACATTTACGTCATCAAATATTAGTCTAAAATTTGAAGTCATTTTAATCAGGATTCTAATAATTAAAAAATATATATATAAATTTATCCACCCATTTTATTATAAGTTATAAGTTATAACCATAACGATTGAAGTCTTATATTTCTTCGATGATCATAATACGTCAAGTTATAATACAAAAATATATTAACGAAATGAATAATTAAACAGTATATAAGTATTTTTATTGCCGATGGTGACACAAAAATTTTAACGAGCAACCCATAATTTTGAAACGACTTTGGTGGTCATAAAATGGCAAAAAAAATTTACTCTTAAATATTTTATTCGACCGAATCAAACCGTTTTCTCGTCAAATAAAATATTTTATCGTGAGGTTTATATATATATATATATATATATATATATATATATATATATATATATATATATATATATATATATATATATATATATATATCTTAATGTCTCGAGAAGGATAGAAGGATCAACTTATTTGATTACCAATTCGAATGTATAAAGGCAAAATATATTGGATGATTTCCTCGTGTATCTCCGTCGCATCCTCCTTTCATCCCCCCTATAATAATTATGAAATTGTCAGACCAATTCATCTTGATGCGAAAATATTTTTCAATTTTATATCATCCCACAACTTCCTCGATTTCATTAGCGCACTCGTTTACTGTTTATAATTAATTACATGGAAATGAATTCAATTAGATGAAACACAATATCACTTCTTGTCTTCTTGACGTTGTCTGTCGGTGTTGTGCGTTGTGTATGATAATTGTTTGTAGTTAGTAAAAATTATGAGTCTCGTAAATCAAAACCAAAAAAAATTACAACAACAACAAAAACATTTGATTAATTTATTTACATAAAAATTATGATTTTTATGCTTTAGCCATGGCATTGTGTTTGTGGTGTGTTTTAATAATATGTCATGTGACGATTGTATTTTTGTGTGTACGATGCGAACGTTAAACATATGTTAAAACGCTATACTATATATACATATATGAGATATAAAGCAGAGTATAGCCAACATACAAAAAAAAAATTATCCTAATCTTGATCTATTTAGGGGCGAGCGAGAATATAAATTAGTTCTGTTTTGTGTTATGTATGGGCCTGTGTATGTAATTTAGTTAATTCGCACATGTTAAATCATAATTAACTGTAATCAACATAACCATCATCATCATTATTATTATTATGATTATTATTATCATGATAATCATGTGTACTAAACTATCATATGTATATAGACTATCTCCAATGTCGATCAATTTCATTTCGAGATAGATTTACAAAATTAGATAGCAGTTTATATTTTTATGTGCGTTGGTGTTAATGTAAATTTAACATCGGGGAGTTAATTAAATATTCGAATACTTTGTATGTCAATAGTGGCCATAAAGAATGGGAATATTGTGCTACTCGATTGCATGTGTGGCTTTAAAATCTATATGAATTTGATCGACTAGCACATGTCGTTCCTCCTTTAATTTATTTATCTTAGATGTACGAATATAAGTGCGTTCAGTATTTTAAAAAGCTTCAATTTGCTAGTATTTTGCTAGTTCCAAGATGTTATATTCTTAAAACTCAGGTTTAACGTCTATGCTCGTGTTTACAACTCGCTCATTCAGCGATACAATGACAAGTTTCGTATTTCATTCAATAGTGAAAGAATCTTTAATTTCACCAAATGTGGTGTTTGGTTTTAAGTTGACCTGTCAGTCTTTTTTAGAAATTGGTGCAAATCTCTCTATCAATTCTTGAAAATAGATTCTTGGCTGACTTTTTGTACTCCAAAGAGGTAACAGTTCTTAAAAAGTGTTACTCTCTTTACTTACACACACAAGTAGGCATTTCCTATCAAGGAATGGATGTTATTTTGTACAAATGTGCCAAACCCGCAATTGTATTTTATCATTTTCTTTACTCTCTCAAATACAGGATCATAAGTCATATCATTGAGTTAAAATGCTCTAGTTTGCTTTTATTTTAAAGGTATTAAGATTTAAGGAAGGCAACTCGTTAAAGTTACAGACTAAATGGCACCAGGTTCAATCAGTGTGAATCAGAATGATTTAAATGGGATTTCAATCAATTAATAGTGGTCGGTAATAAAGATAATTTAGACTATGCCACTTCCAGAATTTATTTAATGACGTAAGATATTCTTTTGACCACCGATTTCAGACACCTTATGATAGATATGCTGGGTAGTTTGCCATTTAATTAACGAGTTCATGTTTACAAGTATCAAATCCAATTTTGGTAACTAAAAAACGTCCCCATTGTTGGAGACAGATCTCTAACTGGCCTAGAGTTTAAAAATGCTTTATTGGTTTTATAACATTTAAAAAATTTTCAAATGGGCTTCTCCTGACCCTCGTCTAATGTGACATTTACAAAATTTCACTGCGGATTTCCATAGGCCGAAAGAAGGTGCTGCTGTAAATATTTGGTATTATTTGCAAATTTCCTTTGAGTCAACTACAAACTCTACCACTGTCTAGTGATTCTAAAACTGGCAATTGACCAATGTTTCTGTTGCTGGCAGACGAAGCATATATGAACAATTTGATGGTTCTTGATTCTCGGTATCTGGAACAGTTACCATTCCATTTTGGTATGGCATTGATTGATTGATCGATTAGAATGTACGACCAAGAACTTCCAGAATGCCGCGCACCACCGTACACCCGTGTTACATATAACAAAACTGAAGTAGTGGAAGAAATGTTAGTTAAGACAGACTCGACTCGGTTAGTGACACCTAAGCGATCGATAATTAGAATTTTTTTTTTGTAGTGTGAGGAAAGGTAAGGTAAGTTAGTAATAACAGAATTGATTCGGTTTCCTGGATGCCAATTATCAACTATTATTAGCACAAGACAATCACAATTTTATTGAACCTCTCTGCATTTCTGTCGTCTCTTATCGGCAACTTCAGTATGCCACCATTCAATTGTAATCTGTAAAGGTTCCCTAAGAACAACATCTATTAATGAACTAATTTATCTAAGCCATAGGCTGTAACTGATGGCATTAGTTTTCATCTGTAAATTACAAATTTATTATCTCACCTTCATGCTGCTAAAATTTATTAAGTGTACTACTAATTTGGTACTAAACTTTAAAATACAAATTAGATTTTAAAACAATTGATTAAACATTAAAAATCAATTAAATTTACCGTTTTATGAAAAATACTCCGTATAATTGCCGAAAATCCAATTTATTTACACTTTATTTGACACAAAACTTTAAAATTAAATAAATTAGATTTTAAAACAATGGATTTAACATTACGAATCAATTAAATTAACCGTTTTATGACAAATACGTCCACCATGCTATTTCGGCGTAATATTTTAAGGCCGCAGTAAATAATCTACCTACAGTAGATTAGTTCCATCCAAAAATGGATGAAAAATAAATATTTGTACTGGCAAATTATTTTTATTAATATTATTGCTAAGCCATAAGCTGCAGCTTGTTGCACCATTCGAAAAATAAAATGAACTTCCAGAAATTCTGATACGGAATCTTTTACTTTTGCCATTGACGTGTTTTAAGCACCAATTTGGATCTCTATGGTTGGTTTAAACTGTTGTGAGCGTTGATATGGGTATTTCAAAAGACTTTGAGGACCATTGAACCAAAAGTTATTATTGACCAAGTCATGGAGAGATATACCATAACATCTGCAAATCAAGATCTACCGTCTTTAGGGACAATTTATCATGAAATCAAAGACTTCTGTGGGAATATATGTTAAAAGTTCAGAAGTTCTATTAGCAACATATGTTTGCAACATATGAAGCCATCTAGGATTTTTTTCTTTTTGGATAATTAGTCAAGGTCAATTCTTATCTGCAGCCAGGCTTACTGTACTTCTGGAGTTAACTTTTCTTCCTAATCAATTCCTGCAGTCTATAATTTTTGGTAAAGAATTTTCTGACTTATGTTTACGGGTGACGGAAACCCTAAATAATCATAAATACATGATGTCTCAAGGTAGGTAGCTCGAAAAATAGATCCGTAATTGCGTGATATTTAAAACCTCGACGGCTTTAAAATTTCTAGTAATAGCTATATTCTTTTTTACATCGTCATATCTAACCCATTTTTCATTTTGTTTACAATAACTGATAAAGTGTCCAGATATTGAAACTTTAGGCAGATCGCCTTGACCAAGGTTTTCGAAACTGACTATTTCTGTTAAATTATAAGGAATACTAAACAAAGTAATAGTCGATTCTATTTGATCAATCGTGACTTTTGGATGGGTTTTAATGATACTTTCGGTATAAATATAGAAACAATCTCACTAGGTTGTTTGTACCCCGAAATCATTTGTTTGGAGCAGGTTGGACTACTTTCGAGTGGAATCACTTCTAAAATTTAGCACTCCAAATATTTCAATAAGCATCTCTTTCCGATGTAAAACAATCACAAGACACTGTAACATTTTGTGAAACTGGTAATGTTTTCCCAGGTAATTTAGTGATTATCGAAGTCAATATTCTTTTTTTATAATTTTACTCATCCGTTTTAGAGTATTGTAGTAATTATCCAGTTTAGACATCGAATTTTGACTTATAATAATTTAAGGGTATTGAATGCGCTTTCTGACTGCGATTGTGGTTTAATTTCTCTTTAATTTTATTCAAATTGAAGGAAGATGAGTTGCTTTAGGGAGTTACCCATTGTTTATTTTTGCGCACACGGATGGGTATAGTTGCGTATCATTAATAGATAACCCGTTTCTGTTCAGTTGGGTCTATTTGGTTTTGGTCTTTTGGTTGTATTATCTTTAACTAACCGTTTTAGAATATCTGTCGCTATTTGTTTGTAAACTGCCAAATTTCGATCATGTATATCTCAAATAAAACGACCAATTTTTGTTGGTAGCTTACCAATACTATTGGAAGTCTTAAGCCTATGTTTAATTGTAGCAAAATAATTTTCAAGAGTTTGATTTGCCTAACCTCACCATCATATTATTACCCACCAGTAAATATTATTATATCATACTTCATATAATTTATGAATGGTTGGGAATATTGGCCTATAGAAATTACCCGAATCCCCATCGTATGGTAATGGCTGTTGATTAAAAAAAGTCTTGTCATGCAAATGGCATATTCCGATTTATGTAGCAATCTCTGTGAGCACTTCCGATGACGTTTGTGATGATAGTGATTCTTCAAAGCCGTTAATTTTTAATGGCCGTCCCCACTTTCTAACTTTTTAATTTTTTTTTTTTTTCAATTAAAGCTTTTGCCAAAGTTATTTTGGAATTGAGTAGATCCAGGACTTTATTTTTATTAACACCACATTTTATTCCATTTTCTCTGTACTCTGACCAGCTAGAGCAAGGTCCACAAAATGAAATATAAGTCGCAATGGCTTCTATTTAGGTTTTATGAAAGTACGATAATAGCTTTTCAGTTGATCCATCAAATCGATGTTGCACTATTTCCAGTTGTTAAACGGATACGTATTTTCTTTTTCATGGTTATGTAACTAATTTTTGAGTGCCAATACCAACGAAATTAGATAATAAATATACTAACCTGCTATCATTCCATTTCACAAGTACCACGTTTCCGTCACCATCAACAACTTCCTAACTGTAACCTATGAAATTTTTTCTAAAATTTTAATCCAAATTTCTGTTGGTCCATTTCCGAAATACCAAATGTTTTCCCTTGATAAACTAGGAAATCATACGGACGTACACTTTTCGCGCATAACATGTACACTTTAATGCCCTAGGTATACGGTTTTCCCTTGATATATTGTTTGGCAGAGTGATGGCCTTTAAACGGTATGATTTGTTCATCAACATGAATATTTTCCTCTGCTGGAAATTGCAAACATACAGATCTTATGGTATCAATTACAGGACGAACTTTAAAGAATTTATCATTATCGCACTAATTCAAATGTGAAGTGCAAAAAGTTTTGCAATTTCTCCAGCATTCGTGAGTTTAAATCCTTTTGTATTTTTTTGCGCTGCATATTACTAAGTCATTGTTGCTGCATTTTCAAAAAACCTTGGAGTAAAATATTTTTCAAAATATGCAGCTGTAGATTCATCGTCTGCTTAATTTTGAAATTACAATGGTTCACTCTTAAATGGTTCTTGATTGCATTTCCATTAAATTTTTTTTTCTGTATATTGCAACTTTGGTTTCGAATTTATAATTTGGTCGATAACTTCAAATTCTACATTTTCGACAATCTGTAAATTTTTGCCAAAATTGTATAGTTTGACGTGCTCGTGATTTGATCGTTGCCGATATCGTCATTTAGTGAATATAGTTTGGCTTCCTCTTCATCGATATATTCTGCTTCTTTCTCTTCAAATAATGTTCCGGTAGAAGTAGACGGAAGAACGACTATATCCTGCAAAATATTATCATTAACTAACAAAGTGTTTCTGTTGTGATATCTTTTTCATCTGATGTAAAATTAAACTCCGATTTAACTGTGTTGATTGGTTCCTCCAATTCCGAAATCGTAAAGGTATTTTTACGAGGTGGAAATATTTTTCTCTTTTGGTATTTGTTGATTTAACAATAGTTGAGTAGAAATGACCTTATTTTTTTTTTTTTTTTTTTTTTATAAATGTTCAGAGCACTTAGGATATATATATGTATGTATATCCTTTATATGAAAGTTTTAGCAACAAACACACAGCACTACTGCAAAAGTTAAAAGGAAGGATTAGGAGGGACAAAGGTAAGAGAGGAATAAAAGGAATAAAGGTTTTCAGTCTTCTAGTTGTTTACTTTTGATATTAAGTTTGAATCTCTGTAAATTGTATTCCAAAGGAAACGTCTCGTCGTTCAGTTTATTCCACATTCGCGTACTCCTAACAAAAAATGAATTTTTAAATTTATTGGTCTTCGCGAATTTAATTTCCAGATTGTATCGGTGTACCACGCGTCTTAAGTTACGTGCGGGCTTTGACAAACCAGGCATAAAGTTCCGATGAACAATGACCATGAAAGTACTTGTAAAACACGCATAAGGCTCCCACATTACGCCTATGGGAAAGAGAATCAAGATCAGATAATAATTTTACGTCTTCAATCATTTGAGATGCTCGGTTTTGGACCCGATCGAGTGCAGTTAAATGAGTTTTCTGTGCTCCAGCTCAAATATGAGAATTATACTCCAACCTGGGTCTTATGTAGGTCTTATATATTGTAAGTATTTCGGATGAATTAAAGTAAAACTTACATCGTCGTAGAAACCCAAGACATTTGGCTGCACCAATCGCTGCTTAGTTTATTTGTTCAGCTTAAGATATTCTCTTTGAAATAGTTAAACCGAGAATCTCAAATGTGTCAGACGTAGCCATAAGGAACAGATTTAATTTAGTCCTATATATTGAACATAACCGTTTCACAGATTTGTTCTATATATGAGATACTAATTCCAGAGCTGTGATGAGATTCCAGAGCTGTGATGAGCGTCCCATAACTCTCGGGTGGGTATCTTTAAATAAACATCCATCCGACAAAGCGTTAGGTGGTATGGTCCACTCCGTTATTAAGCAGTTAATCCATTAAAAAATATAAATGAGCCTAAATTGCTATACAAGAAGCCACTATACGTTAAATCGACAAATACTTAAGACGTCAACATACTTAGATTACATTAATGACTCAACATAAGTCAAGTTGAGTGCATCGATAACCTTGAACATTTATTTATGTTAGAAAAACAATAACATTATAACCTTAAGGCTATCTTCCCTAAAAATACTATATTTAAAACAATTAAACAAGAAATTCTTATCTTGGCCACGTACCGGATAGATCAATTACACGCGGCAAAAACATGCGCGGGCACCGCATAAACCACTACAGTGATTTTACGACTAAATATTATCAGACAGACTAAAAATACATAAGTTCGTGAAAAATACAAAATCTAATCTAATAAATTAGAGTCATAAACGCGAGATGTAGTGGGTTACGTATTATATAAATATTATTACTGAATCATCCGCCCACGCATTGATGAAATTCGTATTATTGCAATTTTTTTTTCTACTAGTTATGGCGTGTTGCTCAATAATTTGTCAGTTATTTAAAATGAACCAAATTATTTGTCTTGGGTAAATTAATTTCAAGGTTATTCATCTTAACGATAAGTGGGTAATATATATACACACTACAACAATGTATATTCATTTATTAATGTGTGTGTGGGTCGTAATATTTGTCATAACATTCAAAATATTTATAAATTTTTAAATCACTTTACTGGAGAAAGAGAGAGGTTTTTGACCGGAAACTACATCACTAAAATTATTTCACGTGATATTTAATTTTTTACAAATTGAGTTTGATCGTATCGCGTTAAGTTGTTAAACCGGTTTGTCTTTAGAAATTTGGACAAAGCAAATATAATTTCGGTTTCGATAGCCCAAAGTGTCACTTTCGATGTATTTAAATGAAAAATAAATGATAATCGACAAATTACCTCACTAACGATATGCGCAGATGAAGAAGAAATTCAAGTTTATTTGGGTTTTTAGTTTTGGAAATGTACGGTGATGGAAATAGTTGGTTGTTTTGTTTCATTTCAGTTTGTGTATGGGAGGCAGCAAGTGATTTTAATCCAATGGGATGGTTTTTTCCTCGTACTGACTCTAAAAATATTGTCTTTAATAAATTTCAAAAAGTTCTTGTTATCTAAATACATCTACAAGCTCGAATTTACTAATACACGCAATCTTAGATTGATTGATTGATGAGACTGTAAGACCAAGCGCTTGTCAAATGTTCCAATTAACGCCGGCCCTATTCTCACAGCCTTTGTATATTTACCAAACGTTAGGAGAGGTGAGATTTTCAATTACAATTTTATTGAACTGCTCTGCATTCTGTTTTCTGTATTCTGTCATCTCTTATCAGCAACTCCAGTATGTCACCATTCAACTGTAACCTGCAATATTTCTCTGAAAAAAAAATTATAAATAGACTCATTTCTGCAAGCTGTAGGCTGTAATAAATGTATTAGTTTTTACCTGTAATTTACAATTATTTAATTTATTACATCATTAAAAATATAAAATTATAAAAATTATAATATAAATTAGATTTAAAAAAAAAATAAATTAAACATTACAAATCTATTGAATTAACCGTTTTATAACCAATACGTCATGTGAATGCCAAAAATCTAATTTATATACACTTTATTTGACACAAAACTTTAAAATTAATACAAATTAGATTTTAAAACAATTGACTAAACATTACAAATCAATTGAATTTACCGTTTTATGACAAATACGCCATACAATCACTGAAAATTCAATTTACTTACACTTTATTTGACACAACACTTTAAAATTAATACAAATTAGATTTTAAAACAATTGATTAAACATTACAAATCAATTGAATTTACCGTTTTATGACAAATACGCCTTATAATCGCCGAAAATCTAATTTATATACATTTCATTTGACACAAAACTTTAAAATTAATATAAATTAAATTTTTAAAAAATTGATTAAACATTTCAAATCTATTAAATTAACCATTCTATGATAAATACGTCATATAATCGACGAAAATCTAATTTATGTACACTTTAATTGAAACGAAACTTTAAAATTAATATAAATTAGATTTTACAACTCAATTGAATTAACCGTTTTATGCCCAATACCATCAGTACACGCAATCTGAAATTTTTCTAAATTAGCCTATAGAGCTGTTGTTTATTCAATGATCATAAATCCAGATGGATTAGTGCAATATACAATCACAAGCAGTCAAAACAAATTTTATTCCATACAAACAAATGATCTTGCTACGTTTGGAACAATGCAGAAATGTTTGCCTTCACATACCATACCACCTGCAAAATCCGACAGATTTAGTTTTTTGGTTTAAGACATCAAAACTATGTGTTGAAGGCTGAAGTGTAAATTTCACTTGTTTGTTTGATATACTAATCATCTCCTTTTATTATAAAAGACATCTGTATGGGCACATGCCCAAGTTTCGCAAAGTAAAATTTTCAATCTGATCCAATCTAAAGCAGTTTATTACATCAAAAGGTCCAATCCAATTGTGGAGCGCCTCAAAAACCTTCTTATTATCATAACTAGCTACTTCAATACTAAACCCAAACTAAGGCATAGTAAGGATACAAACAAACGAGGAATCCCCATTGAAGGGTTGGTAGCAAGAAGAGGTCTCTCTAATATAAACAAAGAAGGTCAGACAAGCACATATTGCCAATATGGTGAATTAAATATTGATGGTGAGTGGTAAGTTGTTCAGAAAAGTTACTAATTGAAAAGTAAAAAAAGACTAGACTGCTAGTCCATAAGTTCGCAATTATGGTCACTTATTATGGCATACCTCAAAAAAGTATGATCAAAGAGTCCTGATCGAATAAAAAGAAATCTTGTTGGTTCACTCAAGAGGCAGATGCCGAAAGCTTCTATTGCAATATGTCAAGAAAAATGAAGCAAACTAGCATCTTACCTAAGAAGTTTCCATTCAAGCTGCAATCATGTCGAAGACGAATGAAATCAACAAATAATGGAGTTGACTATAGAGTGGCCAGCCAGCAAACTAACTTTAGTGATGCTTAAAAACAAAATGGTTTTTAAAAGGACACTGTCCAAAAATATAGAAAGTGTAAAGTTCCTGCAAACCATAGACTTTGCATTAAACAAATGATAGTAGGAAGTATGCGGCTCCACGTGGCAGGGATGGTTACATGTTAATCAACCTGAATAATTATATACAAAATATTAAAAAATACCAAGCATAACCACGTGAAAATGTATAAAAGCTACGCCTAGAAGACATTCTCACGCAAGCAAATATTTTATGACATCGATGGTAAAGTTGATTTCACTATGTAGAGTACTCGTTAAATTTAAAGTATGGGAGTATTTTAATACAATTAAAAATATTTTTAAAAATTCTTTCGATAAGTTTAACCCCTAAAACATGTAACCTTAAATTTGCCTCATAACCAAATTATTTACCATAATATACATATTTTCGAAACTTCCGGCAACAACGCATGCAACAACTAAAAATTAGTACAAGGTTATATTATACTAAACTCTCATTTAAAATATTTGTATCGCATCTTAAATCTAACCAAACATTGATCTATTATTTACTAATAAACGACTTCCGGTACCGTCCCCACAAAATTAAATTTAACTTGAATCGAAACAATACACAAAATATTTCACCGGATATTCTTAATATGTACCTGCACATATGAATTATGTTGCAGGTCGATTTCGTAAAACTTTACTATCATTTTCGATCACGGATATCCGAGGCCAACTGATTTTTGCAGAATTTGTATTAACCTTAACCAACTAATCAATTACCGTTTATCGATTATAGAATAAACTTGCAATTTTAATTAAACAAAATATCGATAAATTCGTGACTGTAGCTAAACAATATTTTCCAATAAAGTTTTTAAATTAATTTGACATCGACTATATATTTGTAAAGTAAACAAATCATTTTAATCGTCGATGGCTTAGTGGATAAATAGGTCATCTTAATAACTTTATAATTACTAAGGTCGTGAACACATCAAAGCGAACCATGCGAGAAGACAATGAACTCGACATAAAAAAAAACAAAATGTTTTTCTATTTTTACACGACAACCAACAACAACAATAAATAGAAAAATACTTGTTGCGCTTATTTTTAGTTTTTCATGTCACGAGTAATTAAACACAAATCTTGTGAAAACTTATTTTCACCTTACACATTTTCTCGTATATGTGTGTGCTAACGAAGTGTCGTCTACTTTCATGTGGTTGCCAAAATAATAAAACGAAAAATTTCTGTGCAGTAATAAACTCGGTACAAAATTAAAATTGAATACCAACAGATTCAATTATAAATTTACTTAAGATGTTTATCTAAGATTAATGCTTTAAAATGTAATTTAATTTATTGAATGTTTGGTTTTGTTTTGATTTTTGGTTTATTAGTTGTGATTTGTCTACTTTTTAATTGGAAATGCGAAAAATTTCTATTAATGGTTTTAATTTTTAATGACAGCAACTAGTCACCTGTGGCTGATTATTTTTACGTTTCAACTTTTTATACACAAATGTGTAGGTTCATTTTTATTGCACCTGTAAGAGTTTCGAATTTTAATTTAGGTTTATTTTAGAATTGAATTGACTAGAAGAATTACATACACAATTGTGTATGTTGATTTTTGTAGATAATTTTCACTTTAATTGAAATTAATTTTTTTTCTAAATTCATATATACAAAAGTATCATTTTTCTTTAAGATTGCGGCCATCGTAAATAGTCACTTTTCTAGATAAAAACTACCGTTTAATATTATTTTAACTCCCCAATTTTGACATTCTTTATTATATCCATTATTTGCCTAATAGAACCATTCGGTTAAAAAAATCCATGTCTACACATTTGTGTTAGACGGTTATTGATCAATGTTTAAATAAAATATGTAATATTTCCAAACGTAACACAATTGTGTAAAGTGGATTTTTTATATTGGAGCTCATTTGTATTGGTTTGGATTATTATTAAAATATCTCTTCTATTCTTTGGGCAAACTTTGGCATTTTCTATGAGTACATTAGTCACGTCAATATTGAAAAATTGTGAGGTATCTTTTTAAATGTCTATATAATGTTGTTCTGATCCGTCAAAAACTTTTGAGTAGTAGAACACCATAAACAAATGTTGGAAATGGCTATCGTTGCATTTTTCACTAGGATGGATCGTTTAGCTGACTACCTTCACCGTTAAAAAGATATTTTCACAATAAATCTATAATAAAGAACTGAATACCAATAAAAGGTAATTGCTATAAAACGGTGAGTTCGATCGAACTTAAACATTTAATTATTTTAATACAATTTTATTTATAATAATTTCGGTGATTTTGTATCGATTAAGTGAATATAAATTAAATTTACATGCTAGTGCTTTGTTTAATTGCCCAAAAACGGTGAATTCGATCAAATTTCAACGTTTAATTATTTTAATAAAAATTCATT
Organism: Tipula confusa; assembly: GCA_963556175.1. Lineage (NCBI taxonomy): Eukaryota > Metazoa > Arthropoda > Insecta > Diptera > Tipulidae > Tipula > Tipula confusa. Next base: position 213,500,964 of record OY744475.1, on the reverse strand, counting down.
TATAATAATTTCGGTGATTTTGTATCGAATAAGTAAATATAAATATGATTTTATTGGAAATATTTTGTGAAATTTCTAAAAAACGGTGAATTCGATCGAATTTTAACTTTTAATTATTTTAATAAAATTACATGTATAATAATTTCGGTGATTTTGTGTCGAGTAAGTGAATATAAATAAGATTTTAATGGGAGTACTTTGTGTAATTGCTATAAAACGGTGAATTCGATCGAACGTAAACATTTAATTATTTTAATAAAATTTTATTTATAATAATTTCGGTGATTTTGTATCGATTAAGTGAATATAAATTAAATTTACATGCAAGTACTTTGTTTAATTGCTCCAAAACGGTAAATACGATCAAATTTCAACGTTTAATTATTTTAATAAAAATTCATTTATAGAAATTTCGGTGATTTTGTGTCGAATAAGTAAATATAAATATGATTTTATTGAGAGTACTTTGTGTAATTGCTATAAAACGGTGAATTCGATCAAATATAAACGTTTAATTATTTTATTAAAATTTTATTTCTAATAATTTCGGTGATTTTGTGTCGAGTAAGTGAATTTCTAAAAAACGGTGAATTCGATCGAATTTAAACTTTAAATTATTTTAATAAAATTGTATGTATAATAATTTCGGTGATTCTCTGTCGAGTAAGTGAATATAATGAAGATTTTAATGGGAGTACTTTGTGTAATTGCTCTAAAACGGTAAATTTTATTAAATTTAAGCGTTTTATCATTTTAATAAATAAAATTGTATTTATAATAATTTCGGTGATTTTGTGTCGAATAAGTAAATATAAATATGATTTTATTGGGAGTACTTTGTGTAATTGCTATAAAACGGTGAATTCGATCAAATATAAACGTTTAATTATTTTATTAAAATTTTATTTCTAATAATTTCGGTGATTTTGTGTCGAGTAAGTGAATATAAATAAGATTTTAATGGGAGTACTTTGTGTAATTGCTATAAAACGGTGAATTCGATCGAACGTAAAAATTTAATTATTTTAATAAAATTTTATTTATAACAATTTTGGTGATTTTGTATCGAGAAGTGAATATAAATAAAATGTACATGCTAGTGCTTTGTTTAATTGCCCAAAAACGGTGAATTCGATCAAATTTCAACGTTTAATTATTTTAATAAAAATTCATTTATAATAATTTCGGTGATTTTGTGTCGAATAAGTAAATATAAATATGATTTTATTGGAAATATTTTGTGAAATTTCTAAAAAACGGTGAATTCGATCGAATTTTAACTTTTAATTATTTTAATAAAATTACATGTATAATAATTTCGGTGATTTTGTGTCGAATAAGTAAATATAAATATGATTTTATTGGGAGTACTTTGTGTAATTGCTATAAAACGGTGAATTCGATCAAATATAAACATTTAATTATTTTAATAAAATTTTATTTATAATAATTTTGGTGATTTTGTATCGAGAAGTGAATATAAATAAAATGTACATGCTAGTGCTTTGTTTAATTGCCCAAAAACGGTAAATTCGATCAAATTTCAACGTTTAATTATTTTAATAAAAATTCATTTATAATAATTTCGGTGATTTTGTATCGAATAAGTAAATATAAATATGATTTTATTGGAAATATTTTGTGAAATTTCTAAAAAACGGTGAATTCGATCGAATTTTAACTTTTAATTATTTTAATAAAATTACATGTATAATAATTTCGGTGAGTTTGTGTCTAGTAAGTGAATATAATGAAGATTTAAATGGGAGTACTTTGTGTAATTGCTATAAAACGGTGAATTCGACCGAATTTAAACGTTTAATTATTTTAATAAAATTTTATTTAGGCTTTCTTGTGAGTTCTTTGTGGTTGCTATAAAACGGTGAATTCAATCGAATTTTAAACCTTTAATTATTTTAATAAAATTTTATATATACTAATTTCGGTAATTTTTTGGTGAGTGTGGCGAATATAAATGGGATTTTAATGCAAATACTTGACGTATTGTCAGTATTTGTAGAGACAGTATGAAGAAGATCATTTTTTTGATTTACTCAATGTTCAAAATGTTTCAAATTCTGTAAATGAAAGTTGTCAAGGATTCACACTGGCCGAGACACACTGGCAAAGATGAAAAATAAATTGGCCGCAATAAAAGAGATCACTTAAAATGCAAAAACTTTTGCGGCATAACTTTTCTTTGCACGTCATAATAATTATTGTCTTATACATAATAAAGGAGATAATCATTCTTCTGCGGTAACAACTGTAGGTGTTTACCAAAAAAGGGGTTTGTCTGAACTGTTTGGTCAACGTTCAAATTTTCAAGCAGAGAATGTATTCTTAGGTTGCCAAGAGCTTATAACTCAATTCATCCGGTTAGCTTATGGTCTGATTTACGATGTCTGAGAATAACTGAAAAATATGTGGGCTTTTAATGTTCGTAAAAGGTATACTCTGACTCAAAATTCTTTAATCTCTCGTTAGAATTTATCTTTTGTAAAAAGAAAACAATCCAGCAGAGCATGTTTTACAAATGCAGATGATATCTGTGAATTGGATTTAATAAACTACTGGATAATTTTATACGATGAATCCAAAACAAAATATATACAGGTTTTAGAGATCAAGATGCAAGATTTACTTTAGTAGTGGCTACCGCTATAATTTGATCACTCGTGGTAATTGTGTTGGAAGGGATATAAAAGCACTGGCAGCCGTACTTTAAATGCCTTACGTCCACTAAGAAAATTAAAATACCTTGCAAACTCCGAAAAGCTGACGTTGTATAATTAGTTGATCGGGTATTATGTTGACATGTAAGGATTTAAGATTTGGATTTCTCATTTAAGGTGATGACATATAGTGTTGTGAATCGTTGGCCTCATACATGATACGCTAATACATAGCTATTTTATAATTAACACTAACACTATTTTTATAATTTCGACTTGAAATGTTCATAAAAATCCCAACAAAATTATATTAAAAATTCCATAATATTTTAAGCTTATATTTAAATAAATTGTTGACATTTTAGTATAAACTAAAATTCTATATAATCTCAGCTAATATTGAGTGTAAAATTAAAATTGCTAAATAAAAAATTTAAATTTTATAAATAAACAAAAAACTTCGATTTCCGTTTATCTCGACGTACCACAAAAACGTTAAAATGTAAAATTTTCCAATTCCATTTTACATCTGCAATGTCCATAAATTAAATTCGATATTTTATACTGATTGAATTGCATATGGTATGGCTGGATGGTGGCTTGGTCGAATCGATAGGATGAAGTTTTCATATATTATACGACGATCAGACAGATGGAATATACAAACAATTTTTTTTTTGGTTTTAAAACATGTACATTTAATAATAACAACAGACATAGAATAGAGTCTATATTTTGTAATTTTTACAATTTTAATTTTAATTTTATTGAAACAAATAAATAAAAGTACAAAAAAATTTATTTAATTTTCTGTTTTAATTAAATATTGAATGTAAATATTTATATAAAAAGTATATATTTATAAATAGTAAATATATATATATATATAATATATATATATATATATATATATATATATATATATATATATATATATATATATATATAAATAAAATATATATAGATATATTATAAACATCATTAATGGCATTCCATTGGAAGCCTAATATTCTCGTTTCTAATGAGTTCTCGACCATCGAAATTTTATCAACCCTTATTACCGCCATGATAACAGATGAGTTAGACTTCCACATTCGTAAATCAAAACCACCAGTTCGTCTTTCTATTTTTGTGCCTCTTCAAATGTGTCCCCTTCGGAAATGAAATCATCAACGTAAAACTCGTTAATATATGTTGAACTATATTTGGATGGTTTTATAGATTATCGTAGACTACTTGGCCAAAAATGAGGAACTTGACAATCCAAAAGTTAATGTATTAAGCTTATAGCGCTTGATCTTGCCTGATGCATCACTTCTGTGATCGCCTGAGTCATCAAATTGTGTGTCCTTTTCAGCAACTAAAACTTCATTATACATCTTCTCTATGTCTCCTGTCAGTGCTACTTTATGAGTGCAAAATTTCCTCAAAATTGACCATAATATGGGCTGAATCATTGAACCTACTAATATTGTATCATTGAGTAAAAGTTCTGAAAGTTCGGAAGTTGAGCTTTCTTTCTAATTCGATAAATCTACTTTTGGCTGTATTCGCGGGGGCTTCCAGTAGAGTGGTTGCTTTCTTAAAGAGGATTTGAACCATGTATCTTCCATCTATATTTCTCATGTAAGTAGACTTATAATGCTCTTCACTTTTGACGCCCTCTGGGTGCAAAAGCTTTATACTAGGAATTTCTACTTGCTCAAAAAAACGCTTTAACGTGTTATCAATATCGATTTCCAAATTAGGATTCAAAAAGCTGCTATCTCCTCGTTTTGTTTTACTTATCTCAACGCTGTCTTTATTGGTAATACCTGCTATAATCCAACCCAACATCGTTTGTTGAGCCGCGACTGTATTATTGGAATTTGTATGTCGCCCGTTTCGCAGAGTATAAAAAATGATCTGCTCCAATTAGGATATCAAATGGCGCAATTTGATTATACTGCATATCAGCTAACCTAAATTATTTAAAAAACTGCAATTCTTTAACTGAAAATCGAAACTTGGCAGCTTATTTGGAAGCTTTCTTATTACAAGAGTATCTACTTGTATTTCATTCTTTGCCGAGTCATGATATTTGCCTTGCCTTATGATATTAAACGTTGCGTACAAGCCTCTGTAATGGATGAGCCTTGGGAGCAGGAGTTCAGCAGTACTCTACATATTTGCCAGTTTTCTGATTAGTTCAAAACTTAATCTACCGCTGTCGGCAATAACGATTGGAAGCTTGGCTTTTGCAGTATTTGATAAAACAGCGGCTGAAGTCTCTGCAACTATATCTGTATTGATGCTTGTAGCCATATTTGGTGATACATTTTCTGTATGTAAAGTTAAATGATGATTCCTATGACATTTGGCACATCTGTATCTCGCTCGGCATATAACTGACTGATGGGTTGGGGACAAACAGTTAAAACATAGTTTTTTATCAGAACCAAATTCCTGCCTCTCGAGAACACTTAAGGATAGAAACTACATTTTCTAAGGTAATGAGCTTGAGGGCACTTGGGGCACATCGGTTCCGCTGATAGAGAATGAAAAACCTTAGGTCGATTGCTAAATGTTGATTGTGATATTTTATTTACGTCTATGGTATCTAATGAGCCACTCCTTTTATTTATAAATTTGAAAAACCTTTCCATAGTAGGAAATCTTCTTCAGCAGTATCATCTGCCCATGCTTGCTTGGTAACGCTATCCAATTTGTTGCTAAAATATGAATCAGCCATGGATCTCGTTTTTCCACTTGGCTACCTAAAACTTTCAACCTAAACCTATATTAAAAAACATCGAAAAAAAATATCTTGGCGGTCAAAAACGAATCGAGCCAATTTTCGATACCTGAGCCAATTTTCGATAACTGAAGTGAAGCATATTCCTGATAGGACATTCTACATGGATCGAAATAGGTGGTAGTTGGAAGGAGCAAGGTCTGGGCTATAAGGCGGGTAAGGCAGAATCTCCCATCCGTTATTCTCCAGGTAACTTTTGACCGGCGCCGAAATATGTGGCGGAGCATTATTGTGGTGGAAAATGATTGACTCGTGTCTGGTCGCATACGTTGGCCGCCCTGCCTGGATTAATTGTTGGCGATACAGTTGGGCATTGATCGATCGTTTGGCCACTTGGCAACAGCTAATAGTGGATCACACTTGGCCGTGAATATGCGGGTTTGGTGTCGGCCTCGCATTTCTTGACATACGCTTTTTGCATTTGGGATTATCGTAATGGATCCATTTTTCATCGCCAGTGACAATACGATGCAAAAACGATTTCTTTTTGTGATGCTCGAGCAGCATTTCGGACATGCAAAATGGTATTTCTACGTCTCTTGGCTTAAACTAATATGGCACCCAATTTCCCATCTTCTGGAAATTGTTGCTGGATCAACTTCCAATGATTCTGCAAGTTCTTCTTGCATTTGGCATGAATCTTGATCGAGTGATGTCTCCAATTCTTTAGCCTCAAACTTTTTCGGCTGACCAGGACGCTCTTTATCCTTGATGTCAAAATCACCACTAAAGCGACTTAAAGGGACTAAACCACTCAATGACTTTGTTTTTGCAAGCGCATGCTCACCGATACAAATCCACGAGCAAACGATGACTTTCAGCTGCAGTTTTACTGGCGAAAAATTGACTCAACAAAACTTCCCGCAAATGCTGTATTTTTTTTCTGGAATTTTCTAAGGTATTTCAATTACATATAAGCAAAATTATTTTAATTAACAATTAAAATATTACGAATTTAATATGTTTAATAACATATTACGAATTTTGAAAACTTTTTTAATTTTCTACACCAATCGGTTTTGCATTGAATAGCTTTCAGGGACCAAACTCCATTTACTATGAACAGTTGCTTCATCCATTGGCTGTTACTAGCTTAAATTCATTATTTAAATTGAAATGGCTTTCAATTAAGACGAGCAAATGAATCTAGTAGTGTTGCAAGCGTCGATGATGAGGGGGATTTGTACATTATAAGTTAAAATTTAGGCTCTTATTTGAGTTAATCGATCACGGAATTAGAAGTTCAAATAATACTATTTGTGGGTGATAAAAACAAACAACTATCCATCTTAAACAAGTAGTCTTTGGATAAGAAGGCTTTCATTAAAATAAATGAAGTTCTTACCGAGCAATTGGCGCAGTGGTTAAAGCTGCGGTGTTTGGGACGGGAGGTACCGGGTTCGAATCCCAACGGGGGAGGGTTGCAAAAGGGATTTTTCATCACCTGATTTCGATCGGTGATGACGATGAACACAACTATGACCCCCTGTTGGAGTGCAGAATCCATGGGCCGAGCCATCGTCCATGTCAGTACAGGCTGGCTGGAGCAATGCAATGTGCAGATGGATTTAAAATCGAACCTGTATTCGTGCGTCTTCAATTTGGCTGGTGACGGCGTAAGGTAGGACGTTAAAAATTAACTGCGAAAGAGTTGGGAGAGCTTCGGCCCCAGAACAGATTGCAGAGTTCAGAAACAAAAAAAAAAAAAAAAAAAAAAAAATGAAGTTCTTGCTCAGTTCTTGAAAAGTTATTTTTACTGGCAGGTTTACTTTTTCTCTCATAAACATTGTCTGATGATAATTTTCAAAAATTCATGTTTTATAGGGAACTTAAAATTTTCATCAAAAAGTTTAAAAAATTTTATAAAAGTTTATAAAGTTTATAAAAAGTTTTAAAAATTTTGAAATTTGATTTGAAAATTGAAGTTTAATATTTTCGCTTTTCGAATTGAAATCGTTGTTTATTGTTCTGAAATATTTAACTTATTGCCATATGTAACTTAATTTTTCAAGTGCTACAAAGCGCTGTAAAAAATAAAGCGAAAACGAGACCTTATTAATACTGGAACACTAAACAACTTATTAATCCCGTATTAAAAATAAAAATTTTGACAGTTAACGTTAAATTTTTTGTTTTATTCACCATGAATCATTTATAAACAATTTAACGAGGTAGAGACCGTCTATAAATTTTGAAAAGTGAATTTAAATATCATAACCTCATTTTTGACAAAATCACTGTGGTTAGTTATAAAATAATAAAATTAAAATCATAGTTGGCGTATATTAGTACCGATGCGATTCATTTTTGTTTATATTTGTAAAGATTTATAGCTTCCAAAATTTCAACAGCAAATTTAATTTTACACAATAAATTTAAACTTATTGTTAAAAATATTTCTCCTCAATTATTTATTTTCCCCTATATTTTTAACTAAATATTTTTAACACAAAGCCCCTAAAAACGAAAATTTTGACAGCTAAAGCTAAATATTTTTTCTATTCACCACAAAAAACTAATATTTTTTTATTCACCACCAAAATTAATAAAAAAATTTATTTTTAAATAAAAATTTATAAAAAAAATTTTACTGGTCGTACAGTGATACTTGCTTTTAAGCATTTTTCAATCGACTTACATTTGTCCTTAATATTATCGTACTAATGTTTAATTGTGTAATATTGGCTCAACCACAGTCTGGACAAAACTGTTGTCTATTGCACTTTTTACTTTTTAAAACTGTTAACTTTTTAACTGCTTTTTTTACTTAATTCTCCACTTTCGAGTGATTCACTTTTTTTAAAGAAATAGTCTCCCCGTTGCGTGTACTTGACGCAGTAAGTTTTAATTATCTCCAAACGATTTTGTCGTATTACCCTTTCTTAAAAGATAAATTACGTAATGCAAATTATACGTATATTTTTCTCCTATTTTGGTAGAGTAAATGGACGTAATACGTTTGCACATATGCAAAGAGTGGATGCATCATTGTTTTCTAAAGGAACTATCGAAGTTTAAAATCACACTAAACACAAAAATCAGTCTGGAATAAAACGTAATTAGTACTAGAGATATTTTGGTTAATCCGTTAGACATGTTTGAACATGTTTGATTCATGATATTGAGATAAATAAAAAAAAAATTAATTCTTCCATTTTGTTGAATTATTTTAATTCGATTTGGGTAGTGTAAATTTAACAGTCATAGAATTAGGACGTTTTTTTTTTTTAATTTGAATCAACCTCATTTTAGTTAATTTATTGTAATTTTAAACTAAGTGAATGCGTTAGCTTTTTGTTTAATAAATAAGGTATGAGCATCACTTTAACGTAACTATCTCATTTACATTACCATAGTGACACTTTTTTTTTTGATTTTTTTTAAATTTTTTTTTTTTTTTTAACTACTGCAAATGTGGTCATGTAATAATAGTTATTATTGCTAATCAAAGTTACCTTACGCTAGTTTTATATGCATACTGACAGAAAAACAATTGTTGACCATCTTTGGCTCTTATAGATCGTAGCGCTAGTTGTAAAACACATATTTTTAATGACTACTAGATATTTTTTTTGACATCGCAAAACTTAACACCTTAAAATTTATGTAATTTGTTTTTTTTTTTTTTGTTGCTTTTTGTTTTTTTTTTTTTTTTTAAATTTACTATTTAAAATTTTAATTCTAAAATTTCGGATTCGGAATGAAACGACGAATGGTTGTGTGATACCTAGTGAGGATACTTACGGGTTAACGAATGGGGAACTCGATGTCTAGAATTTTGTTGTGAGTTTAGTAATAAATTGGGATATACCAATATTTTGGATAATAAATGAAATTAACCTTTGGTGATTAAGGAACATACTGCGGTATCGTTCGAAAATACAGCCAATTGACAAGATTTAGGAGCGGTTAGGTTATTGGTGAAGAGATTAAAGAGAATTTGACTGCGATTGGAGCCCTGCGAAATAATCAATGTATAGAGTATTGCTGAAGATTCTCTATGTATATGAACATGGAAAGAGTTTTTATGCAGGAATGATTGGATTATTTTGAGTATGAAGATGGGAAAGTTTATATTGTGGAGTATCGGATAGGTTTCATCACTGAATATGATTGATATTAAAAAATCATTTCATTCACTGAATCAAATGATTTTTTAATATCAATCATAGTAATAATAGTAGACTTATTTATATTTGACATTAATTTCACCAAAGTTGGTGTTGAGTAGAATGATCCGATCAGAACATCATCTGAAGTTAATTTAATCGAAGATGATTATATTTCTTTGATGGCTTGTGACTCGATTTTTGCATCTGTAGGACGGAGAGAGATTTGATGAGCGAGATGAAATTGTTTTGCAAGAAGGTTAGCTTTATCGGAATAGTTTTACGCCATTTGATTATTCAGTTTTAGTGGTGGCATTTTAGTACCTCGGATTTTTAAGTTCCTAACTAACTTCCAAAACATAATATAAAATATTATAATACTATATTATTATATTATTATATTATTATATTATTATATTATTATATTATTATATTATTATATTATTATATTATTATATTATTATATTATTATATTATTATATTATTATATTATTATATTATTATATTATTATATTATTATATTATTATATTATTATATTATTATATTATTATATTATTATATTATTATATTATTATATTATTATATTATTATATTATTATATTATTATATTATTATATTATTATATTATTATATTATTATATTATTATATTATTATATTATTATATTATTATATTATTATATTATTATATTATTATATTATTATATTATTATATTATTATATTATTATATTATTATATTATTATATTATTATATTATTATATTATTATATTATTATATTATTATATTATTATATTATTATATTATTATATTATTATATTATTATATTATTATATTATTATATTATTATATTATTATATTATTATATTATTATATTATTATATTATTATATTATTATATTATTATATTATTATATTATTATATTATTATATTATTATATTATTATATTATTATATTATTATATTATTATATTATTATATTATTATATTATTATATTATTATATTATTATATTATTATATTATTATATTATTATATTATTATATTATTATATTATTATATTATTATATTATTATATTATTATATTATTATATTATTATATTATTATATTATTATATTATTATATTATTATATTATTATATTATTATATTATTATATTATTATATTATTATATTATTATATTATTATATTATTATATTATTATATTATTATATTATTATATTATTATATTATTATATTATTATATTATTATATTATTATATTATTATATTATTATATTATTATATTATTATATTATTATATTATTATATTATTATATTATTATATTATTATATTATTATATTATTATATTATTATATTATTATATTATTATATTATTATATTATTATATTATTATATTATTATATTATTATATTATTATATTATTATATTATTATATTATTATATTATTATATTATTATATTATTATATTATTATATTATTATATTATTATATTATTATATTATTATATTATTATATTATTATATTATTATATTATTATATTATTGTATTTTTATATTATTATATTATTATATTATTATATTAATATATTATTATATTATAATAGAATATGATGCGGCCAATTTTAATTTATTAAGCATAACTTCGGCTTGACATACTTATCGAATAAGGTCAAAAAATGAATTACACAAAGGCAGTGGGGACAGGTTCTTTTTATTCTTTGCATGGCCAATAGGAACATCTAGCTCCCCATGTACGTCTTCCCAGTCTGATATTTGACATCATTCAACGCAATTGTAATAAAAAATATAAATTAAAAAAATAATAACTTCTTATACAATCTCGTTCACATTTAAAACAATCACCAAAAATCTAGTAGCTTTAACCAGTTAATCCTAGAATAACCCAAAAAATCAGCACTGTATCCAACCAAAAAACATTTCCGTCGAAATCCGTCATCTACTACCATCCCATCACTGTACAACAATTTTAGGTCTACAATTCATATTCTCATTTACGATGATGGTTTGTTTATGTTATTGTTGTTTTTGTTGAATATATTGTGTTTCTTTGTTGTTGTTTTATTTTTGTTGTATCTAAATATATACATTTTACGAGTATAATGTATAAAAAATAAAATTAAAGTAAATTTTTCCTTATCTCTCACTCTGTGTATATGATAATAACAATAATAATAATAAAAAAAAAAATTTTTTTTCTATTTTCAGTTAACGAACGACAATCACTAATGTCACCCCGTCATCTAAACTCCAATTGAATTATTGAAAACAAAACATTTCTGTGTTTACGTACCAAAACAAACAAAAAAAAATGTACGAAAAGTGGAAATCTACAAAATTGTTTGATAAATAAGAAAATTTGAGTTTTTTCACTGTGTTGGGTGTGTGTGTGTGTTTTGTGCTTATTAGTGTGTGCGTGTGTTTGTATATACGCTATGTAAAATATTAATTATATATCGTGTTATTAATTAAAAATAAACTGTGCTAAAATATCGTTGAATACTCATTTAAAAAAAATGCTGTCGATACTACTGTGCGTATTAATTAATTTAAAAAATTAATAAAATTATTAAAAAGCTATGACGTCATCAATATAAAATAATAATAAACCAAAAAATTAATTAACAAGGTGCCAAAAATAAATATATATACCCGAATAAATTTAATTTAAATTATTGGTTCTTGTCTTGGATAAAATTTTGAAAAATGAATCGAACACAAAAATGCTTTAAAGTTTTTAAAAGTTTTACTATTATAAATATATAAAAACAATAGTTTAATTAAATTAAATTATCTAAAGAATAATATAATAATAGTAAAATATAATAACACCAAATAATAATTAAATAGTGTTTGTAATTTTAAAGTTTTAATTTTTTTATGAAAATTTTGTGTCAGTATGTGAAAAGTTTGTCGTGACGGTTTTAAGTTTTTTTTTTTTTTGTTTTATTATTTTTTTTTTTTGTGTTTTAACTTTTTTTTTCTATTTTTTCCATGATATAACTATTACTGTATATACAGTGGAATTTGAAGCGGAGGTAAAGTGTTTTTTTTTTCTATTTTTAACTTTAGCTAAAAGTTTTTTTTTTTAATACTCGCGAGGCTCAACTTAGGATATATTAATTTTATTAATTTTTGCATGATAACGCGATGTATATAGCTTTCGGTTGCTTAAGCTATAAATAGCAAAAATGCTTGTACCGTATTTGTATATACAGATCAATAGATGACAAAATAGATTTTATAGTATTACTACTTTATAAACTAGAATTATTTGGTAGGTTTAACCAATGCAGATATTACTTCACCACTATTAAAATACCCCTAGAGTTGTTAACCATATCATAAATTTAGCTTCTTGTAAGCTAGGTTTGCCTATAATGACTAATGACTGGAAGTTGCGTTAAAAAATTTGCTGAAGTCGGGATATACTTTTTTGAGACAACTTAGCTTTTGAATCATTACTGCAGCTCCTCAAATATCACCAAAGTGTCGGTGGAATAACTTAAACCAGTGGAATAAACTGTAATAAAAGAATGAAAATTTGCATTTGCCAATCTACCCCAATGTTGCTTTGAAATTGACGATAATGTTATATCCGGCTCACAAGATTTTGCAAATAACATAAATTACATCAAGTTGAAGAATTTAGAAGCTTTAGATGCCATTTTGTTTACATAATGTTAGTATAATTGCACATTTACCGCCCAACGGTTTCTTAACTGGTCATATTGTGTTAGCAATAGCCGGGCCCACGTATGTTAAAGTTTCGCAGCCACTTTGAAATCATTTAAATCTGGTACTTTGTTTTGATCAGTAGGATCGTAGGTTAATATTCGACTTGACAAAAATTTTTGAGTTTACTACAAATTTGAAGATTTTGCACCCCCATAGCTCAATGCACTACTTAAAGGTTAAATCCTTAGAAAAATTGTTCAGTCAGAAACATTTTGTGATACATCTTTCATTGTTTATGTTCTTAATTTTTAAGTAATTAAATTATCGCAAAAACATGCTTGCGCCATTTAAATTTTATAACATCAACAATAAATAATTATCTAATTACATTTAAGTTAGTCGAGTGCTTATCAAATAAAATACAAACCACTCGTGTTCACACGGTTTCACAATCATTGTTATAGATCACATAATACACAAATAATGAATTAAAACTATCATCTAGTATCTTGTTTTGATAAAAAAAAATTATTTGATTATCTCTATGAGTCAACTATAGTAGAAAGATGAGCGGAACAGTGTGCAAAATAATTAAATACCATCTGCTATTGTCGGGGAGTATTTTCATGATTATGAGTTTAAATCCAACCAAGCAGGCTATTTTTAAAATACTACAACTGTAGTTTTTGTTTGTTAAACTGAACGATTTGGGTGCTGAACTATCGTCCAGTGTATAAATAAACCACAACTGTTCTTCATTCTGTAATTTTGTATCAGTATCTCCAGTCTGCAAACAATCTGTAATCGTTTTGTAGCTTTTTCATTCGCCATTAAAATTCAATCGCCATTAAAATTCAATCGCCATTAAAATTCAATCGCCATTAAAATTCTTTTCCATGTGCTCAAACCAATTAATGAGACCGCTCAATTTTAATCCAAAAATGATAGTGCCAACATTGAGTTCTGACTGCTTCAAATGCTTTCTCATTCGATAAAAATGGGTATCCACGAAGTTAATCTCTAGTATAAGAGAGTGCTGTGCACTCCTGAGCTCAGTGTCATATAGAATGGCTATATTTTTTGTTAGTAAATTTACTTTCCATCTGCTATCTTTGTCACATAGTAGTAGTATTATGGCTCCTCAAGGATCCATAATTTTTTCAATAGCTTATAGTTATGACATTGTAGGAAATCATGAAAAACCGGTGTATACAGAATATGAATTGGATGAGGTTCGATTAGGATCGGAGTAATTACAATAGCGCCAGCATTGGTTTTTAAAATCCGATTTTATTTTATATTTACTTTGTAATGAAATGGCATTGGTCCGAATAAAATCGCGTATCATTCATCATAATACTGGCACATGCATAAATTAAACGATTACAAATTAATGTAATGACACGCTTTGAATAAAATCTTAACGATACTTCAATGTAAATTAATAGTTAAGGTCACGCAAATGAAAATAAATCAAGCTGATAAGATTTTATAGTCTCGTAAACATAATTTCTTTTGTGTATGCACTAAATCAATTTTACAAATGTTGGCGCGTTCAAAATGAAACTGCACGAGAGACTGCACTCTCATTGTTTCAGATTTTCAATTAAAACTAATAAATTTTCATATTAAACTTGCGCTACTGCTCTTCATTGCTTTGAAAATAATTTAGCGATGACTTTCCGTTTTCTTTTCTGCAAAATACTAAAATTGGATTTTTTTTTAACAAAAAACCGAAAACTCTAAAGAGCTTTATTTTAACTTGAGCTCTTGTGCTCTTTTATTTTAATTAAAAAAAAAAAAAAATATATATATATATATATATATATATATATATATATATATATATATATATATATATATATATATATTTATATTTCAAGCCTTTCTCGTTTCGAATAGTATTAATGAAAATACTCCAAATTAAAAAAAAAATCAAGATTTTTCCAGCTTTTCTTTTGTTTTCCACAAAAACATGTTATTGCTTTGTTCTTCCAATAAAGAACACACGTTTTGAATTACATTCGAAATTTTAAATATTTGTATATATATATATATATATATATATATATATATATATATATATATATATATATATATATATATATATATATATATATATATATTTATATATATATATATATATATATATATATATATATATATATATATATATATATATATATATATATCTGTGATCTGACTGACGCCTATGCGCACAAAAATTTTATCAATTGAACAATGGTTTATTTCTTATCAGCACTTAATTTCGATATTTCAAATCATAGTGCAGGTATACACAATTTAATTTTCTTTATCACAATGCACATACCAATTAAAGACATGATACTTAGTCGGGTTGTGTAAAATAAAAGTTTAATAAAAGACACTGTATACATAAAATCAATATATTGACATAAATTTGTTTGTGTAGCAAAAAAAAAATTAAAACTTCTAAGAAGTACGGTTTAAAGTTATCGACTTAAACTATTTATTTGGTTAGTTGACTGCGATGTACATAAAAAAAATAAGGTATGGTTTAAGCCGAATGAATCGTCTATTATATAGATTTGATAAGAATCTTAGCAACATATTTAATTTTCATTTGTTTGTTTATTTATAAATGGATAAATATTGGTGACGCACAAATCACATAGAATTGGTCGTTACTTGGCCTAAGATTAAAGAAGTACGTTAGAGATTATTAAAACTTTTCTAAAATCATCATCAATGCTTTCTAGTTAACTTCTAAATTTAGAAGGTTACTCCAATCCCTTTTTTGTGTGTCTAAGCTTATAACAATTGCAAGATACCATTTGTGACTTTTGCTGTTCATTTACAATATGGTTACCATTGTTTTCCTCCTATACTGAGGTAATATGTAATATTAAGTATTTAGTCTGTGAAATGAAATAAAAAACACGTAAAAAGTTAGTTAAAAATTTTAACTTTTTATTCACCACAAAATTAACTGGTCGCGGTAAAGTTAAAAATTATAATCATGTTTTCCTTTGACGTTTTGAACATCATATAACCATAGATAAAAAAAATTACTGTCATTTGTTTTTTCTATTTCGATTTATATTTATTTCTACCACAGTTATAATATTTAAATTTTTAACTGATTCGCACACGGCCTTAGTCAATACTGCATTAAGTTATTTGACATGCTTTATTTGAATCTTTTTGAGGTTTATTTTAAATTAAGTGTACCTTACACTTTTTTTCAGATGCTACAGAAGTATCCCAAAAATCATTTAGGCTCTGTAATAAAGAAATAGTTGGCAAAAATGGCATTCCTTTAAGGAATTTTTCGTTTAATCTAAATGAAATTTTGCTTTTTAATTTATCAATCTAGTATAGTTTTAGGTATTTTTGATGTACTTTTTTTTCTAAATATACCTCAAAAATGTTTGCTTTTACGCTATGTCAATTTCAAAGAAATGACCACTGAATATCCAAGACATTAAATTTGTAAAAATTCTACGGGAGCTTTGTATAATTTTTGGATAAAACCTTAACCCAGAGTTAAGCCAATAGAAAAAAAATCTTCTTAAAATTACTTAAGCAGTTATCCTGCTAAAAGGGCATCTAAACGAATTTCTAGATAAAAAAGCATAAACAGTAGGACAAAAAGCCCTGAAAGTGTAATAATTTAGAATCAAACTTAAAGTTTACATAACGTCCAAAAGACTTTAGTTGGAAATCCTTCGTTATGTGGATGTGATACTTTTTAATATTTTATTTAGTATGTTGCCTGTTCTAGCAGTCTTGATCTTGCTCAACTTTTCTTCAAAACTTTTTACTTTCCGGTGGTGGATAGTTTATTGAATTGTAAGGTGTCATTTTTTAATAAAGATTTTTCAAATTTAGGTTACCTTTTATAAAATTGTTTAAGGCTTGGATAATATTTCTAGTGAAAATTATCTACTAACTGAGTTACTTTAATCTATAACAAACTTCAATTGAGCTACAATTTATAAACTGACTTTTTAAAAATTATCAGTGACTTGTGTATCATGATCTTTAACCTGAAATTAACTCAATTTGAAGATTAAAATAATTATCAAAAATGGCTCTTAGTTTTAATCGTTTAGTAAAGTAAAAAATTAATAATAGCTGTGATTCAGACACTTGTTCATTATACAAAGTAAAAGTCTGTCGAAGCCTAGTCTTATTATTAAATTTATGGGTTTATTGGTTTTCAAATTATTTGTCAGTTGAGCTCTTATGGCAAGCATCATCGTACTTGCAAAACAAACAGCTTTTTTAATGGAGAATACGCGAGTGACGCATATCCGAAAATATATCCAACATATTTATGTTTATGTTATTTAGGGTTAGTGAAAAGATGACAATCTGACTGCTAATAATTTTATATTCTCATACTGTTATATTCTCATATTCTCATATTCTCATATTCTCATATTCTCATATTCTCATATTCTCATATTCTCATATTCTCATATTCTCATATTCTCATATTCTCATATTCTCATATTCTCATATTCTCATATTCTCATATTCTCATATTCTCATATTCTCATATTCTCATATTCTCATATTCTCATATTCTCATATTCTCATATTCTCATATTCTCATATTCTCATATTCTCATATTCTCATATTCTCATATGCTCATATTCTCATATCCTCATATTGTCATATTCTCATATTGTCATATTCTCATATTCTCATATTCTCATATTCTCATATTCTCATATTCTCATATTCTCATATTCTCATATTCTCATATTCTCATATTCTCATATTCTCATATTCTCATATTCTCATATTCTCATATTCTCATATTCTCATATTCTCATATTCTCATATTCTCATATTCTCATATTCTCATATTCTCATATTCTCATATTCTCATATTCTCATATTCTCATATTCTCATATTCTCATATTCTCATATTCTCATATTCTCATATTCTCATATTCTCATATTCTCATATTCTCATATTCTCATATTCTCATATTCTCATATTCTCATATTCTCATATTCTCATATTCTCATATTCTCATATTCTCATATTCTCATATTCTCATATTCTCATATTCTCATATTCTCATATTCTCATATTCTCATATTCTCATATTCTCATATTCTCATATTCTCATATTCTCATATTCTCATATTCTCATATTCTCATATTCTCATATTCTCATATTCTCATATTCTCATATTCTCATATTCTCATATTCTCATATTCTCATATTCTCATATTCTCATATTCTCATATTCTCATATTCTCATATTCTCATATTCTCATATTCTCATATTCTCATATTCTCATATTCTCATATTCTCATATTCTCATATTCTCATATTCTCATATTCTCATATTCTCATATTCTCATATTCTCATATTCTCATATTCTCATATTCTCATATTCTCATATTCTCATATTCTCATATTCTCATATTCTCATATTCTCATATTCTCATATTCTCATATTCTCATATTCTCATATTCTCATATTCTCATATTCTCATATTCTCATATTCTCATATTCTCATATTCTCATATTCTCATATTCTCATATTCTCATATTCTCATATTCTCATATTCTCATATTCTCATATTCTCATATTCTCATATTCTCATATTCTCATATTCTCATATTCTCATATTCTCATATTCTCATATTCTCATATTCACAGTATAATGGATTCAATTTTATCGGCACTTATATGGAAAAAACTTCGTTTCAGTAAGCGATTTTGCCAATATTGAGATACTTGATCATCAACGGTATTGAA
This sequence comes from Tipula confusa, assembly GCA_963556175.1. Taxonomy (NCBI): domain Eukaryota; kingdom Metazoa; phylum Arthropoda; class Insecta; order Diptera; family Tipulidae; genus Tipula; species Tipula confusa. Next base: position 213,481,918 of record OY744475.1, on the reverse strand, counting down.
GTATATTACATTCCACCACCTGCTCTCAATATATGAGTTTTATAGAAGGCAGTCGTTAAATTTGTAAAATATTAATTAAAACGTGTGAAAATCTCTTCGATATCAAACCTATGTTAGAATTTCTCCATTCTGTTAACATACCGATACTCTAAGTCGATTGAATTAATGGCCTAAGTTAAGAAAAGTTAATGCGTTTGTAGGTAATTGGGTTAAAGATGGTGGATAATTTTTTCCCAATTTCATATTTTAATCAAACTGACACACGCTTTAAAACTTCGGCCGATACCAAAATTTAATAAAGCCTGTAAATTGTTTACAAAACCGTAAAGTGTACGATCTCCAATGTCACTATGTCATTTGCCACATTGATTATGATTAGCTAGACAACTATACAATTTTGATCACATTAAACCATGTAATTATAGCTTACGACTGCCTACATTGCATTTTTGCGTATTTTTTTTAATCACATCCACGTAATTTTCCATTTGGCTGATAGTTTTTAAAAAAAAAAATTTTAAAATTTGCTTACTTCAGACAAAAAAAAATTATGTTTTCGAAATTGTAAACTATTGCTGTGCTATACGATACAATATACAGTCAGTAATGAATTAAACGGTTAAGCGATAAGAATTATAAATAAAAAAAAAATGATCGGTCGGTCAATCGAACCATAGTAAAACGTGTTTTTGCTCGCCATATAAATTTTAAGTTGAGCTTTTCTTGATAATTTAATTTTTATTTTTGTGTACTAACTAACCAAAAATTAATTTTTTTTTTGCTTTACTACAGGTATGCAAAATATTTACCAAACAACGAACGACACACAGTAAAAGACAGTGATAAGAATAAGAACTACACTAAGTATAATCAATCGAGTCGCATTGATCAACGTTATAATCATCACCACCATCAAAAGCCTACAGTAGTTTTTAATAATTTTAGTAAGAAAATCAATAATACGACACCTAAAACTACTAAAACATTAAAACTAATCGTACGCAAATTTTATTTGTACAGTAGTTTAAATAATCGTTACTATTTGCTAAATGAAATTCTAATAAAAAATAATTTAAATTATAAAAAATTAAATTGGTGTACGGATCGATTTCGGTGCACACCTAAAAAATCATGGAACACCATTTCATTTAATTTACTAAATAATTTACCAACAAAGTGTTTAAATCGAAACGGTGTTAATACTAGTGAAAATTATAATAATAATATTAGTAATTTAGTGTTAAGAAAGAAAAATAGTTATAGTAATAGTCAAAAAAATCCATTGTATCGTGATAAAAATTTACTAATTAATACTACTAATAATTATAGTAATTTTGTGCCAAATTTATTTATAAATTTATTAAATAAAATAAAAAATCAATGTTACACGTCTAATACGAATAGTGATAATAGTAAAAATTTCGCTACTAAAAATCAAATTAGTGATAATTGTTTTAAAAATACGAAAAATAGTGCGAATACCGTTAAAATGTGGATACGTTCGATGAAACTGAAAGAGCGACTGGCCATTGGCCTGGGCGCAACGTTAGTTCTATTAACTTTACTACTCGTTATGGATTTACAATTAGATTTAGGCGTGTCGACAACACATTTTGTGCCGCAACACGCTAAAGTGCGTTATGTTAAGGATGAAGATCGGAACGGTGTGTTTCGTGATTTTAAACGTAAATTTTTACAAAAGAGGTGAGTGAATTTTCGTTATTTTTTTTACTTTATTTTTAAAATTTTCTAGATTATTAAAATATTTAGTTAACTGTTTAAAATTTGTGAACTAAGTTTCGGGTATAAGAAATGTTCTTTTTCAAAAAATGATCAGTATAAATTCCAAAAAAAAATTTAGAATTAGAAATAAACTGTCTTTCCTCAAAAAACTTATTGTTTATTATTATTCAAGCTTTCAAAGCTTTACTTATTTAAATTTTGAATTTTTCCCAAACAACTTATTTCCAATTTATAGCTCTGGCTGTAGCTCCGTCAATAATAACTAGACAAACTAGAAAACGTAGATTTTGTTTCGTATGTGTACAACGTTACTTTTTGCTATGGTTTTCCTGGTTTAAGAATTATAATGACCATAGTCCATTATTTCGGTGCATATTTATGTTTTAAGGATACATTTTTTAATTTCGTGTAAATAATAATTAGATTTTTAGCTACTCTTAATTCTCTGTCACCATTTCTATTATTCAGACAGGCCAGACCAAAAAACAAAGATGTACGGTTTAGGGCCTTAGAAACGGTTATTTATTTTCAGTCAACGAAAACCCAATTTATTTATTTACATTTATTTATATTTATTTATATTTATTTACATTTATTTATATTTATTTATATTTATTTATATTTATTTATATTTATTTATATTTATTTATATTTATTTATATTTATTTATATTTATTTATATTTATTTATATTTATTTATATTTATTTATATTAATTTATATTTATTTATATTTATTTATATTTATTTATATTTATTTATATTTATTTATATTTATTTATATTTATTTATATTTATTTATATTTATTTATATTTATTTATATTTATTTATATTTATTTATATTTATTTATATTTATTTATATTTATTTATATTTATTTATATTTATTTATATTTATTTATATTTATTTATATTTATTTATATTTATTTATATTTATTTATATTTATTTATATTTATTTATATTTATTTATATTTATTTATATTTATTTATATTTATTTATATTTATTTATATTTATTTATATTTATTTATATTTATTTATATTTATTTATATTTATTTATATTTATTTATATTTATTTATATTTATTTATATTTATTTATATTTATTTATATTTATTTATATTTATTTATATTTATTTATATTTATTTATATTTATTTATATTTATTTATATTTATTTATATTTATTTATATTTATTTATATTTATTTATATTTATTTATATTTATTTATATTTATTTATATTTATTTATATTTATTTATATTTATTTATATTTATTTATATTTATTTATATTTATTTATATTTATTTATATTTATTTATATTTATTTATATTTATTTATATTTATTTATATTTATTTATATTTATTTATATTTATTTATATTTATTTATATTTATTTATATTTATTTATATTTATTTATATTTATTTATATTTATTTATATTTATTTATATTTATTTATATTTATTTATATTTATTTATATTTATTTATATTTATTTATATTTATTTATATTTATTTATATTTATTTATATTTATTTATATTTATTTATATTTATTTATATTTATTTATATTTATTTATATTTATTTATATTTATTTATATTTATTTATATTTATTTATATTTATTTATATTTATTTATATTTATTTATATTTATTTATATTTATTTATATTTATTTATATTTATTTATATTTATTTATATTTATTTATATTTATTTATATTTATTTATATTTATTTATATTTATTTATATTTATTTATATTTATTTATATTTATTTATATTTATTTATATTTATTTATATTTATTTATATTTATTTATATTTATTTATATTTATTTATATTTATTTATATTTATTTATATTTATTTATATTTATTTATATTTATTTATATTTATTTATATTTATTTATATTTATTTATATTTATTTATATTTATTTATATTTATTTATATTTATTTATATTTATTTATATTTATTTATATTTATTTATATTTATTTATATTTATTTATATTTATTTATATTTATTTATATTTATTTATATTTATTTATATTTATTTATATTTATTTATATTTATTTATATTTATTTATATTTATTTATATTTATTTATATTTATTTATATTTATTTATATTTATTTATATTTATTTATATTTATTTATATTTATTTATATTTATTTATATTTATTTATATTTATTTATATTTATTTATATTTATTTATATTTATTTATATTTATTTATATTTATTTATATTTATTTATATTTATTTATATTTATTTATATTTATTTATATTTATTTATATTTATTTATATTTATTTATATTTATTTATATTTATTTATATTTATTTATATTTATTTATATTTATTTATATTTATTTATTTATATTTATTTATATTTAT
>OY744475.1:213145275-213475275 GCA_963556175.1 Tipula confusa | reverse complement strand
AAGATATTCATTGAATTTAATCCAGTTAACTGCGCTATACTTTGGATCTACCTTGGTGATTATTTCGGGGTTCTGAAACTTAGTGAAATCTATGGCGAGCATCGTGATGCAATGTGATTTTGTCCGATATTATAAAAACCACACAAATATGAATAAGCGCCCTGTTACGAAATGATAGATCCAAGTATTAGTAATTTATTACTAAAATAATTTTAATTTAGACCAGTAGTTTGGTAGACTAAATAGCCAAACAGCTTGGTATACTATTCCATAATATAAATACATAAAGGACTACCATCATAAGAAAAAAACAGTTTACCCATTGATGTTCCAGATGTCGGGTCGATAGAATATCGTCAAAATTTAGAATAAATATATGACATTTAGGCGATTATACATATACAAATATTTTGATTATTTTAAAACGATACCAGTAGCGACATCTAGCACGTCAATGGGCTAACATACCATGATAGTACTATGTGTATTTATATTATGAATATACCTAATTGTTTGTTACCACTAGAATTTACAGAAGTGTTTCCCCAAAAATAATATTTAGAGTTAAAGTTCCCCTTAATGATAATATGAGAATTTAAGTTTATTCTTAGATTCCAGATTTGAGTTCATTATTTTAATGATCGTAGCATCGATAAAGCTACTTCCAACTGGTTTCGTTATACCACTGTTCTGTTTAATATTTTGCTTAATTCTTGTTCCCTATCTTGAATAAGCAATTCACTTTTGTGGATTGTTCTTTAATTTGTGAGTTGACAGCTACCGTCTTATATAGAATTTGATAGTGCATGAAAACCTGACGTAAATTTGTAAAATATGTCCTTGCAAGTATTACCATACAATTTTTATTTTGATGATTAGGGCTTTGAGTAGGCTAGACGTGTTGGTTAGCTTTCTTTGTTTTTCTTTGGCTCTTTCGTTCGTACTATTTTTTTCGTACTTGGACCTATTTTGTTATTTTCCATATTAAACCTTTTATTGCTAGTCTAAGGTAGATACTCAAATTTATAGCCTTTTTCATTAGACATTTTCGTTATCCTTATTATTTTAAGCAAATATTTAATAGCAAATTTTACAAAAATTTTAATTGGTTAGAAAAGTAATTCTACTTGCTTCTAACTTTTATTAATGCTTCGCTAATTATTTTCATGTCAGCGGATCATAGTAGTCGACTCAATTTGTTTTATAAGTTGACATTTGAAAATATCTTTTTATGTAGTACTCTTCCAAATCTGTTTTTAAATACGCGTATATTATATAATGTCGGTAATTTTTTGTCACTTTCTCACAAAATTGTTTTTAATACAGATTGTTGTTGTGTCTTATGTGTGTCTTACTGTCAACTTTTTGATTTTAAACTACAGGTGCGTTAACTAAAACCAATCTACTATATTAGTTTTGTTTAATGAAACTTGTTGCTATTGCGATCCCGACGTAATGGAAATAATGCTCATGTTCCACAACAACAACAAAACTAAATTCTGCTAACATTTTACTTTGATAAAATTTTAATATATTAAAAAAAAAACAACAGAAATATTAAATTTCAATTTTAAACCGATAACAACAACAACAACGAATATTTGGTTTTGGTGTTCAAAGTTTATCATAAATACATAATTGCAGCAAAATACGTTTTGTCATTGAAATTGAATATTCATTTCAATGAACCCTTCTCATTCATTGACACGGAGACGCAAAATTTTTTGTGTTTATATCAATTGGTCGATCAAAACTTAAATTAATCGTTGTTAAAGCGATTTTTAAATATAAACGTTATCTTATCGCGCGGGGTCATAAATAAATATTAGGAGTTGGTTTTATCTCAATCGTATATAAGTCGTTTATAAACAGGATCTTTAATTCTCAAAATAAATACTTACATTTTTTTTTTTTGGCCTGCAAACGTTGAAGTTCATTGGCATGAATGATTATATTAATATAAAATCGATATTAAATTTTTATTATATACAAAATATAACATATAAAATTTTAAAATAAACATTTTAATTTTTTTTTTTACGTTTTATGCAATTTCAGCAATAGCTCTGGTTCCAAAGAAACGTCGACAATAATTCATAGTCGAGGGCATTCGAGTACGTCGGGTGCGGGACATGAAAGTCCGATAGAAGTGCCACCGCATGATAAATTTAAGGATTTGATTGCATTTGTTTTACAAACGAATGGGTCAAAAGGTAAACAGCATGCTAAAAATTCTGTTGTCAAATCGGAATATAGCGATGAAAAATATAATCCAACGATGGCGAGTCGACTTAAAGTTGAAATAAGGTAATATTTTTTTTTTATTTTTTTTTATTTTAAATGACAACTATCGTTTAGTAAATTAATTCTTTTTTAAATAAAGATTTACATTTGGTGGGCAGCAACCGAATGGTTACTTCCTTTTGAATATACTTACTACATTATATGTCTCTATAAAAATTAAGTACAATTGCCTAGTTTTAGTTAAAGGCCTTTGTATTCCTAAAGAAATTCTTCAACTTTCTTTTCCCGCGATTGCTCTATTTTAGCTTGCAATCCAGGGACATGCTGGAGTTTTAAGATTTATTTGAATAAAGGACCTTCTGTTCTACTAAAATCTAGTGTAAATGTCGATCTGCGATATAAGATTTAAGAATTTCGTTCGGCAGGTAAATCTCGACATTCTTACATCTAAGAAGGATTTAATATCTGCTTATTCTCAAGTGCATTTCCGATTATTACTGTTAGTCTGTATGACTTTTTATCGTTGGTCATGTTTATTATTTCAATCTTTTTTGCTTTAAAGATGAAATCCGTAAATTAATTTAAAATCAAATTTAAATAGATTATACCTATAGGTTATATAGTTCATTTCAAGCGCCGACAAAATTGCTTCCATTGCCGCAGTGTAATTGACTTGGTAATCCACGTCGTGAAATTATTTTAAAGCTGCGATGAATGCTTCTGTCATCATGTCACTCACTATAGCTCGATGTGGATGGCTTTTACCGACAAACAAATGAATAGACGTTTTAGTCACACGTTGTCTTACTGGTCCTTTTCAATCATTTATGTACAACGGGCCTGCATTGTTCACACCAGTATTCAAAAAGGGTCGTCTGGTGCTTACTTGCTCTAAAGGAAGATAGGTCATGAATGCTTATTTTACTTACATTTCTGCATGCAGCATAATATACACTCTTATACGCACCATCCATAACTTCTGGCAAAGGAAACTAGTAAGGTTGGTCCTGGATGCATGTTTTCGATATGATATTTGCTAACTATAAGTCTAGTATATATATATATATATATATATATATATATATATATATATATATATATAAGATTTTGTGGCAGAATAATTGGGCGATTTGTGTCAAGGCTCTACACAACTGTGGTATTTGATTAAATTTCGTTCTTCGATAAAAAAGATAAAAATTTAGTAAATAAATTTTGACAGGTATGTTCCATACTTATAGTACTAATTATAGCATCTCTAGGCAAAATGTTGGATGACAAATTAGATCAGTATTGATCTTCTTTTGATAGCCAATCAGGTTCAATCCACCAAAGTAAATTCGAAATCAGTGATTATGGTGTTAGACCTCTGGAAGCCAGATCTGCTGGATTTTGTTTCGAGGGCATGAATTTTCACTTATCTCTAGAAATTAATTCTAAAAAAAATTCTAAGATGAATGATTTGTAGTTTCTAAAGCCACCCTGGAGATAAAACTATCAGTTTGAGGATTCCATAGTAACCCAAGGGTCTTTGTTACTGAATTCCTTAGAACATCACAGCCTGTAAGCATGTCATCCACATAAACATTGAACTTTAAATGAGTGGCAGCATCTGGATGCAATTCTTGATAATCATTGGCTAGTTGATGTAGAAAGCGACAAGCTAAGAATGGAGCACTTGATGTTCCGTAGGTTTCAGTTGTTCAACGGAATTGTCACTTATTTGAATAGTTTGAGAGCCCGAATCAACTAGACCTCTGGCTGCATGTACAATTTCAAATTCTTCTTCGATATAGAAAGGCACTGTTACAGTACTGTAGACAGCAATATTCCTGCTGCATTTTCGTTATACGTTGATGTAATACCGCAGGCAAATTTTTGTTACTAGCAGAATAGTGATGAGTGAATGAGCCTTGCAATTTGGGACTTACTGGATTAGTGTTTATCAGTTTTTATTGTTGTCCGCTTTTAACTCAGAAAAAGAATGACAGATTATAAAATAAATCGTCTTTACCACATTAAATTACATCTGGACCAAAACATAGAAAATTGAGAGGACAATCTCTAAATTTCTATGTTTTAATTTAGATGGCGCACGCAAGGTAGATGACAACATAATAACATTTAATATTTTTTTTTATTTATACCAGCTTTCACACCAAATAAATACTTAGGCCCCGTTCGATTTCCATAATAATTATAATCTTTGTAATAATTTTGACGTGAGTGAAATAATTGTCTCTTCCATATTTTGTAATGAGCTCGTTTGTTGTTCGAATTTTGTAATATTTTTGACTGTAGTTGTGACGTTTCAAGATAAATAGATAACAATTTTAAATTAATTAAAACTATGATTTAATTCAAATATGGCTTTATTTATGATAACTTCTGGATATATGAATTGAATGTGAATAACACGCGGAAATCAGAAACATATGCAAAATGTACTAACGTACATCTGGTGACCATACAAGTATTCAACCTCGTACTCTAAAATGTTTTGTGCTTTTAACTGGATCTGTAAAGTTATGGATTTAGATTGATTGCATTGAGGCGACCAATAATGTATAACATGCTTTACACCAACAACATTATTAATTCTATTTTGACGATTCATTGATTATGATGTATCTAAGAATTTGAATCAATTCATGAAATTGGTAGTTCTTGCCTAAAAATTTTTAGTATTAATAACCTAGTTTATTATCCAAGAAGGAACTATTACTTGTTTTGCTGTGGTTTACCAGTGACATAAATTACAGGAATTAGTAGGGGCACAAACAAACATTTTAGGAACCAATTTATATGACATCATTCACAAATTATTTGTTTTTACGGTATAGAGATAATGACATAAGGGACAACATGGCCAAGCAATGGTACGTCCATATATTTTTATAATTATCACTGCACTTATCTCCGTATAAATAATTATTCTCTAATATTCATAAATATCAGAAATACATTTTATGTACGCGACGTACAGTTTACTATAAATTATTTCGGAAATGTCAAAATTATTTTATGTAGCTGCTGTGATAATTTGGTGGCATGCAGTACGCTGTCGAAATTATTACAGGTAAAAAATGTTAACAGAAATCGAACGGGCCCTTAGTAAATATATTAGTTAAACTTTAGATTTTTTGTGATTTACGTTCCTAGGAGCAACGAAAATTAGAGGAAAAACATCGTTATATTAATAAATGTCTCAAAATGTCACAATTGAAAGAAAATATTAAGGTAACTGAGTGAATTATAAAATATATTTACACCAAATTAAAATTGCCCGATGCAGATACTTTAGTTTTACCGTACACCGCGATCTTAAAGACAAGTATTTATTTTTTCAGGCGTAAATAGGCCAGTTGGCCTGAATTTGATGATCATAATAATTTCTGCAACTTTTCATTGATGCAGGATATTTACAATAGCTAAAGTTTATCAATAGCTGCTTTAAATATTTTGATTAATCATCGCAGGCCCTTTTCGGGAATGGTTTTTACGATTTGGCCGATTTTTCACAATTTTTGATCAGCTGTTGGCCTAGGTAATGGTTATAAGGTTTCCTATAGGTAAACCGCAAACCAAATAATTTTTAGCTTATCATTTTTAGCAAACTTTTTTGGCACCGCATGTATTTTTAATCTTTTTGTTGCTTTCCAAAAAGATATCGGAATCGTTTCTCTTACGCGGCTTTCACACCAAACAAACATTTTGTTATCCAAAAATCATATGTTAAGCTTTTCTTTAATGTACATTAAGATAATTTTTAAGTATTTTTATATAAAATAAACTATAAAATAAAACCACAGATAATTGTAACAGATAAACATCTTGTATGGCCATAATTTACACAACTAAATTCATACTCCGCAAATTAATGCAATCGAAATCGATTCTAATGCGAATTAATGCAATCGAAATTAATGCGAACAAAAAATAGATCGACATATAAAATTTAATATTTGTATCCTTTTCTTTTTGTTACGCACGGCTATTTAGTTGTATAAAAAACCTAAACAAAAATCAAAACAAAGTTGTAAATGGATCGTATTTTGTTAAATTCATAAATTCACTTACTCTTTCGATTTTCACTTACGAAAAACAGGAAAGTATGAATGAAATGAACATTATAAACTTTACAGACACTGTAAAGTTATACAACATACATTATAATATATATATTATAACGTATGTAGTATAACCTTACAGTGTTTATATATATATATATATATATATTTATATATATATATATATATATATATATATATATATATATATATATATATCCATAAATATTGCACGAAATATCTGAATTAGTATTTTAGTAGCGAGTAGATCGGACGCTACAATCCCATCTGTAAATCCGAATGATAATTTTTATGTAACTGATTTTACTATTAATGTTAAGTAATTATAAAGTAATTATAACGGAATTAAATGGAATCATTGTTTTTGGTTGGCTGTTGACCATGGTGGTACAAAGCCACTTTGCTGTTGGTACAAAAATTCGATCGTTTAAAACTTATTTATTTGTAGTTTATTGATGGGTATATTAAATGATCTGTACGAGCCTACAACTAAATTTTAAATACATAACGAAAGTAATCAAGGTGCAATAATATCAAATATTGATCCAATGCAATGAACGCTGGTGAAAGATAAACGAATGGTGATTAAGGCCTAAAAACGGTGATCATGTCACACATGAATTCTGTTCAGTTTCGAGATCCAGTATATAGGAAGATTTCTCTTAAACGTTTTATACGTGCTAATTATTCTCAAAATGAGTGGCCTATATAATTTTAATCCAATTGAACTATGAAATACAGTGGGAGAAATTCTAAGATAACTGCAACCACGAGTCGTACAAATGCAACTCAAAAAGACTTAAAAGACGTGGAAATCGAGCTAGACGATATGGAAAAATACTGTAAAATCTGCATTAAAAAGGCACCTTTTATTAAAAAATATAAAAAAAATTTAAACAACTTACAAAACAAACTTAATTTGTTACGTTTTAAATTTAGAAGAATATACAGAAATTATTAAAAATTACAACAAAATTATCCAAAATTAAAAAATATGACAATTGATGAAACGATAAATCAAACTGCACCAAAATACGAAAAGTGTAAGTAAGTTATTATTAAAGCCAGATTACTACTAGAGCGACTGTCACAAGAATATTGCGCAGAGCTTATATTACAAATCTTTATCGATCTACAATTATTTTAGAAACAGCTTAGATCTTAAACTACCTGCTATTTCTACAATACATAATTGGTCTCCTGTAAAGTTCGTGCCACCTGATATAAATAATATTATAATTAAACAATAAAAAGGAGTATTACAAAAACAAGTCTTCGACTTCAAAAATTTGTCTGCTAACTTTCGACGAGTTTAAAATTAAAAAAGAATTAACAATGAATTTACTATTGTATTGTCAGTTCTTGCGATGATGTAATTACATGAATTAATGAATTAGCGACTTCAGTCTTAATTTTTATGTTGAGGAGAATGGTCGACAACTGGAAACACGTGTTAAGTTATGTACTAACAAATAAAATTAAAGCTGCTTCGTTGTCCAAATTAATTATTGAATTATCAAAACTTGCCAAGAAATATAAAATCTCAACATTGTAATTATAACATGTGATCAGGCATCCACAAACATTGCTGCGTTCAAATATCTTGGCATTGATTTAGACAAACCATATATTATTGTAAATAACAACAAAACTTCTGCACAGTTTGATCCTCCGTACCTTTGAGATTTAACCAGAAATGCGTTAATCACAATATTATGCACAAAGAATGAGAGATTTCTAATAACCGCATCGCCTGAAATGTTTTTGAATACAAACAGCATAATAAAATTGAATGAATGCCTAAGCTAACAAAGTCCCATATATTTTTCAATAACTTTCAAAAAATGAATGTTAAACTTTCAGTGCAACTAGTTAGCTTAACTAAGCCAACTGTTGCAAGTGCTATACGGACTACATTAAAAATGGCTCCGGATATAATAAAACACCATTTGGATAGTGCATTTGTAATTGCAAACATTATTGGATTTTTAAATAATTGGTTTGAGTGCCTCAATTCGAGAAATATTGAGTGTCAACTTATAAAAATTATCAATCGGATTTACAGATGGGATTGTAGCGATCATATCTGATCGCTACTAAAATACTAATTCAGATATTTCGTGTAATATATATATATATATATATATGTATATATATATATATATATATATATATATATATATATATATATATAATTTAGAATTCAGTTGCGTAAATTATGGCCATACAAGATGTTTATCTGTTATATTTATCTGTGATGTATGTGTGAATTTTAGAATTTAATATTTTCCAAAAAGTTCGATAAAGAATTGAACATAAAAGTTTATTAAAGAAGCGCCAAGTCAACAAAAAGATCACTGTGTACGGTAAAACTAAAGTTATCTACTTCGGGTGATTCTACAATGGACCTGAATAAATTTTATAATTCACTCCTTAATTGTTTTTTTTGAATTGTGACATTTTATGACAGTTAAGCTACAAAAAAGCGTAATACTAATTTTGTCAAAAAAAAATTTGCTTTTTTTCTCTTTGCTTTTAATTTTTTGGGTGCTCTCATCATAGTCGTCAGATACAAAAAATAGTAAATCTTTGTATACTATGATCAATGACCGGCTAGATAAGTGCTGAAAACTCATCATCACTCTGTTACTGATTTGGATCAATGTTTACGTGACACGATCGAGCGCTATTTAGATTTTACGTTTAATTTGCAAATTTTTCCATTTGGAGGCTAATAAAAAAAAGTACCAACAACAAAATATTTGCATTTAATACGTGAAGTGCCATTTCAACCCCAAGTATTTTATTATTGTATGGCATATACATTGTGTAGGTCCTCATGGAGAGTCAATATGAGAAAAATTTTAATTTAGAAGCCTGAGCAAGATTTATTCTAAAATGTACTACTTCTGGAAAGTTGTATTTTTATAAGCCGACGTTGCTCTTGCAACTCGTTGATTGTTGCATCAAAAATCCAAACCAAATTACTTTCATATTTTGAGATGAGAAAAACGACACCATTGCATATGGAATCGACCGTAAAATTAAATGCGGTGTTGAAAACCATGAACCATCAGCAGCCCTCCCTAATAAAGAAATTTTCTTACTTTTGTGTTTAGTGTGAGCTTACGAGTATCTGCCAGTTAAGCATTTATCAAATATGAGCTTTTAATAAATAAATAATTGTAATTTTAATAAAGGCAATTTCATTCAACTTGTAAGCATTGCTGCAGCTAAATTTTAAACTGTCGTTATAGTAACTTTAATTATGGTATTTGGATTTGAACAATCAAACCAATAAAAAAACGAAAGCTTTTATAGTCAAAATTTCAAAAAAAATAATATATATATATATATATATATATATATATATATATATATATATATATATATATATATATATATATATATAAGATTATATCAAATGAGAGCAAATAAATTGCCAAAATAAAATGTAATATTTTTTTTTTTTTTTTATTTAACTCAAATCTACTGGTTTTTGGATATTTATTTTAGACCTTTTTGATTATCATGATGGATTTTAAATAATACATCTTAGTTACTATCGCCATATCTATTCTAAAGTTGTTTGAAAGCATTCGTAATTTTTTGTTATTCTCGTTTATAGAAGGTATTTGATTGTGCAAAAATTATAGTGCTGCTATTTGTTATAATATAACTTGACCTTTATCTGATTCGATTTATTATGATTCTTGGTATGAGTATGGCATATCTATATATAGTGTCTGTAATGTCCAATATGTATGAGCTAATATTTAGAAAAATTTTATAAATGGTACTCTAATCAAAAGCCATTTCGAGCAACTAAAATATTTTTCCAGCAATTTGAATGTGTGTCGATGAAGAAAATTGTACAAAAATGATAATCTTTTGTCGTATGTGTACAATGGCAAAAATAAAATTTAACAAAAACACATACTTGAAAAATGTATTGTACATTTTGAATGCATTTTTGTGTGCTTAAAATTTGCTCTTTAAATATCATTTCACAATAATTCCATATTCTTGTGTAGCAGTACGACAACGATGTTGATGATGGATTACGATGGGAATGGATGACGTATTAAAATCAAAGTTCTCATTTTAAAGCACATGAAATACTTTTTCCATCATCAACATAACAACGAGTATAACCTTTTTGTGCATAGTTTTTCCGCTCTTTTCTATAGTACTTAGACATTATAATATCCTTATATACAATTTGAAACTGTAATGATGAGGACATTTTTTTTTTTTATTTTATAACAAAAGTTGAATCCGACAACGAGAAGAAACGAGGAAAGCTCATATAAACATATATATTTATACATATAGGAGATACTTATAATAAATGCACAAGGTTTTCAAAGTGTTTACCAGAAATAAAATTTTAATCTTTCGTTCGTTCATTTTTATCTAACGTAAAATGACGAAATTATTACACAGTTGGGAGTACATTTGAATACAAATAAAAAAGCAAAAAAAAGCTTTAAGTAGAAGCAGTAGAGTAACAACGTTCTATAAAAAAGAAATTTATATGCGATGTTTTATAAATTTAAGTAGAAGATTTATGTGAGCATGTTATACGAATTGTATATATGTATATGTATTATTAGCATGTTATTTCGACTTTCTTAAGTGCCATCCATATGAATACTTATTATTACATGTATATTATGAATGAAAGAGAGATAAAGTATAAAAAGAGCTTTTTTTATTTCTTAAATGTGCTTTACAAATGTACTACCAGGCTAATAAAATATTTAACAAAAAAATTACAAATTACCTGCGTTCAAAAATTTTTTTTTTTATTTATTCGTTTTTGATGCAGTTAATATAAATCTTAAAGGTCACAATATGGGGGTAGTACATAAAATAAAATTGAAAAATAAAACTGAAAGCGTACGACACTGTTGTAAACGTTTAACACGATTTGACTCATTTTTATTGCTAAAACTTGTTTGATAATGGAGATATATGTTTATGGAAAACATTTTTCTACTGTATCGTTAAAATATTGAATAAGCAAATGTGCATGTAAGCTTTCGTAAATCATTTAAATTTGTATGAAATGATTTATGGGGGTTTAAAAAGCTTTAGAATAGCGTGTCTCTTCTTCTGCATTAAACAAATACAAAGTTTTTTTATTTTAATAATTCATGTTTCAGCATTATGTTTAGCAGTACTTTTGGTTAGTTTGATGTACATAGAGCTATTTTACTAAGCAACAAAGATCAGTACGAAATAATGCTGGTTTAAGATCTTTAAGGTTTTTAAAATGTATGTTATGGTATTTAAAATTTTAAATACTAGATAATTACTTTCAAAAACGGCCACGAATGGCTTTATATAAGTTAACCTACTCGGTTAGCTTAAGACTGCAGCGATTGGCCGTATTTAGACTAGTTGTAGTTGCATATAACAACAACATAGCCGTGAATTTACATTTTGTTGCAACTGCATGTTGTAACTTAGAATACATTTATATGTTATAATTTATCTGTCTCTAATTTGTCTTTGATTTAATATATTGTCTTTGACTTATTATTTTCGGTTTGATCCATTTTTAAGTGATAAGAAACATTTTAAAACAATAAAAATTGCATCTGTTAGTGCGTTTTTTTAATAATTTTAGTTTGTGTTCATAACCGGCAACACATCGCTAAAAAAACAATTAAAAAAGTCACAACAAAAATACCTCCAACTCTAACAAGTTC
This sequence comes from Tipula confusa, assembly GCA_963556175.1. Classification (NCBI taxonomy): domain Eukaryota; kingdom Metazoa; phylum Arthropoda; class Insecta; order Diptera; family Tipulidae; genus Tipula; species Tipula confusa. Next base: position 213,463,226 of record OY744475.1, on the reverse strand, counting down.
AGCAAGAGGGAAAAAATGAGGAAATTAAAACAAGCAACTACAGCATAGTGTAGAGGTCCATCAGACTGCAATAATTTCATGGCTGAAACTAAGTTTTTACACTTCGTATGATTACGTTGTTCTAGTGAATTATATTATGGAAACAATTGTTTCCATTGGATACGACTACATGATTATATTATTATGAGTATATTATTTTCTTTGTTTCCATTATATAATTCACTAGAACCACGTGATCAAACGAAATATAAAAACAGTATGAACCCTGCAATTTTTGCAGTTAAGTCGCTGAAGAATTTTTAATTTGTATATCAAATATAATTCACACAATTTCATGAGCTCGAAACCGAACCACAATGAAGAGAAGCAAATTTCGTCTCTATATTCAAATTAAAAATTAGGTTAGTCCGTATTCTACTTTCAATTTTAATAGAGTTATTTAATATTGTCATATTAATAATTTGAAAAATGATTTTTCTTCTTAAATTTAAACACTAATTTAAAACTTTTTGATGTGCAATCTTTAAAAGCTTGCAGTCTAACTATGTGTTTGGGTAAACTAATGTAGGTTTAACTAGCATTCGAAATTCGAATATATTTTTGAAACAAATTAAAAAAAATTCTAACAAATTTCTAAAATTTTGATAAAAATTTTGGAATAACATTTAGTCATAAATGTACCTTGTGTTTGGTAATTACCTGTCAATATTCGCGTCTATCCAATACAATTTTATATTACACGCACGACGTTTGTAATTCGTCTCGTTTCAAACTAAATTAAAATATTCATATAAAATAGTTACATATTATTTATAAATGTTATTTTAAATATTTTAATTCAGTTTCAGAATTACAAATTTTATCATTTTTATCCAAATTAATAAAAATTGATTGGTTAACGTTTCTACATAACCTCTAAATTAATCATATGAAGGTTTTATATGAATTGCTTCTTGTAACATGACATATTATGTGTCATGAAACGCACCCATCAACTCATGTAAAATGTTAAGTCATACTGTACAATTGTTACTACTACTTAATAAAGAACACCATTATAAAATTGAAACTATCGTGTTTCTCCTCGTTTCATGGAGTCAGATGTAAATTAAATCTAAGAACAGAAAAAATATAAGCAACTAACAGCTATAAAATAGCTAAAAGTTAAAGTAAAGTGTATAAAATGAAATATATATAAAAAAATACGCTAATATAAAGTGAAAAATAAAGAGTTCAAAAAAAATTAAAAATTCAGTAAAGAGACGCCATTTTGGAAAGTTAAGTTCATTAACTAGTACATTATTAAATTTACCTAAATCAGGGTAACAACAAAATGGAAAAATGAAGGTCATAAAATAAATAGCCTACTCCAGCAGTATCGCCAATGGTCGTAGTAAGACAAAAGAATAGGATTGAAATTTGATAGGAGACATCATCCTCTACAAACTATCGAAGAAATTTCGTCCAGAATACATAAATCGAAATTTTTACGTTGTTGGACTGTAAAAAAGTATTTTGGCAAGTAAAGATTTCGGAAAGAACGCAAAAATTCATCATGGGTAGATACACATTCATGCAGAAACTGAGGAAAAATGCAATAAAGTCACAAAAAGGGTAATAGTTATTATCGAAAACAGGATTAAAACTTAATAAAAATAAATGCATATTCAATAAAAAATCGTTAAAATTTCTTGGACCCTTAATATCGGAAAACGGATTAGAAATGGATGAATATAAAATGTCGATCAAAAGATTGTTAGGAATAGTGACTTATATGTCCAAATATATACCTAATTGATCAAAATTGACAGTTCCGATGAGGGACTTGATAAAAAAAGACACAACATTTGTTTGGGATGCTGAACAGGAACGAGCGTTTGACGAAATAAAGAAAACTATCCGCCGCACCGGTACTAAAGTTCTGTGACACGAAACAGATGAAAAAATATCAGTAGATGCAAGTAAAACAGCATTAGGAGCAGTTTTCCTCCAGGACGATCATCCAATCACATACGCATCGAGATCGTTGACTTTGGCAGAACTTAACTACCCGCAAATTGAAAAGGAAGCAATAGCAATAAGGTTTGCGTGCAAAAATATTCATGAATATATCAGCTCCAGCAAGGCTTCAAAGAATTTATTTGATGTAATGGTATTTTCACCGAAGATAATATATATATATATATATATATATATATATATATATATATATATATATATATATATATATATATATATATATATAAATATATAAAGAGTACGGTGATTTCTATTCCAGATGCTCTAAGTAATACCTTTCTCAGCAAATGCATTAGTTGAATTGATCAAAGACACTAAAACCGACGTAGATCTTAAAATATTGCAAAATTACATAATTAATTGATGGCCAGGATTAATCGATGGTTAATTCCCAAAAATGTGAAAAACCTTCGTAAAAATTGTTTTGAGGTTTTATAGAAACGTCAATATATCACTTTTTATTCATCCAGTTCTCCACAAAATTCATTTTGCAAGGTTGAAATTGTAGACTCTTTTTGTTTACATTTTATCACCAAAAAATTGTACAAATGAATGTGTGATATAGCACCACAAAATGACCATCCTGAAAGATTTGTACTTACGGGTATATAGCATTCTCTAGTGTCGAGTAAAAATTTTATCAAACATGTTTGATAGCTCTACGAAACCTAAAACAATAGCTTGTACACTCTAGAGTTGTTTAAGGCAATAGAACTCTCGCGTAAATTGCGTGCACTACTCTACTGTAGAGCTCTACGCGAGAGTTTTCTCTATCTCTACGTAAACGCTCTATTGTGGGTACTTGGCTTTACAAATAAAAAAACTTGAAAGTTTAATTTAAATCTTAGTAGAGCTTTTTCCAGAAAATTTATTAAAACCATGAAGTGCTTAGTTATCATAGATATTATTCTTTTGTAATTTTAAACACCACAAAGCTTTAGTTAGTGGATCTACAAAAATTGCATTTTTTTTGCAGATATAAATATACAAATTAACATATAATCCCAATCTGGGTAAAACAACGTAGTTTAAACGAGCTTTCGAATATATTTTGTGTTTAAATAAAAAAATGCACTTTTGGACTTGCATCACCTTTACAACAATTAAGTTTTAGATTGTGTTACACTTTTGGTTTGTTTGATGATTAAAATTTACAAAAATACAAATTGGCTATGAGCTTTTATGTAAAATGTCTAAATTGATTGTATTTATTATTTGATATAGTTTTATGGTTTCTAAAAGCTCTTCCTATCACAAAAATCTATAAACACATGTTTCAAATGTTTAGTTAGACGTAGCAGATTTTTATTTGTACAGATATAAATACAGCGAGCTGTACTTAGTATTCCTGTATTGGAAGCTTTCAAATTTTAAGAAAATTGTAATACCTAGGCAAGTTATTTTTGTAAAATAACATACACCTATAATTTTAATATCTAAACGAAACTTTTGTTTTAAAAAATCTTTAATAATAAACTTTTAAACAAAGGCTTTTGATTTTTAAAACTTTTAGTCAACAAACTTTGTATTAATTCTTCAAAATTAGTAAAAGCGCTATCTTAAATAAAATGTTCAAAAATGTTCAACCTAGGCTGTAGGTAATTGTAAAATGATAAAGCAAATTTTTTAAAAGCACTAACTTTTACACTTATTTTATTTTATTTTAAAGTCTGACCAAAGTCTGATAGATAAGGTCATATTTATGATTTTTAGTGCACAAAACAGTATCAATGATTGTTTAAATGCAGTGTAAATGCTGTTCAATATTTTAATACGACAAAATAAACTTTCAATGTTGGATAATAATAATCTTCAAAACAAATTGTATTCCAATGAAAACGTAAATAAATTGTTTTTTTAAAGCTTCATAAAAAAGTAATTAACATTTTATTTTTTTGTAACTTTAAAATTAAAAAAACAAAGTTAAAAATCTAACTAACAACTTACAAATAATAACAAAATATTTTTCTAATAAACTTTTTCCATTAATAGTTTGTTTAAAGTAAATTAATGAGATGACCACTTACCAAAATTCGGCCGTTAAAAACTTTAAACATCAAGCTTTTGGTTTTAACTTTATTCAAGTTGAGTTTTTTCACTGGGCATATAAATAAACTTGGACGATTAAAACATTTGATAACATATCCAATTTTAAATTAGCTAAGCACTTTTTTATTTTAAAATAATCAAATATTTTAGAAAAGCTCTTGTTGTAGTTTAAACTTTTTATCATTTTAACTTTTTTTTGATAGTTTGATGGAGGTAGTGAAACTACCTTTGTAGATATGAATATATTTCATCAATAAGTATTTTTTTTTAAATCCAACATATTTTAGAATTTTAAAATTTTAAAAATTTAATATAACTTAAGGCAAAGCTTTCGGTGTTTGAACATTTTTAGCCAATAAAAAACACAAATTTTCGAATTGCATTTGGCAAACATGTTTCGGAACTGACTTTCGAAACATGTTTGCAAACATGTCAATTTCGAAAATATGCTTTAAAATTATTAAAAAGCTTGCTAAAGCTATTACAATATTATAATTTCCTATAATGAAATAAATTTAATAATTTTCAAATTGCAGTTTAAATTATAAAAAAACAGTCATTTTTTTAGCGTTAATTTTCATAATTTATTGGAACGCTTTCAGTTTATTACGAATTTTATTGATACTATATTAATACCTAGATTGCAATTCCACTCATTTACATGAAATAAGTGGCCAAGATTTTTCATTCAATTTACTCAGAACTATTTGTCACAAGCATCACAAATTAACTCTTTTGACAATGTGTACCTATTTTGTTGAGCTTACAAGAGTATTAATCTGAGAGTTTCTTTCTTAACCAATAGACTAAAGAACATATGGTTCATGTTACTAATATGTATCTAAAGTTTCAAATAAGCTTTTTCAATAAAAAAAAATCCATTAAAAAAGTGCGATATATCAGTAAATATTCCAATATAAATGGTTCAAAAAAGCTTTAAGTTGATTTGTTAAAAAAATAGTAAAGCTCTACAAATTCAAATTTTAATAAATTGGTCAAACCCATAGTTTGTACCTAGTGAATTACTATTCAACTGGACCTGTTATCAAATGAGCCTATGTTAAAATCAAAACATTGTAAAAATGAGCTTTTGAAAAAAATATCAAATCGTTTTAGTTTTTTTAAAAAAAATACTAGTGTCTTTGGTTTTTTTAATTGAAAGGTATTTTATTAAAAAGTTTGATATTGCTACCTATTAGTTCCAAACATTTTAAACTGTAACTATATGACTATTGAAAGCTTTCTGATAGATAAAATATAGCTAGCTTAATGCAAAAAAGCTCTATTTTTAGCATCAGATAAATTGTAGCAGTACCTTTTTACAATAATTGGAAGCTTTATATGACTGATAACTAAAGTAATATTAATGAGTCATAACTTTTCGAATTTCGACTATGTTTATCTCGTGGTTATGTCTATAAGTAAACCTGCATATAGATTTAATCTACTTTATAGTTTTAAAAGCTCTGTCTATTTAAACATATTATTTTAAAGTTTGAGAAACAGTGATATGGATGAACCATATTAAATATTTTTTTGCTCAAGTCTACTATGAAAAGCTTTTATGAATCATTAGGATATTTTTTATCTGATTTGATGTTGTTTTCTAAAACATTTTTAATATAATCTTTTAGTTTAAAAAAATGTTGTTAGACTAAACAGTTATAGAAATAAAAGCACAATTAAAAAAAAAGCAAACTTCAATTAAAAAAATGCAATTTTGATAAACGTTCGGCTATAAAAACTTTACATAAAATTAGAATAAACGATTTCGTTATCGTTGATATCAAGCCAAACCGTTTAAATCACCTAAAATGGAATTTTTATTGCATTCACTGTTCCAGTATAAAATATTAAAATTTTAATTTAAAATGCAATAACTTTTTCACACAACCCTAGCGAGTACAAAAAAAAATGTAATAAAAAAAGCTCCACTATAGAAAAATCGGAAATGTAAAGTTTTAATAACGAAATCATCGTAAATCGTTATAATTTTATGTGCTCGTTGTCTGTTTCACTCTCTGAATCGGTAGTTCCTCGAAAAGTTCGTAATCATATCGCACTCACCAATAATTTGCATTTAAAGGAGATGAGCGGCGGAAAAACATAACTCTAGAATATAAAAAATAAATAAAAGACGAAAACTTTTATAGTTTTATACTTAAGTTTTTGAAGTGATGCAGCTGCAAAACTTCACTCATTGAAAAAAAAACTTTCGAGTGTAATAATAAATACAAAAAATGACGATGAAGAAGAGGAAAAACAAATTCAAAGTTTATCTCGTTTTTTTTTTTTTTTTTTTTGGCAAACTTAAAGTTTTCTTTTTCATTTCTACGTTTGTAACGAAGAAATATGAAAAATTTGTTTTTCGTTCGCTTTGTCTTTGTGTATCGTACTCGTGTGTATGTGTTTCATATTATGTTCGCTTATGGTTCGTGTATCATAAATTTTCATAAGAAAAATGAAAAACAAACGAAATATTTGACAAGTCTTCCTACTTTCATACGTTTTTGTTGAGGGTATGTGGGTTTTGTATGTATGAATAGAGTAGAGTTACCGGCAGACAAGAGACATGGTAGAATTTTAACTATAATTTTTAAACATAATCCAAGTATGAAGTCGATGTAAAAGAAGATGAAAAGAAAATTTGAAAAGCTTTACGTTTTAAGAGAAAGTTAATTTTTTTTGTTTATAAACTTTTCTTTAGCAGTTTCAATACACAACAAAATATAAAAGAGTTATGCTTATGATTGAATTTAAATATGCACGAGTGTTAATTATGTTGTTTGTAAATATATTGTTTGAACTAATGCTAAACTATAATTATTTCGTTACAGTAAAAATGCAACAAATTTGGAAAAATTCCAATTATCAATAACAAGGCGTGAACTATATTCAAAAGATGATATAATAGTTGATCAATTGCTGCATGAATTGACAACGCAACCAATTCTTCATGTGGGTAAGTAACACAAAACAAAAATTATTTTTGAACAATTTTGCTGGCATAAAAATGATTTATTTATATGCTAGACACACTATTTGTTGCTAGTTTAAAAAACATATAACTATACGTTAGTCTATATTATTGTATATATGGATATAACAACGTTAGTGTAAATAAAATCGCATGCCGTAAACTATAAATCATTGAAGTTACAATATTTTGCCATCATTTATGTTTACACACACATACACCAGTATTCTTCTTGTGCAATAATAACTTGTATATGGGTGTATGTGTTTGGATGTTTGGCTTAACTTTAAAACTATCATAGAATAATTGAATTGCCACTCAATACCGTACCTAAAATTATTTGTTACAATAATAGCATTGTTGTACTATATACCTAGATATGCAAACAAAGAATTCGGTTTAACACAAGCAATGTTGCAGTGTAAATCGCGTTTTTATCATACACATATTCATCGAACGAGTCGTTATCACAAATGGCCGTGGCACAACATATAATATTTTTATTGTCTAAAATTACAATAGAGACATTTATCTGGTTTTGTGTATGGAACCAGCAGTTTCAATTAATTTTAGTTCAATATTTTAGACTAAAGTGTTGTGAGAGACATTTATTGGGATGCAATTTTGTTTTGGTTTTTAGGCAGTTTTACTATGATTCCTATATAGCATAAACTCAGAAAAATTGGATAATCTATGATCATAAACTTTAATCCTTCTTAGAACCTGCTTTACGTCTGTTGAAATTAGTTTATAGATCGTCAAAGTGGCGAGGTTCGTTATTTTTCTTAAAAAACAAACTCATTTGTTGTTACTTACCTCCACCTTTGATACAAAACTTTAAAATTAATACTACTTAAATTTTTTAAAAATTGATTAAACATTACAAATCAATTAAATTAAGTTTTATGACTAAATTAAGTTTTATGACGTCATGTAATCACCGGAAATCTAATTTGTAAACACTTTAATTGCCACATACCTTTAAAATAAATTTAAATTAGATTTTTCAAAAATTGATTGAACATTACAAATTAATTGCATTAACCGTTCTATGACAAAGACTTCATAAAATCGCAGAAAATCTAATTTATATACACTTTATTTGACACAAAACTTTAAAATTAATACAAGTTAGATTTTAAAAAAAAAATTATTAAAGATTGCAAATCAATTGAATTTTATGACAAATACTCGGAAACCAGTATTTCTATAAATGACACCAAACCTATTGAGTCATGGTCCCTAAAACCTATTAAATTTCACATTTTCGATGACCCAACATCGCCTCTTAGAAATTAAAACATGATCGAGACTAAAAGTTTTAATCACAATGGAATCTAGGACCGCAAAGTGCATCATTTTTTCCTCATTATTGATCGCTTACAGGATTAAGCGACCGATAATGAAGGAAGAATGATGCAAAGAATGAGAGGATGTATTTTTATTTTCACATAAGTCAAACAAACACTATTGTGTATGGATCCCATCTGATCATTCAAATTATTATTAAACGAGTCCTCATCTTTTTTTATACCAGGGCCCAAGAAAAAATCGTAAATCAATAATGCTGAGATCATCTCTACTGCGGATCATAAATCGCATCTTACTGCTTTGGGACTCGCGGTCTCTAATTTTTTGATATCAGTTCTTGAAACTAACAAGTTACAAGCGATATTTTTATATGGCTGATATAGTACCATTCAACGCACCTATGGTTTTAAACCACATTTTCATATTGTGCGCAGAAATCCTGTTCAATTTTGACTGAACCTATTTTTCTTTTCGTTGAAATGTTTAGCTTGTAGTTTTTTAAGGGTTTTGATTCAGCAGCTCCTAAATATAAATCATGCAGAATCAAACTTGGTTTCCAAAATCCTCTCAAAAAAATTGGTAAAATGTGAAAGTTGTATGCAAAACATAACTGTGCAGTTTAGCAACCCCTATACCCAAAACAGCTTACGACCTGAAAAAAAAGTAAAAGCATAACATTTACTAGAAATAAATGTAGAGTGGTTCTATATATGCAATAATTTCAAGAACAATAATTTTTTGTGATAGACGATGCAGTTTTTATTATTTTTCTCGGAAAATTTTATTTGTTTATTTACGTCCGAGACGTATTTATCTACATTTTGTCTGGAGTGTAACCATAACCATGTCAAGTATAGATATAACTCGCTACTAAGGTAAAGTTGACAAATTTTAAGCTTTATTGTTAAAATTGTTGATCCAGTAAACAGAATGAGTTCCTGTTTCAATCGATGATAGTCTATCATTTCTTTATAGCTAATAAGGATGTCTGTTTGTTAGTTGAAAATTAAATTGGTTTAATTAAAAAAAGCACTATAAAAATCTTTTCGGTTCAAATCAGCGGTTCCCTTACAGCAAAAAAAGAAGAAAATACAATCAGGATATTTCATTTACGTTGCTTCACAAAATGATTCTTCATGCAGAATGGTATATCCTTTTAAAAAACGGTCATTTGTATGAACCAAATGCATTTCGGTTATAAATTTTAGAAAACAATTTTGGAATTTATGATAACCTACCTTAATTTTTATATAGTAGATATTATCACTATGATTGTTACAGTGTTGCAGGGATGAAGGACTGGCACTGAAAGATGTTATATTAGTTAATTTCTTGTAAACTCGACTCAACGATTTGTAACGCATCAGTCCCGCATGGTAACTTCATATTTGTAGATTGCCTATTTTAGTGCACTTGCAGCATATAAAGTCTTTACCACCTTTTGGAGAAGCAAATTTTGCAAACCGGTTTCGCTTTCACAAAATCACTTAATAACTTTTAAAAATTGGAATCAATCCAAAAAAAATTTAATCTCAAAAATCACTTAAGGTTTTATTGATGGTCTTGAAGAATGTTTAGTGCAAAATATAATTAGTTTATAGAGCAAGATTCTTAAAAAAATACAAATTTTCATTAAAATAATTAAAACGACCTTTAAATAACCTTGAAAAACATGTATGTTGATAACCTTGTGACTGGCACGAATAACTTAGAGAATGCAATAAAATTGAAGGATAATCTCATAACAATGTTGGATGAAGCTGAAATGAAATTGCGAAAATGGAGCTCAAACTCATAGGAATTAATCAAATTGCTTCAGAACAACAAGCTTTGATAGCTTAAAAATAGAGGAGATTAAAAATCATCAAGACGAATCGTGTCTAAAGGTACTGGGAATCAATGGCAATCCACATAATGATAACGTTCATTTCGTTAATCTACTTAAAGTAAAACAAGACTTAAAATTTTGTTACAGTCGTTGTGGATGTCTAATTATAGATGGATGATAATTTACCAGCCGAGATAGAAGACAAGTCGAATAAAATGAGGGAAGATAGGTATATCCAGATAGTTACCTTAAAAATTAAGGTAGACCCGATAAAGTAAATTTCTACCCCTCGATTAAAATTATGTGCTAGCGTTCTGATGGTGAAACTTGTCGAGCCTATAAAGTCACCTCACTTACAAATGAATCAGTTAAAGCATGGACCGATTCAAAGATTGTTTTGGTTGGTGGTCGTCTCACGCACGGAGATGTACCACATTTGTTGGTAACCACACCTCACAGGTTATTCAAACTATAAATTGTAACTATTGGCGTCATATTCCAACAAAGGTGATCTAGCAAATTGTGCAGCAAGAAGGATTACAATTGAAATGCTAAAGAATAATGAAACATGGTGGTTTGAATGAAACATGGTACGATTGTTAATTTACAGCGTAATTTAAAACCAAACACCCATCATTCTTCCCAATAAGGGTAGCCTAGTAAAATCACTCATTCGAGAAGCTCACATTCATCAAGGGCATGCCGGCCTTTTGTTTTTAAGTAATACCTTGGCAGCTGTTTTGGATAATGATAGCTAAAAAATAAAAAAAAAGGTTGCAAAAGTTGTTCGAAACATCAAGCACGAAGGCAAAATGAAATTATGGCTGACCTACTAGACTTTTGAGTAAAATTCGATAGACCATTTTTAAACTGCGGCATCGATTACGTAGGGTCCATAAAGACCGCATACGCGACACAATCATGCATGAGCAATCATGTGGTTATGCATGCTCATTGTAAGCATAATATAAATACACATAGTATTACCATGGTATGTTAGCCCATTGACGTGCTAGATGTCGCTACTTGTATCGTTTTAAAATAATCAAAATATTTTTATATGTATAATCGCCTAAATGTCATATATGTATACTAAATGTTGACTATATTCTATCGACCCGACATCTGGAACTTCAATGGGCAAACTGTTTTTTCTAATAATGGGTAGTACTATGTGTATATTTATATTATGATTTTGGACGGGTAACTCCAACATGCCGCGTACTAAAATTTAATAACTTAAATTAACTTACTGTAATACAATTCTGTTAAATTCTGCTCATTACATATTTGGTATTTTTCTATTTTCAGTTCAAAAGGGTGGAGGAACACAAATCAAATTAATCATTGAATATTCAAATGATTTCCATGCCCTGTTTAAGCCGATGCGGTAAGTGTTTTAAAATTTTTATTTTTACTTAGCAAATTAATAGCTCAATTTAATTAATTATTATATAAAATATAGTAAGATAATATCATGAAACTAGGTACTTTATCATCAAAAGCTTTAAAATTGTGTATGAATATAAAACTCGTTCGAAGATTTTGTAAAAAAATTTACATTTCGTATCTACCAACTAAAAAAAATTGAGACTAGTAATTTATTGTAAAATATAAGGGCAATATTTCCATTTTCTAGTATCTCCTCAAGTAAAACCTGTAGTAAAAACAAAATAAAAATTCTGTAATCTGGTTGAATGGGTTCCGGATTATTTTTTTTTTTTTGTTTTATTCTTTTGGAAATTTCTGATTCTTCTTTTGTTAGTGTGAATTATTTAAAACAAAAGAAAATGGAATTGCAACGAACTCTTTTAATGAGAAAATTTAATTAAAAAGTTGAAAAAAGTAAAATTTAAAAATCTTTTCGAAGAATACCGCGCAATTATAAGAATAAAATTATATTTTAGTTTTGCTTTAATTAATTTGGAAAAAATTTTCATTAGAATAACAAGTCGAGTATAAAAGTTCAAAGTGTTTGTTTTTTTTTTTATTTGGGTTGGTCCTTGGTAACTTTACTTAAGTTTTTCCAACCGTTATGATGCAAAATCTTTTTACGATTTTAACATTTTTTTTTTTTTAGATTTGTATCCTTTGACTTTTGAATTATTAATTCAATTTAAAATTTCGTCTGATACTCGAAAATTTATTTTCCAAAAGAATTGGAGCTTAATATATACATATTATCGCTTTTATGGACTAACGATATAATGCATATAGGCATATAATATTATGTAACATAATATACATAACAACAAATATACCCAATATTATTATTTTGCATCATTTCATGGTTCGGTTTACATTGAAATAATATTATTTTGGTAAATTATTTACCGAAAACAAACAAATTTATAATTCCTATATGTGAATATATATGTTACATGCTTGTTGACTAGGAAAAGGGACTTGTTGTCTTGGAAAAATTATTTCTACTTCAATGATTCGATTTAAGGACTTATTATTTAAAAAATATTTATGTTTTTGTGTGAAGTATGTAAGGAAGTGGTATAAATAATATATAAAATGATTTCTATTCTGTAATGTGCATATAGAAATTATTAGTTTTATTCTTATATTCTAGTCTTACGGTAAAATTGCACATACAGTAGCCACACTATCTTCATGAGATCTGTTTTGCAAAAGCAATTTTCAAAGCAAAACTACTTATTGGGTAACCTTATTAAATCGCCGAAAATCAAATTTATATACACTTTATTTGACACAAAATTTTAAAATTAATATAAATAAGATTTTCAAACAATTTATTAAAAATTACAAATCAATTGAATTAATAGTTTAAAAAAAAATATTCTCCAATTTATAAATATCCTTCAAAAATCATTGATCGGTTTATGTAGGCCTCCTCATGATAAATTAGTACACCAAGAGTTATTGGAATCCGATTGTTGGTTGGCTGGACCTCCTAGACTTTTTTGGCACGAAAGCAATATATCCAGCAATCTTTTATATACCATCGCATTCCAGTTGTGAAAAGTTACTTTCAAACTCAGCCTGGCTAATTTCGGGATCTCTAGCTTTGATAATGTGTTCTAACAAATTACTTGTAATTGTTATAAGCTCTACCTCAGTTTTAATATTATTTGCACGTTCAAAATTAATCGGCAAATCTTGAAAAGCATTCCTAGAGTTTTTGCTAGCAACAAGAAGTTATATTCATTGACTGAGACATGATTGTCTCATTTCGTCCAAGCAAATAGTTCCTTAATCTGTATTTAAATCCCAGCCCAGTATAGGATGACCGTGTAGTTCACCAATTATCGTATAATTACTAAAAATCCTTTCAGCGGATCTCGGTTCAATATATGTGTCTTTAGAATTTTGATACTATTTTTCTTTACCAGATCGTCAAACAACATCGGTAGAGCATTGGGACTGATCAAAATTCCTTATATATATATATATATATATATATATATATATATATATATATATATATATATATATATATTATATATTCCCAGTATTATACTGTCGTAACTACCAAAAATCCAATTTTAATCTTTTCCGTTGGAACAAAATAATTTTTTCCGCTCTTTTCAACGCTTTAATCCGTTTTGTTGTAAGTCGAATAGTTTTAGAGTTAGAGTTTTAATATGTTGCAAGTCCATGGTACTCCAAACATTAATAATTATTTTTATTATGTCCTTTTTTGGTGATACCATAGGTGATACGACAAAATCGAAAACGTTATATATTTTAGAAAGTTGTGAATCCAATTTGATTAATTTTTTTGCCGTAAATCGCAATTTTTAGTTTCAACCATTTTTTATCGTAAATCACATAACCAACCAATCATATCTCATTATTTTATCACGTGATCCAAAAATATATAAAGGAAAATTAAACTTTTGCTTAGTGTTTCGAAATAACTCTATACTGCTTCAATAATTTTCGTATTTCCATCATACAGTTCATTGCGACCATTAAAGTTTATTCTAAGGCGAGTTTAACTTTTCATGAATTTTCCAGAAAACTGATGGGGATAGCAAAAAATTTAGCAAATGTTACAAAGAATATATTTGACAAAAGCTTCTGTACCAAATTTGTAAACTAAAATAATTTCAATTTTAAATAACTCAAACTCGCCTTTAAACTTTAAACGTATTGTTCTCGAAACTATGACTTCGTACTTACGACAGTATAATACTGTGGCGACGATATATATATATATATATATATATATATATATATATATATATATATATATATATATAAATATATATATATATATATATATATATATATATATATATATATATATATATATATATATATATATATATATATATATATATATATACATATATATATATATATATATATATGTATATATATATATATATATATATATATATATATATATATATATATATATATATATATATATATATATATAAATAGTTTTTGAAACAATTAAAAAAAACACAACACTAAAAAAATAGTTACAGCGGCTTACTTATATTTTTGTTTGACGTCAAGTTAAATTATAATTAAAAAGCAAACTCACGATGAGTCTTTTCATCCGCCATTATAAAAAATAGACCAGAGGCACACAGGCAAAGATGTATCCGAAACCCATGATAAATATTTGTGAATACAAATTTTTGACATTTACTTGATAAAATCGAATACACCCAAATTATCACGGTTGCTATGATAGTTTTTGACAAACACCATAATTTTCGATAAAAACAGCCAATCTAATCGCGAAGCACACTCGGATATATACAATAAAACATAAAAGTCACTACTTTGTTTTATAAAATTTGAACTTTTTCGTTGCTATGACAATTACAATAAACAAAAAATTTTTCGCGGACACAAATGTTTTAGAAAATGCTCGCATCATGACACATGCTATACATAAAGTTTGATTAATCTTTAGGGATTGTAATTGCATAAATATATCATATTTGACAGTTAAAACTCATGTGCTAGCTGCGTTCCTTTAAAGTGGTGATCCATACAAAATTACATTACGAATAATACAATTATTGTAAAGTAACAATTGTTGAAGGGCAAATAGTTTTTTTTTGTTTAATAATGGAAACAATAAAAAAACCAATTTAGTAATTCATATGATTTGGCAAAGTTATTTTAGGATCCAGCAGGATGCCAGATACAAGTTTAATCTATTTATAATGTTCTAAGAATAAATATGGAATCTATAAGTCGACTTGTCATCGGCGAACAATGCAATCTCACAGTTCTCCAACTGAGTATATCCTTAAGACAAATGCTGAAAAGAACAGGACTGATTACTGAACCCCGTGAAACACATGATTTTATGTCGATTAGCTTGGATTTAATATTTCTTAACATGTACAAAGAATTTCCTATTTTTAAAATAGAATTTCAATAACACTGGAATGTACAGTAGAAAATCATATTGTTTGAGTTTATGCAATAAGCTGTGTTTATTCACACTGAATCATATGCTTTTTGCCACCTTACCTGTTGATTTTCCCCAATCACCTTAGTATAATGACATGTTGGATTATTTGGTGAACTTGATGGACAGAAGGACAGATGGAAGCTCATTCTTAGTCCCAATAAAATTTCCATGACACTTTCTAAAATCAAAAGAAGTTCCGATGAGGAATATAATTTGTTAGTTGCAGTGAATTATAATTCTGTGCATTGCGATTAAATAATCTAGAAAAAGTTGCTTGCAGATAATTGGTATCATCTATTGAAGGCGATGATTAGTGTTGATCTTATCTACCCAGAGTTTCTGGAAAGTTTACCATTATTGCTCGTTTTTTTTTTTTTTTTTTTTTTTTGTTAAATTGTTCTTTTGCTAGTACTTGTAGTATGGCCATATATCTAGCATTTCCGGAATTGAGTGAAGCGTTCTAGTTTTTAAATGGTTTGCCCCATTTACATAAAATGTGGCCTATGTAGCGATGATGTTTCAGATTGTTTAGTGTAATCGATTTTGGGAATGATACATCTATTCTGCTTAGGCTCAAATTTATTTATTTTAGAAGGGATTAACCCACTTTCTTTAATGTAGGCCTCGACTTCATCAATAAGAATGGATGGCAATCCGAACATTACGAATCTGGAAGTTTTGATTTCTTCTAGTGTAAAACAACGAATTTTATTTTTTTAACTTTTCTGAAAATTATTTATAATGCTTTGAACCATATACAGTTAGAGTAACTTATTTTTATTTGAATATAAAACCTTTCACATTTTGTTAAGCTTTTTTTCAAGATAACTTTAAATTTAACAAAAACACATCAGCAATAATATATTATGAAACTTTATGTTCCGGCCAAAACAAAATAGAAACATTTATAAAAAAAACCTTCTAGTAATAATTATTAGAGCTTTTTGTTAAATGTTGTTTTAAAATTAATTTTCATATGTCAAAAAAATCGTTTTGTGTCTTTGTTCCGGATTCTCGGTTAGCAACTATCCAAAATTTATGAATATTTCATCATCCAAACACAGAATTGTATAAAGCACTTTCTGCCACAATAACCAAAAATTTACCACCATTATACCAAAACAAACCACTCTGCTATATAATACCCAAATTCATTTCCACATTCGTTATATACCGCACACCATAACCGAATAAAAATAAAATCTATTTTCCATCTCATGAATCACAAAACAGTACATTATAAAAAATATAAATATTAATTTCAAAAAATATAAATAAA
Organism: Tipula confusa; assembly: GCA_963556175.1. Classification (NCBI taxonomy): domain Eukaryota; kingdom Metazoa; phylum Arthropoda; class Insecta; order Diptera; family Tipulidae; genus Tipula; species Tipula confusa. The sequence continues at coordinate 213,446,347 of OY744475.1, read as the reverse complement.
ATTATAAATGTTGTGTCGCACAACACAAAAGGTTTTGAAAGTCGAACAGCGGGTGTTTTTCATTTTATTTTTTTTTTATTTTGTTTATATAGAATTTTTCGAATCCTTTTCAAATTATTAATTTCACAATATTAATAAAAATAAAAATATAATCGTAATAATCATTATAATCATAATAATATTAGTTTCATTTATATTAAAAAAAATTACAAATAAAAGCTCAAAAGCTCTATTGTGCTTTTATTATGAATACTGTTTTATTTTATTCTACTGCTGTTTCATTTTAATTTTTATAAGATTTATATAAAATCTACATACAAAACGAATGTTTGTGCTTAAACATGGAGAAAGCTTTCTTAAATATGTATAATTAAAATTAATATTTTTTTGGTATTATTTAATTAGAATAAATTTATTACTCGGGATTAAAACCAAATCTACATAATATTTAGTTTACCGGATTAATTTTTGAGAACAAAGCTTTTTTTATGATTTGGGAGGTTTTAATATCGGTTGGCAGTCCTGATAAAACAGCATGAAATAAAAATCATACATGTGAGTTATCATAATTTTGATAATAAAGTCATTAACGTGTGTGTTGAAAATATATTTAGATCCATTTCAATGGTGATGACAAAAATAAATTGGTGAGCTTTATCGTTGTATATAATTAACACATTTACATAGACTTATTGTTATGAGTTTGTTTTGATTTTTTTAAGCTCGAAATTTTAAGGGATTTGGTTTTTTCAATTTTGGATTTGGCAAAATTATACGAATAAAGATTTTTAAAATTAAAGTTAAGTTGTTACCGGAGCTTTTGGTTCTAATATGATTCTCAACAACTAACCAAAACATGATTTAATTATAAATAAATAGCATCTTAGAACTGCACTTGAACTTTTGCCGTTAAATACAAACTTTTAATGTGTTAACATTTTATGAAACACAATTTTGAAAAATTGTTTAGAGGTTTTCAAAAACAAACAAATTTTGATAAATAATTTACAGTGGAAAGCATAGAATTTTTAATGTTATTTTTTTGTATCTCTAATTTAGGAGCATATAGGGAGTCTATTAGGCTCACTTTATTAGAGGCTACTGGTTTCATCTCTGCTCATAATTTACCAAGTTCTTTTGATTCAGCTAACAAAGTTATTTTCAGATCCTTACTGCTTTTCCTTACACCATTCCATCTCTATGTAATTTTCTTTATTTCGATCTCAATGTCCAATTTTTTTGTGATGATGTGCAGTTTGATGTTTGTTATGATGTTCGACGAAAAACACTTCAATATTTTTGTCGTTAAAAGCATTTTTTTAGGTAAGTTAAGGAGGCCGTCCAAAAGGACGAGGCATAGACAAATATGGTCTTTAGCCTTACCTCAAAGATTGCTTATCCACATTACCTTACTGAAACCAATTTGAGCTTCTAATTAAATTTACTAAGATCCGTCAAAACACACAAAAGATGAGCTCGCAAAAACTTAAGTCGGTTTTCAGCCAAACTAAGATAGATGCGTAACAAATGAAGTATTGTTTCTTCCTCAATTTTCACATTGAATGGTGAGATGAGGTAAGCATTGCTTTCTCGCGTGAGTTCATCGGTTTTCGTATTCCCCGTAATATTGAAATTCTCTGGCATCCTTATAAGAAAAATGTTGAACTGTTCATATTTGATCAATCAAGCTTTTCCCAAATTTGAAAGTGCCTGTGTGATCGGCTCTGGTTTGAAATTATAAAAGGCACCCTCAATATCACAAAAGGTCACCAAAGAGAATTTTCGTAAGTAAATAATAATATCGTACGTAGACTAGCTGCTTCACAGGACTTCTGTATTTTATCACAAAAAAGTCTCCAAAAATTCCTTTTGGTACTTATTAGTTCATATTTATACGCTTTGAGGACTCCCTTATAGGAGTCTCAGTCCATGTCAGTTTTTGTACTCTTCACGATTTTGAAGAGCCGGTTACATTTTAAACGAGTTACTTGTAGTACCTTCGACCACCATGGTGGACAAATTATTAATGTTTTTTATAAATGTAACACTTAATTATCGTTCGGTACTAGAAAGAAAAAATGTGCCCATTATCATTATTACTGTATTCCCAACCCATAAGTCTTAATTTGGTTTTGAATGTTATGTGGGAAAATATTTTAGTACAAGAGAAAAATTTGGTATATGTATTATTTACATGGCGTATTGTGTAATTAATACAACATATAAAGCGCACCATTTCGGGCAATATACACATAACTCTCCATTGTCCAAATATCATACAACAAAGAAAAAACCTGGACAACCATTTTTTGAAATTTTAAAACATGAACCAAACAAAATTGTACTATTTCAGATTTTTCGTACAGTTTTGTAAACGTTCAGTTTGTGTTACGTTTATAAAAAACTGGCAGACAAAAGAGCACAATGGTAGACAATATCGCTTCCAGTAAATTGGTACATTATATCTCGAATATTTTATCCATATTCATCATTGTTGTGTTTTTGGGTATATATAACTTGTAATTTATACATCTCCCAAGCTTTTCCAGAATATGTTTCACATCATATTTTCATTATTGTTACTATATTCCTATTATTACTACAGTATTATTATTGTTTTATTATAAATGATGCCACTATACTATAATATCAACAAAAAGCTAACAAAAATGTCCACACAAAAAAGTCCAGTCGAGTTGAACAGTACCAGCAAACCATGTACCAAAACATTACATTGTAATGACAATCATACAATTTTTCGTTTTTTTTTTTTTTGTTAGTTTCATAACACAACATTTTTTATTGTGTTAATTTTTCATAATTTTTCTCGTTCCGTTTTATGTTGCTCGAACTATTCTTTTTTTGTTTTTTTTTTTTTTTTGTGGATGTTTGGCACAAGTCCTTAAACGTATTTTTAAAATGTTATTTACATTTTTTTAATTATTAAAATTTTTTTTATAACGACAAAATATTATTTTTATTTTTATACCATAAATATTTATTTTGTTAATTAATTTAATTAAAAATATTATTGAGTTAAATTAAAATAATATAATATAAACATTATAATATTAACAATAACATCAACAAATGTTTTGTTCAAATGAAAATTCGCTTAAATATATTTGTGGTAATTAATTGGTTTACGTGTTTGTTTGTACGTGTTATTTTTTTTTATTTTTTTGTAAATTGACAGCTGGTGTCGTCAATGACTTTGAAGTTTGATCGTTTCAATATTTTTAATTCTTGTTAATTGACATACAACTGGTAATTATGATATGTTGTTGAAGAGATTTGCATAAAAAGCCCTTTTCACGAATTAACATTAAACTGAATTTTGAACTCATCAAAATATCAAAGTTCGATTTTAAACTTACGCCTTAAACTTTTAACTTAATTAAATTTCGGACATTTCAATGGCAATGTGCTCAAAATAATGTTTTACAAGGAAAATGATACAAATCAAATTTTATTCAGAATTTCCAGACTTTAACAGGATATTCCAAAAATTCGTGTTTAAATATTAAATTTTTTTATTTATGAATTAAATATTTATAAATTTAATAAAATAGTTTAAAAAATTTCAAATAAATTAACATTTTAACATTAAATTGAATTTCTAAAATTTGATATTATTAGAAAAAAAAAGTCGGTGCAAAATGTTTCAAAATTTAAAATTTGATTTATTATTTTTAAATATTCTTATAATTCAAATATAATATAAATAAAGGCGGCTGCACGTATCAGCCGCGTACCAACCAATCAAATCAACCATGTGACAAGATTTACCAATCAAATCACTCGTTTGCGGAACAAAAAAAAAACAAAATAAAAAACAAAAAAAATTATAAAGAATAAAAAAAAAGTAAAAACAGAAAAAAAATGTTTTGACTTTGTTTTGATTCTAAATAATTTTTTGTTTTTTTATTCAATTTTTTGTTTTGCGCAATTTTTTTTTTAATGATAAATCTTGCCACATCGTTTAGATGTGTTAATTTGATTGGTGCAGCCGCCTTTAAAATTTTAAGCTTTAGAATTGCCGAACCTAAATATTGGTGCGCTTGTTTGTTCCAAATGCCAAATTCTGATAGTTGATAGTTTTCGTAAATGAACTCTGGGTAGATAATCTTAAACGAGGTCCACTATAATATTGTGATGATTTCTCTAGAGTTAAACCTAGAGACATCTATTAGTACTAGTAAAAATTGAGCAAATAAAATAGAGTAGTGACATTTCGAAAGAAGAAGAATGAAACACCAGAAAAATAAAATATGCGAGATACATGTAATTTTTGTATATAAGCGAAATTATGTCGTGAGTTGAGATGAGCTATAATTTTTATGAAAAAAGTTAAAAGTTGAAGATTAGTGTTATAGCCTCCACCGTAGCAAGCAGCTAATCTAGTGAAATTGAAAGGGTTATTAGAAGTGAAATATTGCTGTTAAAATAATGAATTATTTACTGATGTAAAATAAAGAATAATAAATGTTATTATTATGGAAATTATTACGTAAATTATTATGGATATTATTATTAAATGTTACCGTAGTAGTTATAATCCAAATAATCCAGTGTCTGCTCCAAAGTCTGCTGCTTGAACACTATTGGAGCTAGTTTCTGATATATTTGCAGTACATTTAAAATGAAGTGGCCCACTACTAATGTATGGTGGAAAATATCATTCACTCTTGGCTTCTTCCTTTGGTTCTTGTTTTCTTAGATGGTTGTATAGTGTGATTGTCTTGTCCAGTCTGAAGATTGTCTAAAAAAAAATGCAGGTCAATCTCTGATATTTTTACTATTTGCATGTTAGGTAGCTCATTATTTTATCGAAGTCAAATATCACACATTAGCACGTTGTTTATATGTCTGTCACGTCTTAAGAAATGGCAAAGTAACTTTAAGATAAGAATACTGAAATTTCAAAAACAGGTTTGCCGCTCGGATGACCTCATCGGTGTTTAATTGTTTGCTTTTTAGTGTTTAAAGCTCAGCGATGTTAGTATATAGTGACATCTTTTTGTGTTTTTAATTGAATTGACCTCGTAGTAGTACAAATAACGGTGGCATTATATCCTTTTATCATAATGGCTTCGCTGCTCCATTTAAAAGCAATTGCTAAGGGTCCTGCATAATCAGTCTCTTTATTAATAAATGCTATCGTACCTGTGATTCGAGGTTTTTGTAGTTGACTGATTATTTGAGTTGGGACCCCTGATTCAGGTCTGCGACATACGACAAACTTTCTTCCTTTGACAATCCAATAATGCTGACAGGACATACTCAACATTAATACAGTAGTAAATTATTTTTTTTGCTCAACATGAATATAAGTCATCAGTAGCTTGCTTAATTTACCTAACTTTGCGAGTAGTATTTGGTGCTTTGTATCGTATCCACATAATATATTTCTCGAATTAAATTGAGGTGTAAAAGAGAATTTCAAGTACCTACTTAAAAAACCACTTCCTGCTACAGTAACGATAACTCTTTTCAAAACGCAAGAAGGATTAATTGTTAAAATTCCTTCCCCTTCAGTGAATGTTTGTGCCGGACGATGATCAGGTGGTTTGATTAGATGTAACTCACAGTTACTTTTGTTAGCGCTGTTCTACAGTGGTTGATGTATGTCACAATTGTATTCGTCGTTCAGGTGGGTGCAAGTATTGAGCTCATCCGTGGACAGTGTCATGTATTGATTTCGCTGAATCGTAATCATTAAGTAGGTGGACGATGGTTTTATGTATTATTTTATTATTTATTTTTTTATTATTTCTATTCTCTTTTATTCTCTTCTATTTTTAACGTTTTACCAACGATTTTTTTGTATTTGGCCGCCATGCTGTTGCGGTAAGGTATATCTTGACTTGGTTTTAGATTTTAAATGATATGTCTAATCTTCGCCTGTTGATGTGGTGTAAGATGAGAGGATCAAGTCTGTCATGATGGACCTCCGTGATGGTTTCGATTATTGAGGATTGAAACAAGCAAAGCTTCATTATTTCCAACATGGTGTGAAGCGCAAGGTCGGTGAACTCTTCATGAAAGAGGATCTACTTCGAATCGTATATTATATTCTTTGAATTTTTCACTTGTTTCCTCGTAATTGTGTTTCATTACGTTAACTGTTGAATCTACTATATATCGAAATTTGTTGTTGTAGTAGCTTCTGGCGGTGCTGCTGATTTGTATTTAACTGTTCTATGCTCTCTTTGTAGGTATTGCCGGCTCGGTGCTTGAGAACCCCAAATAATTCGTTAACAATTGTGCCAAAGATCTTTTGTTGCGAGTAGTCCAGGTACACTCCTAACATGCACATTATTGAGACAGTGCAAAGTAATAATTTTAAAATTGTTATAGTTGTTTTACTATTTATGATCCAATACTTTCTTCGAAGTAATGATAGGGTAACCTGTGTTCCTCAATGCATTGTTTTATTGTGTGCATAACTGATTATTGTTATACTGAGTTAATGGCGGGAGCGAATTATTGCTGGTTGTTTTTCTTCATAATTTAATAATAATTGTTGAAGTCTTCCACCTATACTCGTAGTATTTTATCTTTATCGAGAAATGAGCTTAACTGCAGTAACTTGCTCTTGTTGTTTATCCTTTTAAGGCTGCGTTAGCTCAGCATGGAAACAGCTGGCTTGTTTTCTGCTTCGTTTAAATCATATTTATATTTTCCCATTTTTTCCACCTTTTGACAAAATTGATCAACATTCTGATAGTTATCTTTAATTTATCTGTCTTTTTCTTCTTTAATGGTGGTTAGATAGGTTTTCTTGCTCGGCATGCTGCAATTTATCGCTAGGATAGTTGTCTTTTTGAGCCAGTGTGGCCTTGTTCACCATAGCCTGTGACTCATGAGCTCCTATACTTTTATTTCTCAACTAGCACAGTCAGCTAGGTTTTCACTTTTAGATGTCACCTTGTATCTATTATTGTAGAGCCGTCCAAGCCTTGGTAGGTGATTGTTGAATTTACATTGCTTGTTTGACTTCTCGGAGTAGTTTGGCTAGTAAAAGAGTTGCATTCAACTCTAGGTCGGGGCAGTGTCATCTTAATTTATGTTGGTGCCACTCTTGTTTTGGCAGCTATGAGGCTATTTTTAATAAAATATTCACATGCCACAGCAACAGAATAAAGGTGAACCTGTTCAACAAAACCTAGAGATAAATTTTCTTCATTAAACGATCATCGACTACTTGCCACACTATTAAAATTTGAACGGTTCAACGAAATTCACATAGACAAAATAATTTTGTGCAAATATCCACAGTTAAGTGTAAGGACTCTGGAGTTCAGAACGAGCTAAATTTCGAATTGCCAAACAGTGCCAAATATACCAATTTTACACTTTACATCTTTGATGTTACATTGATTTGAGAAGTGTGAAAATTTAGCAGAGCTTTCGTTAATCACACCAAAAATATAAACAAATTAACTATTATTTAATTATTTTTTTGAGTAGTATTAATCCAAAAAAATTTTATTTTGCAATGTGCAAAACCATAAAAAGTTATTAATAATAAAAAATGCATTTTTTTTTTTACATAATCACAAAAATATGTTGCAAATTTTTATGTGTGTATATAGTGTTGATGAATCTGATTAAAATAAAAATTTAATTCATCATCAATTATTAATAAAATAACTGATGTGAAGCAAATGTGCAGCTTAAAACGTTAATAATTTAAGCAATAAATTATTCAATATTGAGTGTGCAATTTGTGGTGAAAATAACATATTTTTTTTGCTAACTTCCTTAATCTAAATTTTGGCCATGCATGAAGTTTTGGCAGAATGTACGAAAAGTTCGTTTCAGACATTTCTTTATCAATTCCCCAAGCACAAGCAAAATATTGCATAAAACTTCGTGGTAAAAACTTAAGATTCATCCGCACAGTTTTTACATTTTATAGTGCGCATCATATAGCGCAACATAAATACCAAAACTTGTCTATTTATCAAGCACAATAAAACAAAAATTGGCGCAACATTTTTGCCATTTGAGACTTAAACAAAAAAGAAAAGTTTGAATACATTAAATTTCCCACTTTTCACGTTGTTTGTTTTAATTTTTCTCTTTTATTGCACATAAAAGTTTTTGTGTCTTTGTGCAAAGAGACGAAAAAAAATTATTTCATGCAAATGAATGTGAGCTTTTGTTTTTTGTCTATTTGGAAAAATGAGTTTTCCGACTTATTTTGCAATATTTAATTAAAAGATGTTTTTAAATTCTGAATTTAGATTTTTTTTGAGCAATGCTTGAAAAGTGTTATGACACATATATTTTACGAGTGCAGTAGATATGGTTAAACTCAAGGAAACTTAAGTCTCAACATAACTTATAGAAACACTTATAGCTTAACAATTAAATATTCGATTATGTTATTTGACTTAAGCTTAGTAATATTACTTAAGACAAACTATTATTGTTATTTTATTTTAGCTCAAGTTCAGTTAAGACTTAAGTTGTTTAGGAAATTAGTTCCAATGTTATAGAAGATTGATCAATTTTATTTCTTCTTAGAAGAAACTTTTGATGATTAACTTCTACATTTTATTAAATAAAATTATAGAACAAAATTAATAATTTTCGAAAATCTTTCAATCACTAAATTTTCCAGACACCACATTTAGCCACCGACAAAAATTCATATTCCTAATTGTTACATTCACCACTAGTGAATTGGTTTTGGCTACCAATCAATCAGTTTATTGTTCTCATAACCTCAAAAAAATGTCATGTTTTTGTATCGTCTATGTAGTAAAAAGCTTTTATTTTTTTATATTGAATCGAAACGAGGGAATGTAGTTCCTATGTACCTACATTTCGCTGCATAAAGTTGAACATAACAAAAACTTGTAACTCATCATCGTATAGTTTGAATGGACGTTTAATTTTTCCCATTCAACATTTCATGGAGTTTATGTCTATAGTTCTATATATAAAAAGTTTCTAATCAAATTTCACAGTCAATGCATTTGAGTAAAACATAGTTTTAGACGAATACCGAGCTAAAAGATAAAATCAACAATTTTGCTGAAACCAAATTATACTAAAATCGCAGAACAAACAAGAAACATTCATCTACAAGGAATCTAAATACATAGACGTGGAGATAAAAATCATATTAAGTCTCGTATATCCAGATCGACAACAAAAAAAAATACATCATTCACTCATCTATCGGCATCTATATCCATTCATTCATTCATGCGCTCGCTCTATATATATATACATATTTTGACAAGTAGAGTTGTTTGCTTTTTTACATTTTCCTTCCTAGAAAAATTTTTTATTTTGATCTATCACTTTGTTTTCCGTTTAGCCGAATTTTCATATTTTTTATTTTATTTTATTTTTTTTTTTTTGTGCTGTTGTTATTTTATTCGGGGTGAAAAGTCATCATCAATCACAAATCGATAGAGACAAGACTGTGTGTCGTATAATACAAAACCGCTCGCAATTTATGTTTACTTTTTTTTTTTTTTTTTTGTCTATCCTATGATTATGTTGTTATGTTGTAATGTTGTACGCGTATCTGATGTATGTCGCATGTTTTTCTTTTTTTTTAAGATATACGACGAGTTGAATTCCGACATATCGGAAATTTTGACAATATAAAATAATACAATTTAACTTGATTATAGAGTTGTGTTGTTCGTGTGTTGGTGAAGTATAATATATAAGATTAGATGTAAGACAACAATAGGATTTTGTTTTTTATTTTTTTTTTCGTTTTGAGTAAATAGATATAATCCTTGAAGGCAATTTACGATACAATCGAGAAGTATCCAATTTATGGATTTACAATATTGTATATTGGCGTGTTTTTCGTGCTCCCGTGCTACTGTACTTGTTTTGGAACAATAATTTTGGGGTTGTCGTTTTTTTTTTTCGTAGACGAAATTTGTGGTATTCTATTTCGATGAATTGTTTAAAGATTATATCAAGTATCTTTGAATGTTATTTATGATAAGTGGTTCCTATTATTTATGGTATGTGAAAGATAATATTGGATATGTTTTTAAAATGGTGGTCGTAATTATGTGATATGTAAAGTTATTTCTATTTGATCGTTTTTTTATTTGTTATTTTTTTAAACATAGTAAAAGCATTGGAATCTTACATTAAGTTAAAACCAAATTTACTTTTGTGTAAACGATACATTTGAAAATAGAAAATTTATCATAATTTTAATTATAATTATAATTTTAATATTTAGTAAATGTAATTCGTAATAAACAAATCGAATTCACACATCACAAAATATCATAACCATATAAAATACAAATTTTCAAAAAAAGTAAATCAAAATAATAAATGTTTAAATAAAAACATGTACACAAAATATAATTTGTATCTAGAGAAAATCTAAAACTATATATCCGTAAAAAAAATTTTCAGAAAATTCATAAACCAAAAAGAAATAAATCTATAAATTATTCTATTTTCCAAGTGTATATATAATATATTTGAATAAAGGGTGAAATATATTGAAAAGTACACTGTATTTGCTCACACACACACTCATACATGTATTTCCCAAATTGATTTGGATTTCAATTTTAAACATCAAACGTGTCCCGATTTACAAATTTTAACAGCATAAAGCGAATGAAAGCCTAACACCCTCAAATATATAAACGTATATAGGAAAAATATTTTTCTAAATCGTTTTCCATTCAAAGTACAAAAAAACGTATCTTTAAATATAAGTTGGGGATATTTTACAAAATTAAAAAAGTAAAAGCTCTTAATGAGTTCGTGTATGTTAAATGTCTCAAAAATCAATTTTAAAAGCTCCAAATATTTTTAAAATACTCATTTGTAAAGCTTTCAAAATTAAACATAACTTTGATAAGCTGTCATCCTTTAAAGGTTTTAGAACTTTTAAAGTTTTACATTTTTTTGCAATTTCAATCAACAAACAGCTTAAACTGTTTACAAGTTAAAAAATAAGCTTTTAATTGACGTTTACAAAAATATATTGTCACTTCCAATTTTATTTTACACATTATGTCTAAAAGCTCATCTTAAGAAAAAAGTCTTTAACTAACAAATTACAAACAAAAGCTCCTTCTATTTTTTTATTTTTTCTTATATAAAATAACATAAATCTGTATTTCATGAAAAAACTTAACTTAATTCATTATTCTTATATATCTAAGGGTTCTGTTATAAAAATTAACAATTTGTCTGCAAGTTTAATTCAAATAAAACTTTACCATCCTTATTAGGAATATTTTACAGAATTAAAAGTGAAAAGCTACAAATTAGTTTTAGAATTATTGATATGCTTTCAAACCTAATATTAAAATTTTTCTTTAAGCTTGTTTAGGGAATTTTCAAACAGCAGACCTTTAGGAAGTCAAATAAATATATTCTATTGATGGAAACAAAATGTAATCATCAATATAAAATTCTTATCTAAACTTTCAAAGTTAAAAAAATTAGAAATTATTTAAAAAGTTTCAAAAGTTTGAAAAGTTTGAAAGCTTTAATTTAAAAAAGTCAAATTCTGACAAAGTTGGATTTACACAAAAACAAGAACGGTTTATTTAAAGATTTAAATTTATCCATAACCTTTTAAAAACAATTATCAAAAAAGCTTAAACTGTTTGCAAAGTAAAAGTTAAGCTTTTGATTGAAATTTTCAAACAAATATTATCACTTTCAATTTTATTTTACACTTTATCTCTAAAATTTCATCTTGAGTTCAAATCTTTGTTTGACTAACAAATTTCAAACAAAAGCTTTACCTATCAACTTTTAACTTTTCTTATATAAAACCACTTAAATTTGTATCTCTAAGTTTATGTCATTAAAAACTTTACCTTTACTATCGGGAGTATTTTACAGAATTAAAAAAGTGACAGCAAATTGGTTTTAGAAATATTGAAATACTTTCAAAAACTAATATTAAAATATTTGTTTAAGCTTGTTAACGGAATTTTCTAACTGCAGAACTTTAATAAGCTTTATTGTCTTTAAAGCAAATAAAAATATTCTCTTGATGGAAATAAAAAAATCATTGAATAGAATCATTGAATAAGTAATCATTGATATAGAAACTGTTATGTGAACTTTTATAATTTTAAAAATTTTAAAAATTTGAAGGTCTAATTAAAATCGTTCATTAAAATATTTTATAAAAATAAAACAAATTCTGATAAAGTAAAATTTTGTACTAGAACAGACACTTTTTTATTTAAACATTTAAATTTATATTATATGAAAAATTATTCACATCAATTATTCTAAAATCTTTATGATTGGTTTTTTATCCGAAACTTTTAAATAAAACTAAAGCTTTTACCTAAAATTTACAATTTTAAAAGTTCACTGCCAATTTCATTTTAAACGTTATTTCTAAATGCGTGAGAATAAAAAAAAATTTTTGTTGACTAACAAACTAGAAACAAAAGCTCATTTTAATTGAAACTTAGCTTTATTTATTATTATTATATATGTAAAGCTTTTGTTTTTTAAAAAAACAATTTTTCTGCCATTTTATAGCATTAAAACTTTACGATCCCAATATAGTTCCTTTCAAAAAGCTTCTTCTATTTGAAACTAGAGATCAGAACTTTTCATATCATTTTAATGTTATGGCAATTCCTTACTTAAAAATTTAAAATAAAAGAATATTTAAATAGTTAATTCGAATATTTTATAAAAATTGGTGAAAACATGATTTAATTCTAAAAAACTTACGTTTTCATTTAAAGCTTTTTGTTAAAAAGGTACAATTATCGGTACAATTATAGCTTTACACTGAAGTATAAACATTTAATCTCATTCAAAAATTACCTATACTTGATAAACTAACTTAAGCTCATCTTTATTATATTTTCTCAATGGTTAACGAACTTTAATAAATGTCTTAAACTCATGTTTTATGAATTTAGAAATTGTCTAAAATTATAAATCAATCAGGAGTTCTATCTCTAAACTGCGTTCTAGAACTCTGATGTCAAAGTTTTTTTAAGCTTTCAAATTTAATTTAATCCGTTAAAAGATTTGATTATATTTTTGCTTGATATTAGAAATTATGCTTAGTTTTGGTTGCTCTTCTTTGGTTTGAATCAAAATCTGTCACCAAAATTTTAACGAAAGCTTAAACATTTATATTTTCTTTATAATTTGTTAATTTGATTTTTAAAATTCTACGTGTGAAGCACTTATTTTTCTGAAACCCTGATAAAACTAACTATATAAGAGCTTAAATTTACTACAAGGTATAGTGCTTTCACTAAAGTTTACAACAAACAAAATTTAAGTCATAGCAAGCTCTTTTAAACACTTTATATCTAAAAGCTCACATTTAGACTGTAATAAAAACATTTTATTTGATAAACTAACTAACCAATTTAAGTGTTATCTATTTTTAATTTTAAACCGATTTAGTCAGGATAAAATTTGAATTTTTTTAGCTAGAATGTGTCCGAAACCATGGTAAATATTTGTGTATAAAGTTTTTGACATTTAATTGGAAAAATATTCCCCTTCATTCCGAATTTTTATTCCACTCTCCGAAAAGTATAATAATTGATTGAAATATTTCCCCGCCTTATTTGTTTTTAAATTAATTTTTTATGAGCTAAAATGACTATGAAGAAAAATTACCATTTTCCTTTCCCTTACTTCTCTATGTATGTGTAAAAATCAAGTAAAACAAAAGGCATCAAAAGCAAAAATGGGAAACGAAAAAAAATGCAACCTTGAAATATTTAATTTTACTTTTTTGTTTCTGTTAGTGCGAAAAATTGTTTGAATTACATAAAAATTTTGGCTAAAAAAATTTCAAAAACCTAACCTCAAAGTTGAGTAATGCAAGAAAGCAAGTCTAAACTGGCTGATTGGGTCCGTTATATATTGAAATTGCCATAGCAACGAAAAAGTTTTTATTTTTCTTATATGGGTTTTGAATGGAACTATTACAAAACCAAATAGTGAATTTCAAATGTTTTATTAGCAACTGACCGTAATAATTTGGGTGTCGTTGTTTTTATCAAATGAATGCCAAAAATTTGTATTTACAAATATGGGGTTATAAAGTTTAAATGTTCGTGTTTTTAATTTAAAAAAAAAGATCATTCCATCTGTATAGGTTATAGTTAGATGTGTACTAATTAAAATAAAATTAAAACCGTTAAATTAATTAAATTAATTTTTCAAAGTAAAATGGATATTGGTTAAATTGTCTGTAACACATATTGAATAAACATTTTAATCGCCTAAAGGATAATAAAACATACATATATCAATTTTATTTAACAATTTAAATTAATTTATTAATTAAAATTTCACAAACAATTAATTTTTTTTTTTTTTATTTTTTACAGATTTCCACGCGAACAGCAAACGTTACCAAATCATTTTTATTTTACTGACTTTGAACGGCATAATGCCGAAATTGCTGCATTTCATTTAGATCGTTTGCTTGAATTTCGTCGGGCAATGCCAGTGGCTGGCCGTCTATTAAACATTACAACGGAAATATATCAACTCGCCGATGAAGAATTGTTAAAAACATTTTTCATTTCACCATCGAATAATTTATGTTTCCACGGTCAATGTACATACTATTGTGATACATCGCATGCAATTTGTGGTAATCCTGATACGTTAGAAGGTTCGTTTGCAGCATTTTTACCAACCCAGGCAAATGCACAGAGAAAGGTAAAGGAAATATGATATGCTTTTTTTTAAATATTTATTGAAACTATTTGCATCAGATATAATTACATGTTTTAAGTTATGTATATATATGTTTTGTCTAATCTACTCTGAAACCTAACAAATTTGCTAACGAGACAACAAAACAACATAACAATTAAGACTTAACAATAGGCTTGCAAAAATATCTTGTTGTTATATAATAATAAAATTTATATATATATATATATATATATATATATATATATATATATATATATATATATATATATATATAAATTATTTAAATTCTAATACTTGTTAGTCAAGGATTAGATAAACTCCAACAACAACACTACACTTAATTTCCCAATTTAAAACATAAAAAATCATAATTAATTTCCGGAAGGATTTTGTGTTTAGTTCTTTCTCAAAAAATATACAAGAAGAATAGATTTTCTATTTGCAAAACTAAATTTATCTCTCAAGATTATTATCATAGTAAGGTAATTTTCTATTTGTTATTATGATGTGATAAATTCCGATGAATAAAATTGATGAAACGAGCAATCAATTATCTATATGAGGAGGGTGTGGTGGGGTGTCTGATTTATTTCGGAAAATTTAACGATAATCTAAAGAGGATGTATAGATTAAAGGACGGGCTGTTTTTTTGACATACACAAAATGATGAAGAGACTTTGTGAATTGAATAATTTGCGTTAAATTAGTTTTTACATCAATTTGGGGGTATTATGTGAGAGGGTGCGGGCGAGGGAATTAAAAACGATTGATTAGATTTCCAATTGAATTTTTTTATTTTATTTATTTTTAATGTGACAGATTTTCTTTTGCCTATATAATCATAGAAGATATTTAATCGATATATTAGGTTTTTTTGTATTTAATTGATTTAAGGGGCTAATCGCAGGATTAGTGTTTGTTTATCGATTAAAGATAACGGAAAAATAAGTATAAAAACACACATAATCATTTTTTATCAGCTTTACTGTATGGAAATTTTTTTTTGTATATTTTCTTCTATAAAGATGTATCTAAAATTGATTTCTATACATATTTTAAGGTCAATGAATCACAATTTAGATGTTAGTGTTAATTTAATTGGCGTACGTCGAGGTTGTGTAAAACTAAAAGTTATGTCTTTTGACACAATGGTCTAAATGGACAATTGTGAATGGGGGAAAATAAATGTTACTTTTTTCATAGTGACGTATTTAGGATAAAATTTTATCCAAACAAGTTGGTTTTGTATCCAACTATACTTTTCGTGGAAGTTAATTTTAAATAATTTTAATGAATACTACTTTAAGACGCACGGGGTGGTAAAAAATGTCACAAAAATTCCCTTCCCAAAGAGATCGAATATCTTTTGAATTTGATCAGTAAATCTGGAAGATCTCCTGAAAACACGCTCCTACCTTGTAGTTATTTAAGATTTAGGCAAAAAGCCGAAGTGAACTTGTTTGCGAACTTTCGGCAACTTTCAGTTAGTAGTCCAAGAAGCAAAGTTAGAGACGATCGATGGAAATTTTGGCGTGTCGTCCGTTCAGATCTAAAGTTAAACATTTTGGAGTGCGGTCGATAACCAAATTCGCTCCAGTGGTTGTAATGATATGTCTACTGCATTAGACCTTAAGAAAATATGCAAGAAACTATGAAAATCTTTACTAATAAAAATTTTGTCTGTAGCATGACGAGAAGCCGGTAAAGGACGAATATCGTAAAAGTGTCGCTTGCTATTCGTTTTATTCTGTCAAATTTGGTCGTATGTAGTATCGAAAAGGTTCCCAAAAGTCGAGTCCTACATCTGAATACAAGTTCGGTGCGAGCATTGGTTTTAGTTTGTCACTATAAGTCGTTCGTAGTCCAAGTAAGACACTGGTTCAATTTGTTCCGTATTAGTACATAACAGCAAATTTAATAACATGATGCAATCGCTCAATCATAAGTTGTGATTCGAATTGCATGCCTTGATCCGTGACAATGGACTCTGGCTCACCAAAACGAGCTATGTAATGTGAGTATACAGCAAAAGCAATTGTAGTCACAACTGGAACCGCCCCAAACCAGCAAGGGTATCTATCAATCAATGTGACACAATTGTGAGAAACCTCGGTAACGGGCCAATGATATCGAGGTAATTTATCGAAAAACATTGAGAAGTTAATTTATGAGTACCTAGTGGTGATTTAGTATGTCGTGAGACTTTAGCCTTTTGGCATACTACACATTTGTGAACCATTTTGTGGACGTCTTTATTAATAGATGGCCAAATAACCTTCTATGTCAAAAGTTTAATGGAAGCTTTGATGCCAGGATGAGAAAGATTATGAAATGCAACGAAAACTTGTTTTCGGAAATTTAGCGGAATAAATGGCCTATAGGTGTAGAAGTAGTAGTATCGCAAAAAATATTAATTTTCGAATTGAATGAAACCGGGAATTTCTCAAATTTGAGAACAGAATTACTCCTTAAAATTTCATGAAGTTCTTCTTCAATGGTTGGATGAATTAGTAAAGTAGCGCCTGTAATTTTGTTTTTGATAATTGATGCTGTCGATTACTGTTTTGGAACGCAATTGTTCTTAACATAGCCGTTTAGGTAGTCGTTCAGAAATGACTGATTGACAGCAGCACCAGGCATCATACCTTTAGGCATCATACCAAAAAAACATTTCAGTTATTTGACAGTCAATGGTCGTTCGACATTTTTGATGAATTGAACCAGTTCTTGCGATGGCAATATGCCTTGTCTAGTAACCAAAATGACCGAAAAAGGAAATTTCGGATTTTGCAAAAACGCATTTATTTAAGACGTTGGAACGACTGTGCTGCATTCCTAAGACTGAAGTCATTCTACAAAATTTAAAAAGTCCAAAAGGTGTTGAAATCGCAGTCTTAGGAATCTCCGTCGGTTTTATCGGGGTATGATGGTAGACAATGTCTATCGTTGAGAAAAATTTTCAGCCCTCGAGATCTTGAGTAAAATCCTAGAGATGTGGAATCATGCAAATCCCGAGTTTCATCATTTGTTTGAATTCTGCGCAATAATGAGTTTGTCCGATGCCAGTCATCGTGTTTTGTATAAAATCGTAGGTCCGGTCGTCTCCAGTTTGTGAATCGCGTCATGTTTCATGTTGCCGATGTTGTTGGTTTTTTGTAGAAGATTTTGTAGGAGATTTTGTAGTAGTTGTAAATTCTCCTGGTTCCCTACCAATCCCAGTTAAAACAGGGGCATAATTGAAAAAAAGTACCGGATGTATACAAAGACGTTAATGGGTCTATGGGCCTTTATCTTTGTATATCAACGAGCAGCTCTGCGTTTTCAGAGAATCTGCACCGATGATAGGTAATGACACGTCAGCTACAATAAACGATCACTTCGATATTAAATGCGGTATATGGTTGAAAACTTTTCGCATTAGTATTCAAAAACGTAAAGATGTCATGGTGTCGTGCATACAAAACCCCAACCGCATGCGCATATTTAATTGACTCCGATAAAATTTCGGCAACCTTGAATTCTTGCTCCAGAATTTCATACCAATCGACTGAGTTCTTAGCATACAAAAATAGTGGAGGTTAGAATGCCACTCGAGCAATTAAACCAGCCGAAGCAGTTGAATTCGTTGAACCCTGTCGAGATTCTTGCAGGTTAAGGTTAATTTATGTGATGGCTCTGGCAACAACATCATTAATCAGAGATGCGAGTTGCTCTGTCTTCATGGTAATTTGTCACATGTTATCTGCGAAGTTATCCGATTGAACTGATTCTTCGTATTCATCATTGTTTGCCGAGAAAAGAGTAGTTGGTGGGTCCCTCCCATACTGCTCGATGCACCGAAATAGAAAAAATGATCAATAATCGCGAGTCGTTGACTGGGGTCAATTTTTATATGATGAAATCATATCTCGAGCCGGAGTCGTGTCGTTATTGGAACTAGTTGTGAAGATTTTAACAAATAAGCCTAATTACTAATAATTATTTTTAAACAGTTCTGAGCTTTTGACATACTCCAGATCAAAAAACAAAATAAAATTTTGAGATTTTTTAAAATATTTTATACAGTTACGGCGATTAGAATATGTTAGAATTTTGTTTATCTGAAACCAAAAATTCAAAATGTTTAATTTTAAACACAATAAAATGTTAAGTATATTCACAAAGTGTTTTAATTTAAATTCTTCAAAATATTTTCACTTTCAAAAAACAGTAAATAAAATATGACAAATTTACATTAAATGAAATGGAGTACGTGGTTGAGCTTTTAGCAATTATAAATATTCCACATAAGTGCAAAAAACGTTAAGCACCTACAAAAAATTAAAAGCTTTCAGCATTAAAATCAGAAAACTTAAGTTTTCATATTTAAGTGTGGAAAGCTTTTAAGCTTGGTGAAAATTAGGTAAACTTTAAAATAATTTTGAATTCTTAAATAGCTTTTAATGCTTTTAAAATTCTTAAAATTCTGTATATTTGCGGAAAACCTAACAATCGACCAAATTAAAAAAAAAAGATAGAATTTTACAATACCCACCACTGGTCACATCATCATTAAATCTGTCTATATATCTTGCCAACTAATTAACAAGACGTCAAACAAATTCACATGTACCAAATCGACAACGATAACATAAATCGTACATCGTAACAATACGATATAAATCAATCATTGTTTTCTAAGATCTTGAATTCCATTCATCACCATCCAATCATATCACAAACAGCAGCTGTGTCTATATATTTTTAATGTATTTATTAGCCGCCAACTGATTATTTATTTGTACAGTACATTACATTTTATTTCTAAATTTAATTGTTTTGAATAAAATAAATAAATTGAAAAAAAAAAAAAGAAAAAATTTAAATAATAAAAAAATAATAATTACCAATTATGTAAACATAGAAGAGATATTTCTTTGCTTCCGAAGACTTTGAATACAATTTTTTTGTTTCAAAATTTATAACTTCCTATGGGAAAATAATACATGCAGCGCAACAAGTGAATTCGAAATGTATGTAATTCTCCGTAGTTACAGGTGTATATGATACTCTCACATAATTAAAATTTAAAAAAAAAAATTATTTGGTTTTAATTTCATTATTGTTATTATTGTTAATTAAAAACAACAAAAACCAAAAAGAAATCGTAATAACAATAATAATATTTTCACTTTGTTGTGGGTTTTCATTTGTTGTGTATGTTTTTCTTTCGTTACATACTAAAATGTAAATGACAGTGAACATCAGCTAAAAATATGGTTTTGTAATGTGTATTTGTTTATGTTAATATATATTTTTATTCTACAATTTAATGTAATTGTTTTTTTTTTAGGTTTGGCGTCATCCATGGAGACGATCATATCACAAACGAAGGAAAGCACAATGGGAGACTGATGCTGATTATTGTTCAATGGTGAGTTTTTTTTTTTTTTTTAATATAATTTAAGCATCTGGATTCACTAACATGTATCTCCCAGTAACAATAATTTTTATTAGATAAAATAAAAATAAGCCATAAAAGCTTAAACTTAACTAAATCACTAGTAAATAATTTTAAACGTCTAGTTCACTTCAATTGTATCGAAAAGCTTTACTGACTACAATAACTCAATTAAATCTGCTACTAAATGGTAAGAGCTTTTGTTTAAATAAATTTCCATCAGTTTTTAAATAATGCATATAACTGAGCTTAAAAGCTTTTTATTACAATTTAGTTATAATTTAAACCAGTTAAACCAGTTAAACAAATCTAAAAGCTTGAGCTAAAAGCATGAGCTAGAGACCAAACCTTACGTATAGTATTTCAAAATTGTTTCAAATAAAACCTTAATTTAGTCTTAATTTAAACGTGCTTTTAAAGCCAGCAAAAAACCATTCTAAAATTATAATGTTCAGTGTTAAATTACGTGATAATTAAAATTAAGAATTTTCATTTTTTTACTCAGGTGGGCTTATAATAAATTATAAATTAACATTAAAATAAGCTTTTAAGCACAATACAGTATAAACAAAACCACTACAAGTGACTTAATCTGTTTTGCACAAAAACTTTAAAATCAGGAATAAATTAAATGGCGGATACTTTAAAAGCTTTATGTATATTAATTTTTAAAAACCACATCATTGTCAAAATAAGCTTTTTTTAGCAATACTAGGCTTTTGTACTAACATTTTGTAACTTCATGTCTGCGAAATGTAAGTTTTCTTAAGCTTTAATGATAATTTTAAACGTTACACCGATTTACTTAAACATAAGTATAGAAAAAGCTTTCCAAATACGGAAAAAGCAATAATCTTATTAATTACATATTCTTAAATAAATATAAACACGAGCTTTTATAAAGAAAATAGTTTACTAGTGGCAGGACGATATCAAATTTAATATTTAGGTGGCTCAAGCATAAGTTCAAAAGTGTTTTAAAATTTTTGAAAATTAAATCGATATTAAACTTTTCAAACGAGCTTTTATAAATATTAATTTGTGATTTAAAATATGCTTTTATGGCCTAAACCAAAAAAATCTTTTAAGAGCTTTCAGTCTTTTGCTTATCTGGCAAAAGCTTAAAATTTGTACCTTAGCAAAATTCAATTGACTTACTTTATATACACGTTATCTGTATCATTGTGGTTTAGACTGAACGCTGATGGCCAAACTCTAAGGCCATTTAAAGCAAAGTACAAATTACAACATAAAACATGAAATGAGCTTCTATAGCAAAAGTCCATAAAAAGCTGGAAATGATTATAAATGTTCCATTGCTAAATATTTACGAGCTCAATCTATCAAAAAAACTTGTGCACAGTAAGTTTCTAACAAGTAGTAAATTAAAGCTTAAAGTAAACTTTAAATAGTTGAAATTTAACTTCCCCAATTTCTATAATCTAAAAAAGCTTTAAAGCTCACATTCAAAAAAAATACTTTGCGAAGGTAAATATTCGAAAATGAGCTTTTCGATTTAAAAATTACATAAGAGATAAATTAAATGACGAATTAAAAGCTTTTCGTATTTAAGGCTTTTGTACGAGCATTTTGTAATTTCATGTCTGCAAAATGTAAGTTTCCTTAAGCTTTTATGACAATTTTAAACGTTACACCAACTTACTTAAACTTAAGTATGGAAAAAGCTTTCCAAAAACAGAAACACCAATAATCTTATTAATGATATATTTTAAAGTAAATCCAAAAACGAGCTTTTATAACAAAAAAAGTTTACCAATGGCAGGTATCAAATTTAACTTATCGAACGAGCTTTTAAAAATATTAATTAGTAATTTAAAAAAAAATTTTATGGCCGGAACAAATAGTCATTCAAGAGCTTTCATTATTTTGCATATCTAGCAAAAGTTTAAAACTTATATCTTCTATGCAAAATTCGAATGACTTTAACTTATTTATACGTTATCTGTATCATCGTACTTTAGACTGAACGCTGAAGACCAAACTCTAAGGCTACAAGATTAAACCTAAAATGAGCTTATTTAGCAAAACCTCGTAAAATGCTGAAAATGATTATAAATCATCGTTACAAGTATTAAATTAAAGCTAAAAGTAAACTTTAAATAGTTGAAATGTAACTTCTCGAAATTCTATAATCCGCGTAACTTAAAAGCTCATATTCAAAAAAATATTTTGCGAACATTTATTCAAAAATGAGCTTTTAGTTTTGAAAGCTAAATAAAAGATAAATTGAATGGCGAATTAAAAGCTTTTTGTATTTAAAGCTTTTGTGTGAGATTTTTGTAATTGCATGTCTGTATCATTTAAATTGACTTAGCTTTATAACAATTTTACCAGAAAACAATTTCACCAAAGACACGATTTAACTTAATTGTCAAACCATATGTTATAGTTATATTTAGAAACTTTAGTGTTGGGCCTCGTTCACAACATACAAACATCACAGGTACTAAAACAGTAATTTCTGGTATAAAATGCACAAAGTATCTAGCTTTGGTGATTTATTGAATCGAATCTAAACACATTTGGCAATAACCCATAGCATAACAAAATTAACAACATAATTAGGAATAATACGAAACCATAAAAATAATTTAATTTGTGATAATAAATTGCTTACAATTACTGCCAATAAATTTGTAATAAATTCGACAGTGAAATTGTAATTTTTACCTGTACAAAAAATTAACATAAAGTTGAAATCTTGCCAGCCCAAAGCCATAATAAAATATTTTGTACATGAATTAATTTTTTGGTTTATTTTTCACTGCAGGTACGAGATATTCCACCATACGATGAAGGACGTCGATTATTAGACTTAATGGATATGTCCGTGTTCGATTTTTTAACCGGTAACCTCGATCGTCATCATTATGAAACATTTAAGTAAGTACACATTTATTTGTTGTTGATTTTTTTCTTTTAATGGTATAGTCTCTAAATCATTCATACAAATAAAAATCGAAACTTTAATTGTATTGTTAAATTCCCTGATCTATAATAAAACCATCATTAATTTTGATTCGCGCCAACATTTCAACCCACACACTGCGCCCAAAAAATGAAATAAAAATCACTATGGTAATACTAATAAAACTTGTCGATATTAGTACAGTGACGCACCATCGTATGGGCAGGCATGAAACTAAATTCAATGATTATACGACTACAGAACAAAAATAAAATCACTAAGTGGCATAATTAACAAAAATATTATCACTTAAGAAAAACTTATTCATTTTTCCCTTTTTCTAAACTGCTCCTTCACCAAACACTAGAAGTGGATACGAATCGAGCTTTAGTACTACGAAAATAAAACTCGTTACGTACTTTAAGTTTTTTGTTTTCATTTTCATTGTTTGGTTCAATTAAATGAAATTTTTTTGTCTGTAGAGAAGGACTGTTATGATGTGAATTATAAAGGGCAAATTAATTATAATTTGTGTATACTCGTAGTTGAGGGGAAAATCAAAATAAAAATGAAAATGTTCACTATAATTGTTCATCAAAAAAAAAATTATTCCCGGATACAATAATTTTCATTTTCAGTTGGTTATTGTTTTTTTTTTACTGTACTCATTTTCACGTAATTGCTGTTAAGTTTACATAATTGTGTAGCATTTTGTTTTTCATGCTGCTAGCAATGGAAAATTAATTGTAATGAAAATTTAATTTTCCTTTTTGTTATATTTAGAATTTTTTGCGAAAATGGTAATTATTTCCAAGAATATCTATATTATATTCGATAAGGTCCGATCCAGTGGTGACTAATGCATTGTTAATGCATTGGAAAATATTGAATGTTCATTAATCGATACGACTTAATTCTCATAACCTAGAATTTTTACATGGCGGATGATTTGGTTTTTTACAAATTTAATTCTAGATAGGTGTCCATATTGGGTTCAGATATCTACCACCCGCACTAATCCATTTTTGCCTGGAATTAAATTGGATCGTCAAGATTTCGGATTTATATCGTCTGATGACATTTCGCAAAGCGGTCTGGAATTCAGAATGGCCTCGATTTCTGTCAAAAGTGTCGTCATCTCTTCAAAAGTTAATCGTGTCTTGCACATCACTCTTTTTAAATAATACTTGATTGACTTTGTGGCTGCCTCCCATAAATCTCAAAATTAGGAGCAGCTGGCGTTAATATCATTCGCCGTTGAATATCACAGTAGTAAATCTTCCCTTGACACCATCAATCAAATTTATTTCCGTTCCCTTTGAACTGGCCCCTTGAAGTCCCTTGAAGTATCTGTAGACATGTCGCTCACCAATTCTAAACACCTCATAATCTGGATGTTTTGAAACTGACCCAACAGCTGATGTTGTAATTGCAACTTTAAAAGGACATATTTAACACATCGGACAATTACTGCTCTTTCTTCATTTTTATCGGCCAATTACTGCTCGGACTTCTGCCTTAATGTTGACAATAAAATCGATGAACCTGCATGGAACTGTCTATGGTGCTTGTCTCTAATAATCAACATTGTCGCAATATGTTGGTCAATGAAACATGCCTCCCCTGATTGCGTTTGGTGTGCTGCAATATAAACTCGCGGTTTGCTACACAAGTTTGCCACTTCTTTGAACATGATGGCAATCAATTCAGTACTATTGTACTGGGACCTTGGTTTTTGCAGTTAAAATGTTTGTTTTATAACCGTTTGCTCTTTTTACTCTGCTATAAGTAAAGGCAGCCTATGCCTAATCGGATGAATCCGCAAATCCATGAAACTCGATTTTCTTTCCGTAAGTGTATAACCATCTATTTGTTCTGATATCTTCAAGTCCCTTTAAGTTTTGTTTTGGTAACAGTTCATCTCAGTCAATACCAAGCAGCCACAATTTTTGAAATATTATTTTTATTTTTATTGTTGTTGGCGACAACTATCCAATAGGATCAATAAATATTGATGCTTCAGACAACATGTATCGGTTTGGCAGTTTATGTTCTACTAGTTTCACCTTGAATTGAAAGGTATCATCTCTTGGATAATAAATTACTCCGGGTATCAACTTCAAATTCTAAATTAGAGACATCCTTGTGCGTTTCTAGAGGCATTTGCAGAAGGTCAGCGGTAGGACTGCTCTTCTTGATCACGCCAAGGTGAGGTAAATAATATTGGGCAGAATCAGTACCCCTCGATTTTCCCATGTGTCCATGTGTCCTAGAATATAAATTATTCATCTAAGAAGTCCACGTATTGCATTTTTAATTCACTATTTTTTGCTTTCTAGATTATACATTCATTTCACTACCATTGATTTGGAATTTTCTAGACTTGGTAAACGTGTCTTAAATGGTAGTCTGACAATATATCCTCCTTTTTTTGGCCTGCTAACTTTCTTCTTATAATGTTCAATGCATAATTGATCTTCTTCATTATAATGTACCGTATTGCTTAATTCCTCAAACTCGCAGAACTTCCACAGTGTTGAATATATATTCTTAGTTACAATGACCTTTGAGATTCCAGAACTAGTATCATTAAGCAGTTGTATCAAAATTCTACCATTTTCTCGTTTTAAACCGACTTACTGGAAGAATTCTCAGGTTACATTTTGACATTCCACTTCTATTTGAGCAGTTGGAAGAATCGCATTATTAAACAAATTTGAATGTCCACACGTAATCGCTACAGGTGCACTATCCGATACTTCTAAGTGAAGAAGTTCATGATGCTTCTTGTTGCATAATTTACATTAATTTTTTGATCTGCATTTGAATACCATGTATTTGTCACTTAAGCAACTGTAGCATCTTGAATGTTTCCTAATATATTCTCTTCGTTTATGAATTTCTAAACTAAGAAACTTGGTACAATCGAGAAGCTTGTGATCCTTGCCCCAGAATACACAGAGTACTGCTGGTGCAGTGTGCATTGATCTTGTGTGCTGTAACTTATTTTTGCTTGGGTTAAGTGTTTATCGTTTTCTGCCCTCTGGAACCTTGTAAAGAATCCATTCGTTAATTTAAAACGATCAAAATTTTTTTAAACGTTGGATATTCCAATTCTGCGGTTTCTAGCTTCCACATTTATCTAGTTTCAAAATCTATTTTTTATGAGGCAATGATGATCAGCCACGGATCACGACTCTCAAGACCCTTAAGACTCAAGGTGTTTTCTTAATAATGCTCGATCCACGTGCTCAATAAAATGTTTTCTAAATCCCGGAAACTAAAGTATGAGTATATAAAATCAATCCTAAACCCATTATCAACGGATTTTTAGCTATCGGAAACAAGACAAAAAAAATATAAATTTCTTAATTAAACATTTCCACAAATAGTTAACTTTTCAAAAATTAAAAAACTTGGCAATTTTAAAATTTTGAAATTTATCTATAGAAATTTCAATACTTTATGATTCTAAAACTTGTAAGATCGTCCATTTTTAATTCAAAATATTTCGTTTTCAACTTTGATATTTACCAAAGTTTTGAAATTAAAACAGTTGAATTTCGAATTTAAAAACTCTAAGGTACTACAATTTTGAAATTTTGAAATTTAGAAATTTTGAAATTTTGAAATTTGAAATAACCGATTCTTAAACTCTAAAACCAATTCTATCTATTCAGCAACAATACTGAAGTTTCAAAAATTTGTAATACTGAAGTTTTAAAACTTGATAAAATCCTTTCACTCAGAAAAAAAATTATTTTAAAATGTTTAAATATGAAAATTTGAAAATTTGAAAATTTAGCATTTTAAAAACTTAGATTAGACTATCTAAAATTACTTGCTTAAAATTATTAAATTATTTACATTCAATTTTAAGTGAATTTAAATTTGGTCCGTTTATATTTGGCTAAATGCAACAAGGCGTTAGGCAAAAGTTGAAAGATTTAATTTAAAATGTTCATTAACCTTTTTAAAACTACTTTAAAAAAAATTGTTTACAATTTCGACCTGTATTAAAACTGGTTTGAACACTCAAACTGGTTTGAACATTTTAAATCAATAAAGTCCTGCCAAAAAGTAATCTTTATACAGAGTGTATTCTTAGGATTGTTCTTCTGCAACGAGAAACTTCCAGTTAGGTACAATAATGCCGGCTTCAAGTTGTTGTTAACAGTTTAAAAAAGCTCTTTCAATCCCAACTTAATGGATGCATGAAATGATATTAATGTCACTTGAACAAATTATTTTGATCTTCTTTGCCATCTGTATTTATTGGCTTTTTTTTAACTTATCAGTCACGCTACCTTTCGATTTGCTTAAACAATTATGTCACTTTAATGGCATGCAAATTAGTATCTAAAATTACAAATTTTGTGCAAGGTAAAAACTAAAAACTATTAAACATTTTTTAATTAAAATTCTATAATAGCAAAGTACTTCCATAAATTAAATTACACATAATTCTGTCAATAATTTAAAAAATTTGTCATCAATTAAATTAAAATGTTTAACACTTGTTAAATCGCGAAAATTATTTGAAGCATTAATCTCATAAATAGCGAAATTTTATTACTTCAATATTGACATGACGTCTGTTACTGTGTATGTGTGTTTGTATATGTATATATGACTATAGTAATACTTTAAGCTACTGTCGAAAAATTAAAACAAAAAAAAAGGAAAATCTTTTTAATGAATTGAATACAGTGTATATAATATATAGAAGCAGCACACCAAACAAAAGAAAAATCCAATGAAACGTATCGTTGATGAAATAAAATGAGGAAAAACAAGAAGAAAATATTATATATAATAAAAAGGATCTGCTTTAATGGTCGTTTAATTTTCTAATAAAATTGTAATCCAAATTAAATTGGGGATCAAAAATAATTGTCATTGGTATTTCCAGCTTTTCTTTTTGCTTTTTCTTTTGTTATTACTATTATTATTATTATTGTTATTATTTTTAATTCCTAAATCTTATTGTTTTGTTTGAAAAATTTCCAAAAAATAAAAATAAAATAGAAAAGTGTGGATGGGATTGCGGCTAAATACACAATATGTACAGTACGACGGTCTATATCCAATTCAAAAAAGTATGAGTTGTATTATTTTTCCAGTTTGGATTTAATTTTGTGTTTTGTTTCGAAAAGAGTAACAAAAAAAAATTTTTAGTTGGCCGGAGGTGATGGATGGATTACAAATGTGAAAAAAATATCATTTTGTACACTTAAGAAATGGGTTGAGAAAAATATTTTTTACGGCTTTATTAACTGAGACTAACTGATGCTCTGCAATGTAAAAGAAAACTTTAATAATGGTTTTAGCATAATGGGGGTGAGAAATTGAATTTATTGATAAATAAAATAACGAAAAGAACGTTTATTTAGACTGTGTCCGAAACCATGATAAATATTTGTGAATACAAATTTTTGACATTTGTTGGATAATAACGAAGACAGCCAAATTATCACGGTCAGTTGATATGATAATTTTTGACAAATACCAAAACTTTCTATAATAAAAGCCAAACTCATCGCGTAGCACACTAGGATTTACAAGAAAAACCATGTAAGAACAATTTGAAAATTTTCGTTGCTATGACAATTTTAATAAACAATGCACATGTAATTTTTCCTCATAATTTTTATACCTTATAAAAAATTAATTTAAAAACAAATAAGGCAGAGAAATATTTCAATCAATTATTGTACTTCTCGGACAGCGTAACAAAAAATTGGGAATGTAGCGGAATATTTTTCAAATAAATGTCAAATATTTACCATGCGTTTCGGACACAGTCGTAGAAAATATTTTATAGAAACTAATCCCATTGTATAGTAAACAATAAAAGTATAAAGATTTACTATTGTTGTAGTTTTCATGTTTTTGTTCTATGTTCTATGTTTTTGGATTTTTATTGTACTGTCATTTCACTACTCAAGTTTTCGGGTCGCTTGTTCAATATCATTTGGTAGGTTGTCCGCAAACCGTTTATATGAGCAGTTCATCTTCGTCAAGAACTTGTAATGTCACCACATTTTGGTAAAATACAGAAATTTTATGTATATAAGTTTGAACATCTAGTATAAATTGCATTGACTAATAAAAAATGTGAAGAGCTGTGATGGTCATCATATAGAGGTCACCTTCTTCAAGTATACACTATAGGTTGACCGTTAAATTTTTCAACACGGTTTTACCCATTTTTTGCTCCAAAATATATTTGTTTCAGTATAACCTAACGTTAACGCATCGACGTCAATGGTTACAATAAATTTGTGAAGGTGAACAAAGTATTGCGATTAAAATGTCATATTGTGAGTTTTGTTGCTGTGTCATTCACAACATGTTTAATTTTTTTAGATCGGCAGTTTATGACTTGGCAAAATTATTAAAATGTGATTTGTTTAGGCATAAAATAAATTGTTAACGTTTAAAAATGTGGGTTTTCCAAATTCATTATCATTTGATAATGACATAAGTTGCCGCCGCAAGACGATATATGCTTTTAACTCCAATAATTCCAGTACTAAGCTGAATTCAACAGCAAAACCCTTCCTATAGAACGCGATAAAGGGCAGTTTCTGTGAAAAGTCCTAACCTCTAAAAATTGATCAAATCCTGAAATCAGGGTTGGAGTAATAAATTTTTTGCTCTGTTACGCACATGATGTATTTGGTAGCCTCATTATATGATTCTGATATTTCTATTAAATTCAATAATTTTATGATATTTTTTGGTCCCCATCCGTATATCAAATATTGAATAAGAAACTACCACTATTATTGATTTCATCAAATGTTGAATTTTCTGTTGTATCATAAATTTGAGTTTGGATATCTTTTTTATTTTAATTACTCCTGCTACTTAATCAATTCTTACTTGCTCATTTTTAAAATACCTGCATTTGTATAAGGCCTGGTGCTGCACACTATCGCACTTTTTAGCAGAACGAATCCATTGATGCGCCAACAATGGTGGTATTGTCCTATTTGATTTTACATTCACAACGAAGACTTAATATATTAGGCAGCATTTTGCATGACCGCAGAGAGGAAAAAAAATTAGATGGGGATTTAATTTTTATTTTTTGTTAATTTTATATGAAGCCATTTTTATTGTTTCTGGACTAGAAAAATTTGCGCCAAATATACTGGTATTACCACAACACAAACACAATAATAAAATTAGTAGATTCACATTGTCTCTTAATACAAGCCCCAATATCAGTGTTAGACCGACCAATTAAAAATATAAATGCATACGATCCTTAGTAATAAACTACGTTAAGCGAGGTATAACTGTGTCGACACATCTAAAAATCTATTTTTGAAAAGTAAACTTTATATAAAGTTAATTTCTCATTCCATCTTGTTATTTTATAAATGGGTATATATATATATATATATATATATATATATATATATATATATATATATATATATATATATATATATATATATATATATATAGATAATTTTCCCAACACTACTTTGGTCATGTTAAAATATTACAAAATATAACTTTAAATTAAATAAATAGTAAAAACTTAAATAAATATATATTTGTTTACGTTATTTTATAATTTCAAAAAATTTAAATAAAACAAAACTTTTTTTTTAATAAAAAGCTCGAAACAAAGTACCGTAAAATATATACTTTGTAATTTTTTATTTGTATACTTTCTCTCTGTAAGTTAATAACATATTTTACTTTTATGAAACAAAAAGCTCATAAATACTATTTGGATATTTTAAGCTATTTCAGACGAAAAACTAGGACTAGCATACTATTTTGAATTTACAAATATATATATATATATATATATATATATATATATATATATATATATATATATATATATATATATATATATATATATATACATATATGCAAAAAAATATACTTTGTATATATTGTAGTTTTATGTATAATAAAATTAAATTAGATAGATAGAAAGCTTTTTACTGGTGTTGTTCCCAAATGAAAATAAAATAACTTTTAAAAAGTTTTTTCTTCAACTTTAAAAAATAAAATGAATAACAAGTTTTTAAACACGTAATTACTAATATTCTCATATCGTATATACATAATGGGTAGGGTGTTCGTTTATTCCCGGAAATATAGAAACAAATATTTTACATTTCTCTAGATTTAAAAAAGTCACGTTACGGAAATATTGTCAAACTTTAAATAATTTGTTTTTTTTTTAGTTTAATCGCTAGAGAACTAAATTGTATGTGCAATAGCATAGTCCATATAATTACAAAAGAATTTTCCAAAATCATTTCCAAGTGTCAAAAATCTGAAATTTATAGTCTTCCGTCTTTTGAATGTCATCGTCTTGTTTGTATCTTAATTTTGCATTGGTCAGATTTTTCCAAGGTTGATCATTACGAGAAAAATTGTATTATTGTTTTGAGGATAGAGATGTCTATCTCTTTCAAAGTAAAAACCTGCACCTCTCCTAATTTGTGAAAAAACTATTATTACTTAGGTAGCTAAGTATGATCCGATTTTCAACCAGTATGATACCGTACCTTATCGAAGTTGTTGAGCTTTAATTGTGTAAAAGCATAATATTTGTTGAATTTAAGCTTTAAGCCGTGTTTCAATCTGGGTTTAGGAAAATCTTTTAACGTATACTAATCACTATAAAGTATACTTTGCGTTAAACTAGACAATGCCTCACACTTGAACAACCGCTTGGAAATAATAAAATCAGGGAATATGATATCGCTGTCTGCGGTATTTTCATCTGGATGCCGCAAGGTTCCATTTTTGGCGTTTTTTTATTTTTGCTAGATTTTAATGACTTACTTGAACGACCCAATATGCAATGTTTCATAATTTGTATGCGGATGACTGTCAACTATACAGTTCAAGTACATTGCGCTTCAAACTTCATATCTATCAAAATTTAAATCATGATTGGCTATGTTTTTTTTTGGCCTACATCTAATCGTTTACATTTGAAGTGTACGGCCAAGCAGAAACAGGATTTACCGGAAGAAGCCGGGCCCACTGTACAAAAACTTTTATATATACTTGAAAATATAAGTCAGAAAGTTATATATATATATATATATATATATATATATATATATATATATATATATATATATATAGGTCAAGGTGGCCGTCCTAAAGGACGTGACATAGACACAATTGGTCCCTAGCTTTATATTATGTATATAGTTATATTAGATATATAATTGAAATCGACTCAGTTACAGCAACCTTGCTCACCTTGTCCACCTTATATTATTATCATAATATAATAATACTAGGGGGCCCCTGTACAATTGCAGAATTTTATTATTTGTTTCTTTATTTCTGTGAATTTTTTCTGGGGCCAAGTCACTCCCAACTCTTTTGCAGTTTGCTCTTGACGTCCTGCCTCACTCAAAGACGTACGATTATTAGTTTAATTTACATAGACCACCTGCATATTGTATAGCTCCATGCCAGAAATGAGATGTGCGTCGGCCCATGAGTTCTGATCTCTAACAAAGGGTCATATATGTGTTCCTCACCAGCACTGATCCTAATCCGATGATCATAATTCCAATTAGCATATCTGCTCTATTGGAATTCGAACTCGGCTCCTCAAGATCTTAACCCGCAGTTTTACACACTGTCTCGTTTGGTCGGTAAGTTGTCTATTAGTAAAATATGGCTGAGGAAGAAATAAGCGATTTTTTTGAAAGTGACCCTGTGATTTATTTATAATCATAGCGTAAGAAAGCCAAACAGGAAACTAATGACGTTCAAAGTTGAAAGGGAGAGATATATCATTAGCTGTCGTTAGTGAAATTCTTGGGATAAAGTAAACAGTGCCGGAATGTGCCCCAGTAATAATTTCCGCTTTAATGCAATTTCGACTAAAATACTCCGCGACCATTGTAACACCATTGTTTATAGAAAGATTTTTTAGGAGCATAACTATGCAACCTTTTTTTAAATTTAGAATGTGGGAGGGGGGCAAACCAAAAAAGTTCAAAGAAAGAATTTAATTTTCAACTGGGAAATTTACTTGCAAGTCAGAGTCACATGTCCCGTCATCAGTTTTTACTGTGTCAATATATGAGTAGGATGCTTTTTCGGAAACCAATTTTTCAAGAACCTCTTTATTGAACTCTGGGACTTCATTTCATTTTTTAGATCGAGAAGCACAATCGCAGCAATCCCAGTCCAAGCTCCACACTTTATTTTTTTATTACTATCAGAGATCTTCTGCCTCAATGCCAGATACAAAAATATTTTTCCACTACCGCCGAGACCATCGAGGTAAAAATATTTTTATAGATTAACTTCTAATAGGGATGAAAAAACTGCTGATGCAGCCAAAAAGTTATCAGTATTTAGAGCTCTCAAAAATTATTTTAAGCAATATTGTGAGGTGGCAAGTATTGTGAGATTGGCCATAAATAGGTGATTCTTGTAGATTCCAAGCTGCTTCTTGTTAGCTTATATAGTGACAGTCTAGATATTGCAATATTTCATCATGTTCAACTCCTAACGATAGGTTTTATGGTACACTTTTATAGTTATGCCAAATGTATACAGCCTATAGTTTTGTAATTTTAGAATTTTGTTTACCTTCTGATTACAACTTTCTCTAACTAATGGATTAAAGATAATTTTTATGATATATTTGAATTACTATAATTTTTTATGAAGTCTGGTACTCTAATTGGAGTACTCAGGAAACTCAGAGGTTTATACCGATCTTTTCGATATCTAATACGAAAAAGAATACTCTTTTTTGAAGTGTATGCCAAATATACTCTAAGTGCTATTAGGCTCCATTCGGGGAACAAGACGTTCATTAGTTGCATTTAAACGAGTGGTTTAAAATATAAAGTGGCACGCCACTTTAAATTTATTTAAAAATACAGGTATTTTCCCGCCCTCTTAAAAATGCAATTTTTTTAAATCCTTGCTATATATTATTATCCCGTCGCTTAATTCAACTTTACAAGTATAATACTATATATACAGTTTTTATATTATGTCAACAATATTCACAAGTTTTTAGAATTGACATAAAGCTAACTCTTGAAAAATGTCAGCATTTATAGTAAAAAAGAACGTCTGTTAAATATTTTCCAGGTTGTGTTACCTGGTAGCTGGTATATACTCGTATTATTATAATCAGAGAGAAAATATTTTATCACACTTCGTATTCTAATTAAATCGAAATGTAAATACAAAAAATGTAATTTAAAAAAAATTTGTGTACGTTTTGTAAAGGAAAATATTAATAAAAATTTTTACATCCAGTCGAGTTCATTTAAAAAAAAAAACTGGAAAAGTAACACCAACCGAGAAAATATGTATAAATATCTAGGACTAGACAAGGAAGTACTTATACATTTCTTTTATTTAATTTAATATTATTTTGTTATATAATCAAATAATAATAATAATAATACGATATTTTCATTCATTTGCTTTCGCCATTTTTTCATTTTTCAATTTTGCTACCTACTTCAGACTTTTCCGTTTTTTTTTTTTTCAGTCCACGTTTTCTCGTTCAACGCAAAAAAAACATAAAATGACAAAACTGAAAACGAAGACAAAGTGTTCATGTCTTATTTTCAATTATCATAAAATTAAATTAAAATGAAAAAAATTAAATTTGCAAAACGACCTGAATTTTTTTGTTACCATCACAAATTTTTTATTTTTTTTTTTAACTTGACTATATACTCGACTGTAGGCCATTAGAAAAACGTTACAATAGTAAAGTTGGGAAAATGAATGGAATTTTTTTTTTTTTTTGTTTTAAATTAAATTGTCATTATCTTTATATAAACACATACACACACACACCTTTATTAAATTATGTAATATAGAACTGCAAATGGCTAATGAGATTTCAATTTTTTGCCATTGTTTTTTAAATAAATGCAACGTTTTTGTTTTTATATCTAAGTGTACGAGTAATAAAGGTTTTAAAAAAAAAAAAAAACTTTTGACATTTAAAATTTTTTAGACATAAAAGTTGTGCTTAAGAATTTTATTCAGATCTATGAGTGTATTAACGCAAGAAGTCATATATTTCTGTCACATTGGAAATAATTTTGACATGGAAACTTATTTTTTGAAAAAAAATCGAGTATTAATTTAAAAACATAAATTAAATTTAATGATAATATGGAAATATTTATTAATCCCCAAAACCACCCCAAATATTATATTTCACTTACACCAAGTTAATTATTTATAATTTAAAATCATTTTAATCTCAATTTAAAATAATATTAAGTGATTTTCTATTAACTATATACTTGCCAACTCATCAATAATGATTCTATGTTCATTATGTAAACATATTATATGACTTGCATATTAATACTTGACACAAAACTAAATTACATGGACATTGATGGACATACACAACAATTTCCCATTTAGTTAATTTATAAGGAGGGATGTCATCTTATTATATATTTATTTTGTCTAAAGAAGACATTTATTTTATGAGCTTTTCTATTTTACATTTTAATCAATACAAGGGGATGACACAATCATTAGCCAAACTACTTAAATTGCATTTTATTATACAAAATTATTTGGTATACATTTTGAAAACATTAGACAAAAAAAGCTCTACAAACAATTATTTTCATTTTATGATTGTGTAATTAACATTTTCACCCTTTTGTTAATATACGTAATTATCCGCACACCACACATCATTAAAAACACACTAGCTAAGGGCGCAAGTGAAAAAAATACAAAAATATATCAAAGCTTCTCTTTTATATTTGTTTGGCAACATTTTTTTTTTTATTAGTTTAATGAGTATCAAAAGCTTTTTAAAGCTCGGTGTACTTAATTATGTCAATATTAGGCTAAACAATCATTTACGTTTTATGGATGGCATAAAACACTTGTTTTTCTTACTAAATTGGTAAGCACTCAAAAATATTAAGCTGGCTCTCCATATATTAAAAAGCTCACACCTTTTCAAGGGCTGAAACTAACATGTTCTGAGTGGGTATTGATTATATGCATGGACCTTTTTCCATGAAATTTTATTGGTTTATTCAGCGTTTGCTGTATGGTAACATAAAGATCGATTTTTGAGATCGAATACTCTATATAGCGACTGCAGTAGGCATAAATTGTAATACACTTTTAACCTAAAGTAATAACTTTAGTTATAAAGAAGATTATAAAGAAGACAATGAAGCCGGAAAATTTTCAATTTCCATATAATTGAAAAATTCATCTGCATTTTGGAGGATAACGATTACGTCATTTTGGGATGCTTATAAAGATTGGTTTGAAATTGCTGGTGAATTAGATACATTATTTATATGTATGCTCCATCAAATGGTGTAACAGAATTTAGTTCTCTAGAAGTCACCTAATCTTGAAGTGAAAATTCGATATTCTCTAAATCACGAAAATGCATGATGGTTATCCCATTAAAATTGAATACCACAAAACTTCCAAATTCAAAAATAAAGTAGGTTGTTTCCGGTCTTGTGTAGGTTGTTCACTTATCAGTGGCTGAAATTGAATTTAGTCGTTCTAAGGAAATATCTTAACCAACACTATACGACCGGTAACCGTCTCATAATTTGATATCCTATCGATAAACTTCGTTTGGAATCGCCTAGCGAAATTATTGAGGCTCTCTAGATTAGCGCGTTTCTCGAGACCTAAATTACTTGTACATTTGTAGGTTGGAGGTTTAGGCCAATCAAACACAAATCGAAGGCTGGTTGATTGCAATGAGACCATTTTTTTTTCCAGTGACTTAAGGACAATTTTGCCATCCATGCGGGGTTAAAGCGTAGGTTCTTGTAGACCTTAGATATACGTTGTAAAATCTTAACTTGGTTTTAAGGAAAAATCCACTATTTCGTTTTAGCAACCGGTATAAAAAGCTGCATGCCGCAAAAGCCTGTTTTCGAATATTATTAATGTGAGCAATAGGTGATAGCTTGCTATCTATAATTGCATCAAGATATTTGACTTGAAACTTGTATTCTAAGAGGGTACCGGTCGAAACTAAATATTTTACAACTGAATTTGACGAAACAGGATAATACAAAACTGGATATTTTAAAACGAGATATGGTACAAAACTGGATATTTCAAATCAGGATATTTCGACATGTGAATGTTGATGAAAATTAATTAATTTTTCTCACATAGATTCACCAAAGTGAAGAAAAGTTATATTAAGTAGAAGAATAAAAAATAGATGAAGATAAATTTTACTAACAGTAAACTCGATCAAGTCAATGAATATTTTAATAAGATGAGAAAAGCAGCAATTAAAAAAAACATTAAGTGAAGGAAAATTCTATTTCTCTCCTTAGAAATATTCAAGTATGAAACGTTACTGGCCTTATTCCAGAACTTTCCCAACAAATCATTTTAAAATCCCATTTTCATCCTACATTTCGAATTTCATCCTACATATCGAATTTCATCATAATCGGTTAAGAACTCACTGAGTTCCTTCCCAATTGGCCATATTCCAGAACTTTCCCAAAAAATCATTTTAAAATTCCATTTTATTCCTACGTATCGAATGTCATCAAAATCGGTTAAGAGCTCGCCGAGCTCCTTCCTCCCTAAATGGCCATACACCAGACTTCCCTAAAAAATCATTTTAAGTTTAAATCACAAGTCAAAATATCCTGTTTTGAAATATCCAGTTTTGTACCATATCTCGTTTTGTACCTTATCTCGTATTGAAATATCCAATTTTGAAATATCCAGTTTTGTACATTATCTCGTTTTGTCAAATCCTATTTTAAAATATCTAGTTTTAAAATGTCCAGTTCTGAGCGGTTCCCATTCTAAGATGCTGCCTTCGAATGAAATAGTTCAAGCTTTGAGCATTTTGCTATGTTGGTTGGGATGGAAATGGCTGATTTCAGTTTTAGAATAGTTAACTTTAATCGTCCATTTCCTTGCATATATAGAACACTGGTTAAAGTATTTAGATAGGCCCTTGCTTGATTTGCGTACGCTGATTAATGATGTGAAAATAACCGTGACCTTGGTATATTTGGATTTTGGTTTCTTTGGTATCAGGTTTTGGTTTATGATTTTCTATCATGATAGAAAAATGAGAAAAATTAAATAAAATATGGCCCTAAGATTGAGCCTTGAGCAAGTTCCGCTGCTATTGGTTTAGTACTTGAACTGTGTTGATTAAAAGTAACGTATAAATGTCTAATTGTAAGATATGACTCGATTAAGTTAATAAGGTAGTGAGGAATACAACACTGAATGAACATAAAGACTAAACCATTATGGCAGACTGTGTCAAAAGCTTTTTCTATATCCAGAAAGGCCACGATGGTTGAACGATCGAATCGTTTGGCATTTTCAATAACATTCTGCAGCCTTAGCACTGCTTGGGTATAGCAGAGTGTGTGCCACGAAAGTAGAATTGATCCTCTGAGATGTATGGTTCTCTTAGTGGCTGGAGCCTATTGAGAATGACTAAATTTCCATGATCTTACTTACCTCATTTAGGAGTAAAATTGAACGAGAAAGATCTTTACTAATTGAGGGTTTCCTTAGTTTATTGATAGGAATGACTGCCAATTTTGCAACAGTCTGAAGAGTATCATATTTTTAGAATTTCGTTATAAGAACATTGATTAACTGTGTGCTACCTTTTATCTGGTAAATTTTCTCAGTACTAAGTTTGATATGCTATTGTCCCCGGGGCTTTTGTTTTGTTTAAATGACGAAGAATGTTGGCAACTTCCAATTTTTCAACCTTCTTAATGGTTGGGTTATGGAGAGGAGAATAAGAAAATTGTTGACACAGTTATTGACTTAACAGTTATTGGAAGTTATACCAATAAAGGCGTTTTGTGGTAACTCTACCACATTTGTTTTTGTTTCCGGAATTTGTATAATGTAAACATCCCCTTTTTCACACACATCATTATTACTAGAAAATGTATACATTTGTTTGTAAGTGATCTGTTACCTTCATAGCTAAGAATTTTGTATCGTCTGCAGCAGATAAAAATGTTCGTATGTCTTCCGGTTGAAAAATGGGATTATCATATTTTATAATGATATTGTGATTTCTGGCGATTATGGTTTTCAGCATCGAGTATTCAACCAACTTGACTTATATTTTGCTGAAAATGTATTATTTGCAAAACTCCAAATTATTCTCGTAATGATATACACTTACTTTTAAGATTATTGAAGCTTATCAACATGACCGATTCACTAATGCATTTTTCGTCAATTTTTTGTTTTTTCTTTCACTCCATAAACTTATCATACGAACGTAAATACACATCAGCAGACTTTTTGGGAAGTAAGTTTAAGGCACTTAGCTCTGCTTCGTCATTAATTTTGGTTAAATAATCCCGATCTTCCATTTCAATGTTAGATGCAGCCATTTTCATTCCAAATTATAAAAAATATATTCATTTACAATAGTGACAATAAATGCAAAGATCACTTAGATGTACGGAAAATGTCAGAAAAAAAGTTTCGTTTATATTTAGAGTTAAAATTTGTTTTTTTTTTTTTGTTTAGTTGATAAAGTGCCATTATTGTCCAAAATGATATAGCCGACTTGGGTAGTAATGTCCTCGGTTGGTGAAAAGCCCTCGCGCTTTTGGTGAAAAAATTCGTTCATCTCATTAGGCTGTAGTAACTAAACAAAGATTTTATATTTAAGCATAAAATCTCGATGGATTAACTTAATTACTACGCAACCACAGACTTTTTGGCAATCCTCCCTGCAATGTAATGGTTTTAAAAAATAATTGGAATTCCATTAAAATTATTGATGATCTCATACACGAAAAATATGGTAGCATTTTTGGTTCAATAAAAACATAAAAATTGGATTTATGCACACTTTACATGCCATACCAAACCAAACCAATCAAATATGAAATTTCATTTAAATACAAATATTTTTTTTTTTTTAAATCAACCACATTTTTTTGTAAAAATAATTTTATTCATTTAAATTATTATAATTAATTTTTTTTTTTTTTTAATTTAATTTTTTTATTTTGTGAATCAATAAAAATATGGTTTTTAACATTTTTAAAAAAATATATATATTTTTCTATTAAAATTTTAAATTTTTTATACATACGGGGCAAACACAGTAATTATACATAAAATCAATGTTCAATAGTATTTCAATCCGCTGAGTCGGTTTTTTTTTTATGAGCAAAAAAATTTTATTATAGTTTTAAAAGATTAAATTATTTATATCGGGATCCGAAAAGTGGATGAAATTAAAAATGTATAATTCGAGTACATATACATAAATGTAATAAATTGTAATAAAATGGTAACAACAATTATAATAGCACCCGAAAAAATACTAAAATTGTACAAGGTTTTTTTTTACATATTGTGCTCCCACAAAAAATATTGCGATAAAAATTCTCACATATAAAAAAGCTCGAATACACATAATAGTAATCAGGATATAAAGTTCTGGACAATTTATGCTCAACATCCTATGTATGAGTAGCAAAAAATGGAATTTTATTTTTATTGTGTTTTATTATAAACGGGATTTTGGACGAATAATATTAACACTGTCGATGGTGTTTAGTAAAGGCTTACGAGCTTTAAACAAAAGTACTTTCATATTTTTAAATTGTATATTCTGTTCATTCATTATTCAATTTTTGTGTTATTTTGAATTTGTTTTAAAATTCAAGCTAGTAAATATATAAATAATAAAATATGCATAAAAGTTATTCGTCCACCATTTAAATATAAATGTAGGTTTGGTAGAGTTACCTATTTTAAAATATACAGCTTAAAAGGAGTTAATCGGATACAAAATTGGCGTTTTTTTCCAAGACCCAAAATAAAGGAAGTTTTTCAAAAAAATCAAAAAATGTTTTATAAAACTAATAAAAAATTAGCAAAGGGGTTGTTAGCCTTTGCAGATTTACGAATGTGCTTTTATTTAGAAGAAGCAGGAATTTAAACTCGTAAAAGCTCTGATTCGACAGCTAAAATATAATTCAACAAACATAAAATAGCATGATAGTCTCAACTATGACATTTTTATAGCTTTGGATAAAGCTCAACATTTATTTTAATCGGCCAAAAATTTAATAACATAAAAAATCTGCTTTAAGTTAAACATTTTATTCAGTAAACAATGCAGTGGAATTTTGACCTATAAGCTTTCACATATCCGTGGTTTTTAAGCCATCTATTTGAAATTATACACCATTAAAGTGAAAACGATAAAAATGTTCAGGAAAAAAGCTTAAATGTTTTTGGAAGAAATTTTCACGATTTTTGCAAAGTATATATATTGTATGTATGTATATTGTATGTATGTATTGTATTGTAAAAATGCCTTGAAAACTTTTTATGAAGTAT
The DNA here is from genome assembly GCA_963556175.1 of Tipula confusa. Taxonomy (NCBI): domain Eukaryota; kingdom Metazoa; phylum Arthropoda; class Insecta; order Diptera; family Tipulidae; genus Tipula; species Tipula confusa. Next base: position 213,404,897 of record OY744475.1, on the reverse strand, counting down.
GTTTTGAAAAGCTTTAAATAAACCATGTTCTCGAAGCTAAGAAATTTTGAATTAAATGAATGATCAAAAATATTTAGTACCGTATCAACAATTAATATCCGATTTAACCTTTAATTTAAGCTTTCATAAAAAACTGAACTTGTTGGTGCTTTTTCATATGATGCCTCACTTTCAAATTCAAATGTTCATATCTGTTAAACATTTTGATAAGTAAATTTTAAATATTAAGCTTTAATTTTTCCGACATTATTTAAATTTTAAACTTTTATATAGTTACAGTAAATATATTGCAGTAGTATTTGTTTATCATTAATAGTCAAGGTTATTAAAGCTTTTGGTAATATTTTATTTTACAAAAAAAAAACACTTCACGATGCTTTTAAATAGAATACAATTTAAAACGCTTCAAAAACTTGAGTTTTGTGGCGATGTTAGAAGCCCAAAAAATATTACAATAATAAATACTTAAAAGCTTTTAACTTTTAGCAATTTAAAATTTAATTCGGCGCGTAATACCAAATGACACGAATACAAAAGCTTTTATAAATTAAATCGGGCTCAAAATATAATAATAAAAGCTTAAAAATATTAAAGAATTATATAAGTTTGAACTTTGACTATATTTCAAAAAAGCTTTATTATTTAGAAGATTTGAAGCCGGAAATGAACAAAATAATAGTAGTTAAAACAAGCAAACTTGTTTAAGATTTAAAAAGCTCTAAATGTTACAAAGTTTAAAGCTTTTGATAAAGTTTAACATTTATTTGAGTGCTTCATAAAAAAATATATCCATCATATTTTTTAACTCACAGTAAAATTAATGTTGAACCAAAATGGAAACCTAACTAACTAAAGCTTTTATATTTTGAAGCTTAACTTCATAGTTAACATCAACTTTCAGCTTATTTAAAGTTATTAATCATAGAACTGTTTTCATATTAGCTTATAATGGGTGTCCCAAAAATAACTCAAAATTTGAATTTGCCGCCATTTGTGCGTTGGCTACCCTGAAAACAAACAATTTGACAGATGAGAGCTTAGAGTTAGTAAAACTGGCTTAGTAACGATATCTCAACTTTAATGAAAGTTTAGTGGTCACAGTTCGAAAATTACATACAAAATATGGTCGGAATAGTGTTTTGATTTCGTCAACTATGAAGAAACTAATTAAAAACTTCAAAATGAGATCAGTTGGAGACGTTAAACACACTGGTCATCGAAAAACAAGCCGTTTAAATATCAATATCGATACTTTTGGTGAAAGTCTCAGACCATCAGTTCGGCGTCGTGAACAAGAATTGCAAATTTCAAAAAGCCCTCTACAGCATATACGCACAAAACATCAGTGTGTCCATGCTTACAAAATTTAATTAACACAACAACTAAAGCCTAATGACCATACAAATCGAAGAGACTTTGTTGATTTTTCGAGCAAATTCATCCTATGCGATGAAGCACATTTTCACTTTAATGGCTTTATTAATCGCCAAAATTGCCAGGTTTAGAGTTTGAAAAACTCACATGTGATTCTCAAAAAATAAATGCATCCAAAACGAGTCACTTTTTTGTGCGAATTTCCGGCTAAAGATATCATTTCACCATACTTTTTTGAAAATAAGGTTAGTCAAGCTGTAACGGTTACTGGTGTTTGGTATCGCGACATGATAACTCGGTTGTTTCTGCCAAAATTGGGTGATATTGATGTGACCAATATGTGGTTTAAACAAGACGGTGCCACATGCCATACCATACAGCCTGTGAAACAAATCAATTACTTCATGAGACATTTCTTGGTCGTGTATTCTCTCGTTCCGGTGATCTGAATTGGCCCCTTAGATCGTGTGATTTAACACCATAAGATTTCTTTTTATGGGGTTATTTGAAGTCAAAGGCCTTTGTCAACAATCTCACAACCACCCGTACATTACAGATTGGAAAAATTTCGACAAAAGAGTTCGTATGTGCCAGCAAAGCCATGGAATCCATTTGCCCAATGTGTTACTTCATAAATAATCCTATCCTATATACTTTATGATTCAATAAAAAAATAACAATCTAAAGACTACAAACTGTGTTTTCTAATTAATTTAAATCTTGCGTCAATTTTAGGACACCCTTTAAATATATATATATATATATATATATATATATATATATATATATATATATATATATATATATATATATATATATATATATATATATATATGCTTGACCAATTTAGACCAATTGTAACGGTTAACTATTCAACTTTACAAATAATAGTATTAGGTTGAAACTCATAAAATTGAAAAGCTTATTGAACATCCGGCTTTTTTAACTTAGGTACTTTATTGTAGACTCATATAGACTGTGTCACTAAGAGTACCTATATGAAAGTGAATTTTTCTAGATACAAACATTGTAGACCGTCCTGAAACAAACATAAATTATCAAAATATCATCTCACCGTCATTCACTCTGATGGGTTACAAGCAATGTTGGAATTTACAGTCAATTATAATATTTTAAATATTTCATTCGCCCAATAAATTTTCAACACACTCTTAAACATCCAACCAGTTAATTTGTTAACCATTTATGTTGAGTATCGCACATCCTTTTTCTCACACTCGCGCACAAACAACACTCACACATACACACACACACCAAAAAATGTATTCCCATGATTTCATATATAAATTAAATGAGCGTAAAAAACAGGATACACCAAATTTTTTATTTTTTTTTGTAACTCTCGTTTTATAAATTTTAAATTACTTTTTAAATATTTTACAACCGTCATTAATTTAGTCGGCATATTTTTTGTGCTTTTCCGGGTTTTTCATTATTATTTTTTTTTTGTTTTGCTAAATATATGAAGTAATAAAGGTAAATTGTTGTAAATTTTTACTAACTATTTTGTATTTTTTTTACAGGACTTTTGGCAACGATACATTTACGTTACATTTGGACCAAGGGCGAGCTTTCGGTAAACCATTTTACGATGATCTATCAATATTGGCACCAATATTACAGTGCTGCTTGATCCGATCGACAACACTCGAAACGCTGTTAAAGTAAGTGAATTTATATTTAACTATATTTTATTATATATCATGATATTTAAAAGTTTGCCCTGGTCGGATTATTATATTATTCATATTATAAGATTCATCTAAATAATTTGCAAATTATTTTTTCAATTTGCAATTTTAATTTAAAAATCAAAAGTTAAAAAAACATAAAATGAAGAAATGTTGCTACAGTTTAGTACTTGCCGCAAATTGGTCTTCCTTATTTTGTTTAAATTTCAAATTGAACATTTTAAAGTTTGTAAAACTTTAATTACTATAAAAAAAATTTATCAGACCAAACAAAGCTTTCTTTAAAATTTCAAAAGCTTTTCAATTTTATCAATATATCAATAAAAAATAGTTTACAAGTTTTTTTTTTACTAAAAGTTATTTTTAATCAATACAAAATTTGTACATAGTTGAAAGAAACATCTAGGAACAACAGAACTGGGATACAAATTTCGAAACTTTTGATTTATATAGTTCTACTGAAAATTGTTACTGGTAAAGTTAATTTAGTAACCCGATACGCACTAGATACAGAATTGATTTTAATAAACAAATCATAAAAAGCTTTCAACTCCCACTTTTGGTTATGGTTTCAGCCGTCAGAAAATTATATTAAATCTGACCACCTTTTTATGCATTTACTTTTTATGCAGCAGCGCTAGAATGGATTTGTGTGAACACAACGTGACGCATCAGGAAAAGATCAGTAAAGCACTATATTATGATACATTGAAAAAAATTTGTCATTCTACAAACTTTGTGAAATGTAACACCTTAGGGAAAAAAACTTTTTTCCGATCTTCCGTGGCTGCAAAATTGTTGATAAGATCATCCAGTTCCAATTTTCTTACTATATCACATTCGATGGAAAGGGTAACTAAACCATCAAAGAGCTCTTGAGCCTTTATACAGCGCAAATAAGTTTTTTTTTAATTTCAGCTTAGAAAATCTTCTCTATATATATAAATATATATATATATATATATATATATATATATATATATATATATATATATATATATATATAATATATATATATATGTATATATATATATATATATATATATATATATATATATATATATATATATATATTGTGTGTGTATTTGGCAAAGCAGTTGTTAAATTATTATCTAGCAAATAGTTTAGAATTTCAGTAGAAGAATCACAGCAATCTGTGCACAGATGATTTTTGAGGTATTTTAATTCGTCTAACAAATCCAAGCCGGAAATATCTTTCTGATCACCATCAGTAAGGAAAAGTTCTAAACTCATACAATATTTCTTTATGGTTATTTTGGTGATATTGGTAAAGTTATATAGTAATTCGAATTTATTTTTATGTTCCTGAATTAGTTTTAAGCAATCACGTAATGATTTATCGCATTGCCCAAGATATTGTTAAAGTAATTAACTTTAAAGTTTTGCATAAGATCATCAAACACTTCATCACGTTGTTTATAATTAAATTGTCTTCTTTGACGGTGGATGCGTGCACATTCAAATTGTACATAAATATTTAAATCAATTACAATTATTTTAGTCTCCTCCAAAATAAAAGCAAATTTTGAATCTATTCTATTGATAATCTTCAAGGAACACCATACTCTTTGATAAAAATACTGCTTGGCTCAGCTTTAATCTGAAAAACCTCTTGGGTTTAAATTAAGAATTCTACTTTAAACACCACTATGTCGTCCGCGCATATTGGAATCAATATTTGGAATTAATCTGGCCAGTATTAATATAGCAAGTCAATTAATACGCGTGATATTGTTAAAAATATAATAATTTACTTCTAATTTTAAATAAAACACAGACCAACTAACATTTACAGATCAACAAATTAGAACAGAAGAATTAGATTTTTTTGCTTTTTAAAAAAATTATATGAATAACTTTAGCTCTCATTACTCTACGTCACTTGTTTAGTTCTTATTCTTTCAAATAACAAACAAAACTAATTTTCAAATATTTTTAAATGCACAGCCTACTGTGCGATAAATATGAATTTCGTTGTTTTGAAAAACCAAATTTCGTTGTCACAGTCGTTGTTTAGTTATAATTCTTAGAAATCCAAAAAAAAAATAATCTCAAATATTTTAAAATATGCAAAGCATACTATGTGATAATTTTTTTAAAGTATAAACAAAAAAGAAAATACATCTTTTTTATTTTTAATTCTTTACCCATTTTTTAATTTTTTATTACGTACTATAATAACTTGTAAAAGATTGATTTAATTTTTTTTTTTTTCATATATGGCGCGCCGCAATCTGCCATTTGGTGAATCAATCCAAAAAATAACAGTAAAATAATCAACCACCACTCTCAACTCACAGAAAACTTTAAAATGTACACAGATTCAGAATAAAAATATTTAACACGAAAATTAAATATAATAACCGTTAAACTGACGTTAAACGTTAAACCGTCCTTGTAATTACAAGAAAATCAAAATTATATTAAAATGTTTATCCACAAAACTCTAAAATTAATATAAATTAAACTCAAAAATTATTTAACACAAAAATTAGATGAAATAACCGATCAAAATAATAAATTTAAATTAGATTCTGCTACAATTTGTGTTTATGATAAACAGTTAATGTATAATAAGAGAAATTAACTTTTATTTTACAAATGCACAGTAAATATTAGCACAAAAAATTACAGAATAATTGTTTATGGTATTATAGAGATTATTCAGATTATTATTTTCATATTTTCGGTGTATGACTACAATTATTTTTAATCCATTAAAATAATAAGTGAATGATGGCTATTGCAGTGTCACATAACTCAAAATAAATAAGTAATTGTTACTATGAAAAAACGCAAAAACAATTCTTCAAAACGGATAGTTTATGATTAAACACAATTTAAAGAAGCAGATCTTACACGTCTGGCCTTCAGAGGCTGAATATTTAATTTGCCATTAACTAGAGATAATCAGCCTGAAATCATATTATATAAAACTAATGGTTTTCATCATATTATCAATTCCTTCGTTAAGCCCTTTCAATTTTAAAATAAATCAAGTATTAAATGAAAATCAAAATGAAAAATTTTCTTTTAAATCCAAATTAATTTTATTTATTTCTCTAAAGGGAAATTGGATCCATTAATTAATTATCTAAATCTTTATATATATATATATATATATATATATATATATATATATATATATATATATATATATATATATATATATATATATATATATTAATTTAAACCTTTCATTACATTTATAAAATCTTTTAGAATAAATCCATTTCCAACAGTTTTATCACTCTACTCAACCCTTCCTATTGGTTGTAAATCTATAAAAGGTGAACCAATAACGATACCAGCAATCGTAAAATATTACCAATTAACAATTAGGTGTACGATTAGTTGAGAGTGTCACCCTTTATATTCCGTCATCATTATCATATTATTCTAATTAAAAAAATTAAAATCTAGATAAATATTTATAATTTATAAACATAAATCTATAATTTAATTAATTATATTATACGACTATAAAATAAAATGTTGTATTCGACATTGTTTTTGTTGTTGGTATAATGGTTTTATTAACTATATACATACATGTAATATATATACTAAATGTATAGTGTAGCAATAATTTAATTTTTATAATTAGGTATCACAATTAGATTATAAACAATATTATTTTAAATTAAATAAAACAACAACAAAAAATTAGAAATTTTAAATTAATTTTTTTTTTTTTAAATATATACGAGTATAGTAATAATAATCATCGTAAAAGCTCTACTGAAATTAAAATAATTGTAATCCTATTATTATTTGTTGTAGTTGTGTCTAAAGTGTTGTGATTTTTTTGCTTTTATAACTATTTAAATTTCTATGTTCAATATTATAATAGAAGATTAGCATGGTATCGGAGAAAATATTTTAAATTGTTTTTATCCGGAATTATACATTTTAGGTCGATGAGCTTTACGTTTGTATATATAAGAGTATTATGTTTAAGGATTAGACAATTATATTTTATAAGGTGATTCTAAAGGTCCTGTGGTAAATACCACCACAGCGTTTTAAGCTGGTCGTAGAAGGCAACTAAACTACCCGTATTCTTAAACCGAAACATTGTTTAAAAATATTAACAGAGAAGAACTGGATATGATTCCAGTATGGATATTTACATAACTCAATCAGTGAAAGAAAACAAATTTTTGTGACTAGGCGTTTTAGCAAACTTTTTAATGTCTTGTCAGAAATAACACGAACAAGTTTATCTTTTCCTGTTCGATCTCAGGCACCACAATAAATCATTGACAAAGTCATCAGGCAGAATTCGGCAAGAACCATAGTCTATTGAGTTCTGCTTAAAAAGAACAAAGGATTATTGTTGTACATTCCCGCAAGAACCTCAGTCTGCTGGGTTCTGCTTAGAAGGAAAGTAGGCTTATTGCTGAACATTTAATGTATGCAATGTTTTGGTGATGTGATTATGTACGAATATATTACCTTTTCTTGGATTTGCCAACCAAACTAGAAGGTTGAAGAATCAGATCACAAAAAGATCTTTCGAGGTGTTGTTAGCTCCAGCGGCTTCATAACTCATGTGGATTGGCATATCCAATTCATTGGAAGTTGATCAATCCAAATCGAATTTAAGTAGCCTTAATCTTTGGAATACGATCTTTATTCCAACGTTCATGGGCGATATCCACCCCATTAAGTCAAATATTCTCTTTGGTATATTGTGATGCATCTTGCAAAGAGCCTTTCAAAGAGTAACTGTTGGTTTGCCGATGAGCCAAACATCACCCGCAGTTAGGTATAGTTGTGCTGGATTCTTTAAAAACAAGGAGGAGTTGCAAATAATACCTGTTGCCACTTGGCGTCACTTGTCGTACTTCAATTTGCTCCGGTAGAATCGGTTCCATTTGACACAGTGATTCGTACTCTACGATGCATTTTTATGTAGGTTTTGTAAAATGTAGATTTTTTTGAATTCAAAGTCTTTTCAGGTAGTTGAATCGCTTAAGTACTTGGATAAATGAGGTTTGAATGGTAGTGACACTATGTTTTTGTTCAATGCATCGATTCTTTATGGTATACTGCTCAACCACTGGTAGCTCTTCTGTCTCACAAAAATGTATTAATGATTGGTCGATGTCAATATTTTCTTCAATAGATAGACAGGATGGTCTAGTGTATAACCGAGTTAGCTTAGTATTGTCCTCCTACAATCCAGCCTAGTTTCGTGTTCTATGCCACAGATTGTTTTATACTATTTGTAATATGATCAGCACATAAAAGCACAAGAAATTTGTTGCACCCAATTAAAATATCTTTGGTGCCCTGAGATATCAAAATCTAGATCGGATAACATTTAATAGCTGCCTAACTTGTGTTCTGTGTTTACATAAAAACATTTTGCACTTAGCGCATACTTGGTTTGCAATTTATTTGCTTGGTGCTTTAGGCCTTTGAGAAAGTTCATTCGTTTGCATACAAATTTGAACAACTCTTCAATGGTTGGGAAATCCTTTTCTGAAGATTCATGCAGCCATATTTGCAACGTACCATCGTCTTATTTTCCTTCAGCCAGGTAATCAACTCAATATTTCCTTAATTCTGCACTGTATCCAAGTGCTTTCAGTTCTCGATATGATACGCTTTCTATAGTAAAGTTTTACCAGATATTGGAACGTTTCAATGTAATTGGTGTCATTTACCCGAAAATGTCGTACGGACTTCGGACTAGGATCGGACCACGCAATATAATTAGGTATCACAATTATGTATTTTAAGAATACAACCACTCAGCATGAGTGTAGATTTTGTAGCTTCTTTAAAAGAGTTTCCAGATTACACCATACCTTCAGACTTACTAATGCTCTACAGTAAGAAGAAGCATTTCTCTGATTTAATTTAATGTTCAACATGTGTCAATTACTGTAAATGAAAGTTGTCAAATTATCAGGCTGCTGAGATGTGCATCCACTGAATATTGAAAAGTTAATTTTGTACCCAGATTTAAAATATTTGTGGTCCATTACCTGGATTAATGCAGTGAAACTTTTGGTTAATATTCAAATGTGACGTTCTTCGATAAGTTATTAACGAGCCTAATTCTTCAAGAGTAAAAATGTTTGATGGGTCTTGTTGTCTGGACTACGACATTTCTCTAATGCTGGGTGAATTTCTTAATCAGAGACAAGTTTTATTTATATTTCAACAGCCTTCATTGCCTCTAGGGTTTTTTTATATTTTGAATTGTGGTACTAAGTTTTCTTCAGCTGCTTGTGCATCACCCACTTCTCGTTGTAATTTCTTAAGAATTATAATGTAAAATGTGCTATGGTATATTAATTCAGTTCATTCTTTATAAATAAGCGATTCTTATATATTTTTAGTGTAGCTCTTGTCATCATAAAATATATCATCACAAAAAGCTGGTCACGCGAGCTTTGTTTTTTTACGTCTTAAATCAATTGATATATTATTCTTCGGTGCTGTCTCTTAATTTATGGTCGAGTATAGTCCCTAGCATATCATCGGGATAATATTTACGAAAAGTATATTAGGTTGTATATTTCGGGGAGGAAAATTTTTAGGCAAAAACAAGGTCTTTTTTTGAAAACTAAAAAACTAAATTACTCAAATATCAAACAATTTATCGTAATTGTTTCGAGCCCCTGAACAAACTGAACATCAATCATCGTTATTTATTAATAAATGATTAATATACTTATAACAATAACAACAATCGATAAAACAAACCACAACTATATAAATATTTATACTCAGATAAACGTTAACATCGCATAAAGAGCTAATAATTCAATGTTCAACAGCCCAACAACACTTCTAAATATTAATATTCCACTTAATGTTAGTTAAATATAAACAAGCTTATGTAAAACTAACATAATATACTCGAATATGGTATATACAAAAAAAAATTATGGCATTAAAGGATATTGAATCCATATACCCATCACAACCGTTGAGAACGGAAATTAATTTAACGACATAAATTATACATTTTCCTGTTATTCTCGTAATGATGAAAAGCTTAATTAAATTCAATCAAATTGTAATTAATTTATTAACTTTGTCATTTGTTTTAGTATAAGCACGTTGATATTTATATATTTATTAGAATAACAAATCATTAAAAATGGAAATAATTATAATTTAATTTTAATTTTATTATTAAAACTTAAAAACGTTTAATTTTTGTTTACAAATAAAGTTAGCACATTTTAATAAACAAATTGGAATTCGCGTTACTATTATCAAAAACTAACTTAATTAATAAAAAATATATCATAATAATCATAGATTAAGATATAATAAAGATGGCCCATACACAAGCAACAAAAATGTATATACAGAAATAAGAATAAAGTGAAAATAAAAAAAAGAATACATTTTTCTTGGCTACTATATAATAAAGGTTTATAAAATATGCATTCGACAATAAAAGAATAAAAAATAAAATCAAGTAGCCTTTCTATGCAATTAAATCTTTGTTTGTAGTTGAAAACTATATTTTTGTACTTTGTACAGTAAGCCAAAAAAAGCTTTTAATTTTGTATTCAAACTAGTGGTACCCGTTAGTATATTTGAGGTACCCGTTACTTACTTTTATTTTTTGTTCTAATTGGATCATCTTTTTATATCTTAATCTATGGTATTATTTGGTAAATAAGTTTTATTACACAGATTTGCACGAAACGTTTTTAATTTGTTTTTTGGATAGCATAGAATTCGTAATTTTTGTCGGAAAACTATATACTGATGGTTTTAGCATTGTTTGGACAATTCTGGATATCCAAACGAAAAAAGTTAAAATCATCAAAAGCCAGTTTTGATCTGAACCAAAATCATGAAAACAAAATCAGTTTTAAGGAAAGTCCATTCTACTATACTATACCGTTGTATTTGTATTTTTACTGGATTGCACCTAGTGATTGTTTGTGGAATTCCTGCTAGCTGCATCTTAAAACATATACAAGATGGTTCATCTCTTAGTCCTTTTTCTATTTGTAAAAAAACACCCATTTTGGGATGAAAAGTCAAAAAAATGTTTGATAATGAAAGAAAGTTCTATGCCTTTTATGTATGAAAAACAAAATAGTTCATATTCCCACCACTGCTTGGTCTACAGACCTGCATCCGAACATTAAAATTTACGATGGCTATTTCCAATAAAAGCAGATCAATGACCTCAATTTCAGTTTTGTTGTTTTTAAGTTGTTGAATTGGTTGTATATGATTAGCATAAATCTTACCTTTCAAATTACTCCACAAAAAATAATCAAGTGGTCTTAAATCCGGGCTTCTTGGTGAGTTTCATCGCTAAAGATGGTTTTTGATGGAAAAAAAACGTTTAAGCACTCAATTAACACAACGACGACGATTTAAATGGTATGGTGGCTTACATTTTTGAGTTAGTTGAATTTTGTATGGATGCAAACGAAAATCAACCTGCAAAATGTGTTCACTAACAGCTACCTTCTGTAGTTGCAATTGCTATTTTGGATTGGATAGCCTGCCATTTTTTTTAAAACGATAAAAAAAATCGCCACTTTCTAATAATATGCCGCCTTATTCGAACCGAGGACAGCCAACCATGCAAATCGAAAACCCGACAAATTTCTGACCATATAATTCTCTTGGTGTGTTTCTTGTTAACTGGCATATTTATATGGAAAACCTAAAATTATTTTCATCTGGGTTCAAACAAAAACGCAGAACTAGCACTGCATCTGGATATTCTGATAATTTTTGGTTTATATATGGTTTACCATTCAGTATTTCTCGCAGTGAATTTCCAATTTCTAATATGTTTTCAAAATTCGTCTTGAGTTCTAAGAGCTTTTGGCTGAAATCATAGCATAACACCGTTTGCATAAATATGTTGCTGTTTAGCCCTTGTTGCTTTCGGTTTAATGTTCGAATAAAATCAGATTGCCTTGCTAATTTATTTATACTATTTGTTGTTAAAAATGATGCTGATGTTGTATACCTTAGATGACTGTATTAAGCTGATAGACAGCAACTTTTGAGCCGTCTGAACACTGAACAATATCTCCCGTTAAAAATATTAGAGAAATTCGAAATCTTCAAATTATCTCGTTCAAATAGCGACAATGATCCATTTGATGCCATTTCATCAAAACTTCATTGAGTGACCTGATAATTTTTCTCCTTTACTTTCCTCATTGATACATTTCCATAGACTCGTCGTTATTCTGGGCCTCATTAAAATATCTTTTCAACACTTTCCAGTCCTTCCATACTTTAAGCCATCTGTCAACAGCTCAAGCTATGGCGATAAGTAAAATTCGCACACTACTCTCGTTTTATAACGCTCTATTATGGTTAACAAACGATTTACTAAGCACAGTAAAATTGTGGCTTTAATTTTTCTTCATTTTAAGTTTGTTACCAGAATATTTACCAAGGCTCATTTTTTGTTCAAGCAAAAGTTTTTTTTGAGCTTTTCAATAGCTGTGTATTTTCCAAAAAGATCATGCATCTGAATCATAGTAACATTTAAAACTGTTAACTAAGTTGACTTATGAACCCGACTTAAACAAAACAATACAACAATAAAAATGAATTAATTAGGCCCGTCAAGCCAACATGAACGAAATTGTTTCCACTCTTTGGGCTGGCTTCTTGATTATATATGAATAGAAGGCTTGTTGAATCTAAATGTTAAAGTGAAATTACAGATATATATATATATATATATATATATATATATATATATATATATATATATATATATATATATATATATATATATATATATCAGTGAAAGCTTTTTTTAATTTGATTTCAACAAGTTAACAAATTATGTTTTGTTTTTATTATTTTTTTATTTTTTCATAGTCGTTTATTCATTTTTGTCGTTATTCAGAAAAGTTATAAATAAATAAAATTAAAATTAATGTTTTAATTTAATTTTATCAAAACATAACTTTATATTCTAGTGTTTGTATAATTTTATTTTTCTATGTAAAACTTTCGTCAGACTTTTCCACTTGAAAAAATAAACAAAACTTGCAAAGTATGAAAAACTACCATGCGACTTTTTTCGATTTTTTTCTACACCAAACTGCCAAGCCAGCACATAATGCATAAACATGATGCTGTCGAAATAGTTTTTGATGGGATTTAAAAATATTTTTGTAAGTATGTGTTTGGGTGTGTGAATGTATTATGAAGTTTTGATATTATTTAATAAAGGTAGTAATATGAATGATTAAGTGTTGATGCTTTTTGCATAAAGTTGTCAAGTATGATATCTATGGATATTAAACAAATTTTCAAATGTATTTTAAAAGTTTTTAAAAACTTTATTATTTATGAATTTATATGCAATGTTTTTTAAAATTCAAAAAAATGTATCCTAATCAAGTGCATATTTTCAAGTCTTGAGTAGCTTTTATTTCGTTTGACGTATGTTATATTGAGCAATAAAATGTGAAAAGATTTGTTGAATCCTTCTATTTCGTATCAATAACATAGACTCTAAAAGCTTTTCAAAATTAAATTAGTTTTAAGCTTTTTAAACACATTTACCTATTTAAAAGCATTTTAACAGCTGCATATATCAAAATAAGCCCACAAAACAAAAATGTGTTAGCAGCTTTTATTTGCTTGCTTTTTCAAATTAAAAAGTAAAGCTTCTAAAAAGTTATTTAAAATATTCGAATAGCTTTTATAATGTTGCAAAGCTTTATTTGATTGATTTGATGGATTAAAAGGTACAACCAATTGAATTTACCATTTTATGACAAATGTGTAATGTAATCGCCAAAAATCTAATTTATATACACTTTATTTGACACAAAACATTAAAATTAATATAAATTGGATTTTACAAATGTAATCGCCGAAAATCTGATTTATATACACTTTATTTTCTCAAGGTTTAAATCCTAGACTTATAACAAAAATTTAAAAAAAAACAGTGAGTTGCAGTTTTCAAACAAAGCTAACTTTTATAGTTAACTTAATAATGTAGTTAAGTTTAACATATTGTTAATTTTAAACTAGAAAGCTTTCAAATTATTTAGTTTACATTAAAAGTTGTTAATAAATTATTTTTCAAAATTTTAAAATTATATCGCAATTTGGATTACAGATACTGTAAAGGCAAGCTGTAATATGACAAGCTGCATTGAATGCATTTTTTAAAGCTTTTTAAAGCTTTAACATTTAAATCAATTTTAAAACAATCGAACAACTGTCTTTCAGCAATGATATCTTTGATGATCACAATTGCACATTCAAGTATTAGGTTAAATTTATTGCAAACCTTCACTTTATAAAAGCTCATTAAAACTTATTTCAAAAATTACACATTAATCCTAAATCAGATAATTCAATTTTAATTTATACCAATTTTAACACTAAACATAATATGTTATCTCGTTTTCAGTTCAGCTATAATGTTAAAGCATAACAAACAAACTAGGTGCGAAACTTAATATTCTAATATTCAAAAATTTTTAAATATTTATGAAATTTAGTGTTTACGAGTTTATAATTCTCTCACCAAAAATATTCTTATATTAATAATAATGAAAATAATCATAACAATAAAAAAAAATTGTATACAACATTTAAGCTTTCCTATCATCATTTTCATATTTTCCGTGTTTGCAAGTTGGTTTTCCCTTTACGAACTAAGACACAAAAACGTCTATACAAAATAATAATATCATAAAAAAATTTTATTTGACAACACCCCCACGCATCCATATAACAGCCACAAATTTTTATCAAGAATTTTAGAATTTTTTTTTTTTAATTTCGATCGTACGTATCTATATAGGAAGCGAGCAATTTTATTCTATGTTTGTTGTGTTATAATCAGCCAATTTTAAACACTTAAAAATCATTAATTACACATCTTACAGTTTTTCCCCCTATAGCTATAGAAAATCTGTGTTACTCGCTACATTATCTCTATAGCTGTCTGTTCTGTGTATATAAACTCTAAATATTTTGTCTCGCGAATGAAAACACACAAAAAAAACAAAAAAAAGTTTTCCTATTTTAACTTCTAGTCGTTGTTGTTGTTGTTATGTTGTTTTCCTTATTATGGTAGAAAGAATATTTTTGCTTTCCTATTTATTGTAATCTTTGTCGTGTGTTTATAATTTTTTTTTTTTTTTTTTTTTTTTTTAATTTCTCAACCCCTAGCGAGCATAATAATTATGCTTATTATTAACATTAGATCGAAACATGAAAAATATGTAACGTTTCAGGATTTTAAATTGTCAGCTATAGTAAGGCTGTAATGATTTTTTTTCTCGAGACTGTTAAAAACAGTCTTGAAAAATTGCGTAATTGCGTTCTATGGGTTTAGCCAAAATAAGCAGTACCTTAGTTTAATATGTCATATATAGGCCATACAAAATTAGCTTACATTTCGGCAACACTTTTAATTTCTCCAAGCCTTTTTAGGCTGTAACAGATGGCATTAGTTTTCAACTGTAAATTAAAAATTTATTATTTCACCTTCGTGCTGCTAAAATTTATTAAGTGTACTATTGCTAATTTCAATATAAAACAAACTTTATTTGACTAAACTTTAAAATTAATACAAATTAAATTTTAAAAATAATTGATTTAACATTACAAATCAATTGAATTAACCGTTTTATGACAAATATGTTATGTAATCACCGAAAATCCAACTTATTTACACTTTATTTGATACAAAACTTTAAAATGAATACAAATTAAATGTTAAAAATAATTAATTTAACATTACAAATCAATAAATTAACCGTTTTATGACAAATACGTCATATAATCTCCAAAAATCTAATTTATGTACACTTTATTTGACACAAAACTTAAATTAATACAAATTAAATTTTGAAAATAATTGATTTAACATTGAAAACAATTGAATTAACCGTTTTATGACCAATACGTCATGTAATCGCCAAAAATTTAATTTATTTACACTTTATTCGACAACAAAACTTTTAAATTAATATGAATTACATTTAAATAAACTGATTAAACGTTACAAATCATTTGAATTAACCGTTTTATGAAAAATACGTCATGTAATCACGGAAAATCAAATTTATGTACACTTTATTTGACACAAAATATTAAAATTATTACAAATTTGATTTTATGAAATTCATTTAACATTACAAATCAATTAAATTACTCATTTTATGACCAATACGTCATGTTTTCGCCAAAAATCTAATTTATATACACTTTATTTGATACAAAACTTTAAAATTAATACAAATTAAATAAAAAAAGTTAATTAAGCAAATCAATAGAATTAACCGTTTTATGACCAATACCATTGTCATTTTTGTTTATTTAGTGAACAAAAATTGATGCTACACGTCACAAAATCTCCATAATCCAGAAAATACATTACGGCTAGTCTATTAAAACTGAAATATTTAAACTATAGGATTATACTTGAATATTACAGCCACCGTAATTTTTTCACGGTAAAACCTCACGTTCAAAGTGTTAAAAAAATAGTTTCAACAAAGTGTTTTTTTTTTTAATTCTCAACATCTTAATAAAACTTTTCACTTAATATTGCCTGCACAGTGTAATTAAGCACCTTGATAAACAAAACACAACATAATTTTTATAATCCACCGGCAAAATTTTACATTGAACATGAACCTCATTACATATCCGTTTTTAATGTTTTTTATGCAATTAGTTTTTTTTTTTAGTTTTGTGCTAAATTTTCTTTTAAAAGTTTTTTTTTTTTTTAAAAGTTATTTAAAATTTAAATTTATATTAATTTGGTAAAACAAAATAAAAACAAAACACAAAAAATTTTCCAAAAGTTATTTCACTCGCGTTTATTCGTTTTGCAGAAAAATGTAAAAAAAAAGTTTTCCCCGTTACGTTTTTATATAGTGTTGTTTTATATGGAAAAATGTTAAGAGGTTCGGTGAAAAAAACACTTTGTTGAATAATAATTAGTATCGATTTGACGTAACATCGTTATTATGTTACGATGATATGATAATTTTTTTTTTTTTTTTAATGTTAATAGTTTTATTAGTATGTTTAGTACTTGATTTAATTAATTGCGCATAATATTAAAAATTGTGTACGTTTGATAAACGAAGATTATACATAATTGATAAACGAAAAATGTTTTAGTGAAACTTTTCACGAAAATGTATTATTATTCTTTGAAAATTATATTAAATTTTTAATAATTTACAAATCGTAAACTGTTTTATATATTATACAGGGTGCGGATTTATATAGGCGTAACCGAAATTTAAATCATTTTCAATTTCACTATAATATTACTAAAACCTAGAGGTGTAACTTCATAATTGTCAAACCCCTCAGCTATGGGGAACCCTAATCTGTGGGGAGTCTATAAATTAATAAACAATTTTAGTTCTTTGTGCCGTTGTATAACTACGTCCCGGATATATTACCTGTAACATGAGCAAAATAGGTAATTCATTTGGTATTTAAAATTTTTATTATTTTTTCTAGTATAAAGGATTTTAAAATTTTAACATATAACCTACGCGTTTATCTTCCTAGGTAGCCAACTCTACCATAATCAAAGTATTCAAACTTGCCTCAAAACTACTTTCCTTTTCTCCAGAAGGATATATAAAGATTTGTCAATTTCCAACTATATATTAGATGCGAACTATATGTTTATTGTCCTGCACGTTTTACAGACGAAACGTCTATTTAGTAGCCGGAGATTTTCGACGAAAAACTCACCGGGCAGTTTAATTGTTTGACCACTTCGGCTGGTGAGCACTTCAGATCTTCCTTTACTGTTGCTCGAATTCCAAGTAAAATTATGGCAATTTCCAAGCTCCAATTAATTATGTTGCCCCGGGCCATTAGAGCAGCTTTTAGCTGTTGATGGAAGCGTTCGACCATGCCATTTGCTTGTGGATGATAAGCCGTTGTATATATCCGATGTGAACCAAGGAGTTTTGTTAACTCATTAAAAAGTTTGGACTCAAATTGCGTTCCTTGATCTGTTTATGTTGAGCGAATCGTGATCCGTAATTATTTATGAACGTAGCGGAAATGGTTGAGGCTGTCATATTGATCATGCAGTATGCTTCGGGCCAACGGGTGAAGCGATCGACACAGGTTAGAATATATTGATATCCATTAGAGGGAGGAAGTGGTCCTACTATGTCTATATGGATGTGTTCAAATCGACCAGGTGGAATTTCGAATTTTCCGTGTGGTGAAATGGTATGTCGTTGAATTTTAGATTTTTGGCAGGATACACAGGAGTTTGCCACTGGGTTACGTCCTTGGTTATACTGGGCCAAAAATAACGAGCGGTTATTGCCCGTAGAAATTTTGCAGTAAACCTTGAGGCCAGGTAGTTTAAAAAGCTCAAGCTTGTAAGATGAACAATTGCGACGTTCAGAACCAGAAAGTAAATTCTGAAGTCGGCTTTTTGAAATTGAATAATTTTTTGATAGTCGAAGTGAGTCTTGACTACGGCCTGTTGGTTGTCTGTGGTACGCGAAAGTGTGTCCGCGACCACATTGTCCTTGCCTTGCATATACTGGATGTCCATGGTGAATTGACTAATGTAATCCAAGTGTCTTGCTGCCTGCCTTGGATTACGTTCAGTTTTCGACTGGATCGCTTTCGTCAGTGGTTTGTGGTCGGTGTAAATGGTAAAGTTCCGATCTTCGAATAAATATCTAAATTGTTTAACTACTAGATAAATTGCGAGCAATTCTCGATTGAAAACTGAGTATTTCTTTTCGGCATCCGATAATTTTTTAGAGAAGAATACCAGGGGTTCCCAATGCTCATTGTTATATTGTTGCAAAACTGCTCCTACAGCCGTGTTCGATGCAAGAAGTGTAATTTTGGCAAATTCGTGTTTAAGAGTTGTGAATGCATGTTGGCATTTGTCTGGCCAAGAGAAATTCTTGGGTGTCTTGGGCTTTTTAGTTAAGTCTGCCAAGTGAATGTGAATTGGTACCAATACTTCAGCGAGCTTTGGTATAAATCGGCGGTAGTAATTTACCATGCCGATAAAACGCTGAATATGCTTAATTGTTTGAGGAGCTGGGAAGTCTAAAATTGCCTTGATCCGTTCGTCTGATGGCAGAATACCATCAGGAGTGATCTTGTGACTGAGGAAATCAAGTGTTACTGCTCCAAATACGCATTTGGAAGTCTTGATATGAACATCAAAATCCACTAACTTTTGGAATAGTTGTTCCAAGTGCAGTTTGTGTTGTTCCTCAGATTGAGATGCTACAAGAATGTCATCTATGTAGACAAAAACAAAATCAAGTTCACGAACGATCTCGTTCATGAAACGTTGAAACGTTTGGGCAGCATTGCGTAAACCGAATGGCATTCGGGTGAATTCGAAGAGGCCAAATGGCGTTGTGATTGCCGTTTTATGAACGTCTTCAGGAGCGACGGGAATTAAATGGTATGCTCTGACCATATCAATTTTAGAGAAGATTTTGCATCCATGTAAATGCATGGAAACATTTTGAATGTGGGGTATGCTGGAATTCTGTAAGCGCTGCTTTGTGGCGCACTTAATTTAGTCACGGTGGTCGTGACACTGGAAAATGGCCATCAGTGACTATATGATGCACCACGTTATGTTTTACTGGCGATTTGTAGTTTGGTTCAGCCGGTAAAGACGGAAAGTAATTTACCGCAGCCATTGTCGATTGTAAAATGAATGGGCGTAGGAGTGGTTAACAAATCTATGAAATGTTCATTTTTATTGCGTATTTTGGAATTTAGTGTATAGTGTAATATGATGATATTATGTAGTTCTGGTTCACTTCTCCATACAAATATTTGGTGTGCTTAAGATTGTACGTCTCTGGTCGATTTTACATTTCGCTATTACTCACTTGGCGGCGGACGAAAAGGCTATTCGTGAATTTGCTTTTCAATTATAATTTAGCTTGACGTCAAACAAATATAAATAAGCCGCTGTAATTATTTTTTTTAGTGTTGTGTTTTTGAATAGTTTACAATAACGGTAAATTAAAAAGAATTTATTTAAATTTAAAATATAAAATTAAAGTTTTTAATTTGTTAATTAATTTCGGAAAACTGAAATGCCACAAATTTAGAAATTTGAAAATTAGACACAGTATATATATTTTACACTAGTACCATCTAAGAATAATTAGCAGAACTACACATTAATTTAGAAAAGATAAACATTTAGCAAAAAAAATCGGCCGGAGGCATACAGTCAAATACTGTGTGCCTTAGTCTGATTTTTTCGACTAATGCTGTGTGCGACTAAACTAACTATACTAAATTATAATGAGTTAGTTCATGCTATATCTAGATAGATGGAACTATCATAAAAATCACTTACTGTGCCTCAATTTGAAACTAAACTAAACCAAAATGATTTAAAGTTTATTTATAGTTTAACAGTATTATAGTTATTTTATACATTTTATGAAAAGTCACCAAAAAGTTACATCGAAAATATACTTTTCAGCTACCACCACCTATGATGCAATAGCGGAAATTTGAAATTTATAAAGTTTATTTTGAAAAGTTGATTAAGGCACACAGCATAAATTACAAACTAAACTTTTCGAAGAGACATTACGCTATTAACCACCAGAGTTTATCTAAAAGTTTACTAGCGAGGTTGCTTTTCAATTTAGTTGTCATTATTTCAAAAGAAACATCTTTTCATTGAAAATATTTGAAAATAAGGCTCTTTCATAAAAAAATTTTACAGAAAATTTTAGTAATATTTTTGTAGTAAAACATGACGGAAATCACTTTTTTATCTTCTTTAGTACTTTCCACTGTATATAAACACTGTAGGCGCTTTTATGGTTGTGTTCATTCGTTCTTTCGTTCATTCGTTCTTTCGGTAATATTATTTTGATGATTTTATGGTTGATGAAAATTCACGGAACGATTTTGTCACCACCTATCGATTAAAAATCTAAGCATTTGACATTTTCTTGATAGATTTATCAAACTTATTTTGTCTGTAAAGAAAACTATACCTATTTTAATTTTATTTTATGTAAAATTGATTTTAAACAACGATTTACTATTTAATTTATATACGTTTACCACGGAACTTCAAAAATACTAATCAAATTATTGCTACTGTCAAAATTTGTTTGTATATAGTATTGCTATCCTTTTTAAATTGTATAATTTTCTCTTTTACTCCATAATCGTTCGAACGAAAAATTAAAAGTTAGTCATCTTAATGAAAAAAATACGGAACGAAAATAAGGGGAAAATAAGGGAATGTGATTGGTTAAAAAAAAGTACGGAACGAATTACCGAACGAATAAACACAACCATAAAAGCGCCTTGTAAAGATAAACGTCAAGTTTTACTGCAGAAATATTACGCACAATTTCTGCAAAATTTTGTTATTAAAACGGCTTGACGACGAGTGTAATCCAATGATTATGATTAAGTAGAGTAAAATCTAAATTAATTTCATTGGTTAATAAATTCCAAATATTAGAACTGAAACCTGGATTGTTTGTGTTTCAAGTAAGGTGACCAGGTTTTACAAATTTTGAAAGAGTATAATAATTGAAAATGATAAATTAAAAAGATGTACCCTACCAATCATTATAAAACTCCTCGAAATTGCTTTAAAAGAATTTTCATCAAAAAAGCACAAAAAAGGTACTTAACTTTTAATAGTTTTAAGCTGCTTGTGCTATCAACTCTTGTTTTTGATTTAATAGCTTCCATAAAATCGCTACATGATATATTTATGTTAGTTCTTATAATAAAAACATAAAAAAGCTCAATTAAAAGCAAATGAAGCAAATTTAAGTTAAGTCAGCGAAAAAATGAATACCGCGGAAAAGGAACTTTCTACAGTCGATTTTTATTATTAAAAATGTCCGCTCCCTTAATAATACACAGCTCGAAGTAAGATATATTTTTCATACAAAATTGACATAAAATTTATCAGCTAAAACAAAAATGTTAATTTTATCTCACGATATAAGGTGAGTTCATAGCATCTGAAATAATTTCCGAACTCCCAAGCGCAAACCAATCAAAACACAGCATATGATAAAGACTCCGCCCATTATTTTCATACTCGAGTCGAAAAAAATTAAACTTTAAGCAAAATGAGTTCGGGAGTTCGGATATTATTTCCATTGAAATTCAACAGCTATTTATCTGCATAGTGCATTTAATTGTACGATACATTTTGACAGTTTTTACTATAATAGGACACCCAGGTACCGCGAAAAAGTAAATAAAACTAAAAAAAGTAGTATTCTAGTCAAATAATATTGTCCTCGTTACTTCAAAATATTTTAAATTAAATTTTTGTAAAATTCAAGTTTTGTTCTCCGATTCAAAAAAACTTGTTCAAAATTGTAAATATCGCAAATGTCAATTTTGCTTTGTGTTAGCTTAATTTTCTTGGATTTTCAATCCAAACAATTTTTTGAAACAAAGAGGCTATTCAATTTTAGAAGCAATCACTCCATCTTCAAACGCTTAGTCGAAATTCGACGCATCAAATAACCAGTTAAAACCAGTCTTAACCGTAAAGTCACCGACAAGATATATTTCAATACACTGTCAATAAGCAGAAAATAAAAATTTTTGACGTTTAAAAAGTTTTTAATTTAGTTTACACGCAAGCCACAGTTTATTCTATTGTCTTTGTCACTAGTGACATCTATTATTAGCTGAGCGTAATATCGAAAAGTTTAGTCTGTTAGTTTAGTACACAGTATTAGTCTTCATTTGATAAATAAACTAGTGCATTATTAGATCTATAGTTCTATCCACCATTGACAGAAAGCTTTTAACGCGTTTAAAGCAGTTGAAATGTTTCACTTTTCAGTTTTTTCAACTTTGGAGATAAACGTGAAAATATTTTTTAAATTTTAAATTAAATAAATATTTTCAAAATGTATCGAAATATTTTTAATGCTATGTGAGATTAGTCCACATTAATCAAATATCAGGTACCAATGCTGAAATATAATTAAAGTTATCCACCTAAGTAAAATTGTCCACCTATTATCTGTTAGAACAATTTGCAGATGTCGTCTGGTTTAGGTACAACTTTCAGAATTACCCTGTAAACATAATATACGAGTACATATATAATTAACGGTTATGAAAAACACTTTTCAAATAGTTAAATAAACAAAAGAAAATCGTATATGCTTTTACTTTCAACAAAAACTAACAAAATTTTATTACTTGACTTTTTATTTAAATAAATTTTTAAATTTCATATCACGTGTTTATATAAAATTGTGTTTATGTATATTAATTTTATTTCAAATAATTTTTAAGTAGAAAAATTACGTAAACTTTTTATGGAATTTAATTTTCTTGATAACATATCAAAATGAATAATATATTATAATTAAAATATAAATATTTTAGCTGAATTTAAGGATTTGGTACGCTTTTTTTTTTGTTGTTAATAATTTAAATATAACGATCTAACATAGATCCATTTTGGGATATGGAATTGGTAAAGGTTAGTGTTGCTTATACATATCAAATTATGAATATGTATCATCATTGAGTTTGGAATAAAAGTCTATTAAAATGGCCTTGAAAATATTAATTCGTTGATTTTTCTAACTTTTTATGATGCTCTCCTAATGATAAACGGAGATTTGTTAGACCTGAAGACTTTAGTTTTTTAAATCAAAATAATATAACTTAACTTTAAAAATTAGTTCTAAGCTTAAGTCATCTTAGACAATCATTATTTAGAATAAAGTATAAAAATGCTGAATCTTGTTTGAATATTTTGTTGAATTTACGTCTTAACATATTCCCGGGACAGCTTTTGGAATACAACAGATTTGGTTGTTGCGTTCTTCGTCTCGCTATGACATACAGTGTTAAGGTTCTTTTCCGTTGTAATATGGCTAACTCTCATAACCTTTGGTTAAAAAGTGTGCTTCTAATTGATAAAATTTCAGATAAGAATTGAGGTGGTTTGAATATCTGTGGCAGTGAGGTTTGTGTTGTGTTTTACCATCTTGTCCGTATTGTCAAACAAGGTTGTTTGATTTTTTACCAGCGACAATAGTATGTGCTCATTGTTATTAAAACTTTCAAACTGAACCTTATATTCACCGGCTTCACGTTGAGTAAGAACATCGGACATGCCTCCCAGTAGGATGCCTGTTGAATCTCTAAAATCTCTTTTCTTGCTTTGTTTTTTCTTGGTGCTGCCTATTATTGTAAATCATTATTAGCAACTAGGTTGCTTAGTTTCAATTGCAGCTGTTATAACTCCTTACAACTTGCTTGCAGGTCATTGTGAGCCACCTTATAATTTGTGTTTTTTTCCAGTAGCTGGATTACCGCAGTCCACTCCATAGTGACAACTTCTAACTTGCCTTTAACTTCTCGAAATATATGAGAGGATAGTTATTGCTATGTGTTTCATCCATCCTATGGCCTTGGCATGATGATTAGATAGTTGCCTAGGTGGTGGGTGGCTGGGTCCAGTCAGAATTGTACTAGAATTCTTGGTAGGTACTTTCTTCAGCGATGCAATTGGCTGCAAAGGGGATGTTTCTTTTGGATCATCACTAATGGGTAGTTTCCACAGTTTAGTAATTGGCCGTTTATATGTTGCGTCTTTACATTTAATTGTTATGACTCGCACCAAGTTTTCCAAGATGAGTGTTCAGAACCCGACCCAATTTCCATCAAGTCACATGTAGTTGATCGTCTTTTACTAATACCAGATCATTTATTGCTTAGCTTTTAGAATATTATAGAGTTCAATCACCTATCACTATTTTAAGATGAAATTTCACTGATTTTATTTCTGCTTCCCATATTCCACCAAAGTGTGAGGTGAGGCGGTATAAAATGCTTCATCATTGGCCAACGCGGCTGCTATGTCCTCAGGTAGTGTAGTCATAGCTGCACGGTACGTCTTCTTCATTACAGAATTTACTCCAACAAAATAGGTTCCTTTGTCAGAGAATACATCCGCGCAAAGTCTTTGTTTGGAAACGAATCTTTTGTAGGCCACTATGAATGTTTCTGTTGTGAGGCTGCTGACTATCTTGATGTGGATGGATCTTGTCATCATGCATACGAATAGGGCGATGTATCCCTGGTAGGATTTGCTGCCAAAATCTTGAGGGCATAGTCGATTCCTGTTTTGGATAATAGTCTTCCTGGCCACACTCTTGATGATGGTAAACTTCTTCTATTTATGGCGAAAGCATGTTATGCATCTTTGTATCACTTGTTTTATAACCCACCTCACATCAATAATCCATTATTTGTGTATCAGAGTTTCTATGGTGTGTGCTATACCATGTAAAGTGTTTTTATGGGCTACTTATGACGTTTTCACTTAGGATTACAGGTTGTTTGCTGGCAGTTGCCAGATTCAATATTTCAAAACGTCCCATCACACGTAGCAGGCTTTGGTCTTTATCTAGCATTCTTTATCTGATTATGCATGCGATTTCTCTTCCGAAATCCTGCTCTTCGGTTATTTTGATTGATTGATTGATTATTCCATTGTGGCGGAATTATTTTCAGGAAGATTGGTCTATGCCACCATAAGTTATTGAAGATAAGTTTTTTGGGAGTTATGATACGTGAAGCTGCATCCGCTGGATTGTCATGAAATTTCATATGATACCATCTTGTAGTTGGTAATATTTTCCTAATGGTCGAAATCCTATTTGCCACAAATGTGTTGAAGCGACTTGGATCTGCTTTAATCCAACACAATGTTTTAGTTGAGACTTTACATGTTTCAATAATTATCCCAATAATAAAGCCGCATTTAACTCGAGGCGAGGAATTGTTATCTGCGTTTTGACTGGTGCAACTCAGGTTTTGGACAATAAAAGCTGAGTCGTTATTTCACCGCTTTCATCCACTGTCCTACAATAAACCAGTGCTGCTTACGCGTACTCTGAAGCATTAGTAAAACCACGCATTTTGTGTCTCGACGTTATGTTGCAATCTCGGAATTTTTAATTTAAATATTTCATTGATGTCATTTTTTCTGAGAGTTGTTCATTCCAGTGTATTTCGGTTTTCCAAATATCCTTCATCATGGCTATGATGGTAATTGGCGATAGCCATCCAATGGGGTCAAAACGTTTTGATAAGTAATATAGGAATAAGCGTTTAATGGGCTACTTGATAGTAAGCGGCAGTCCGGTTATGTCGAATTCAAATACATCTTATACCGGGTTGTAGAGTATTCCCAATGTTTTCATGCATTCGTGAGTGAATTGGACGCCCATTTTCTCAAATGAAAGCCAACCTGTGTTTTGAGTCTCTTGCAGCGCTAGTATAGTGCCTCTTCAATACTGTCTATGCCAGTAGGTCATCCATATAAAAGTTGTTCATCATTATTTTAGCTCGGATGAGTATTGGCCTCTTCCTTGGCTAGCTAAAAAAATGTCCTTACAGCTATGTAGCTGGCAGCAATAGTTTCGTTCGTTATAGTCTTGTTGGTTGGTGCCATTTTATTATTATGCAGTAGAGTGTGGTGATAACCTTGACATACAATTCATCGTATTGTGGGTGTGCACGAGTTTTTTGAAGTACTACCCTTTAGATATTGTGTTAAACGAAACACGCAAGTAGTTATTTCATTAACCAGCTTGTGTCTGCCTAGTGTTGGCATTAGCTTGAATTGAGTGCAGTCTTGCAATTGATGCTTTTCTTGGAATCCCTTTACCAGATAACTGATTACTCTTGTTGCATGGAGACGTTTAAGTGGTGCAATTTAGATGTTAATACTAACTCTTTTTTTTACCAGTAATTTTGATCAGTGATGAATATGAAGTGACGAATACGTTATAGTACCTTATAGCAAAAGAAAGTAATATAAATATTTCGGAAACCATTGCCAAAGCATTGTCGAATCCATATAAGCTTATTGGTAGAGAAAAGGTATGTGTGAAGAAATAAAATAATTGAGTAACCATAAAACTTGGACTTTGGTCGATTTTTTATTTCCTGAACAAGCAGGAAGTTTTCGTTTCTTTACTATTTGCAGTTACGATATTCTATATATTTGTTAAACGCCGCCTCCATATTAAACTGAGAATCAGGACATTATAACTAAAACTTCCGTATCAACATTAAAACAAATATCCTTTTTTTTTGTAAAAATTTTAAATTGGATGCTTCGTTTTTCTTTCAACACCGTACAAGAATTTCTTAAATGTTAAATCAATATTTGTTTCCGTTCTTTTCACTTAGCTTCACTGCTCGCATATTTAATACAGGCGGGAGTCAATTTTAACTGTCGTGACCTAATTTAATTTACACTTTAGTAATGAATAATGGAACGAGAAGACGAGTAAAATTAACATAAATTTTAGCTTGGTCCAAATACCAGTAACAAAAAATTTTGTTTCTCGGGTGTGTTTTTTCTTGTTTGTGTATGTCGCTGTGTATGCGCTCCTAACTTATTTATTGTTTTTCCTCATTTTTTCTTCTGGTATTTTTTTTCCATTCTTTTCAATTTTCTTAATCACATAAAACACAAAACAACAACAACGAAAATTGAACGGAACACTGTAAAAATTTACAAATAATAATAAAACGTGGCGCAGAATACTAATCAGCACGTAAAACATAATACATAGTGTGTTTATAGTGTTTATGTTGTTTGTTTTTGTGTTGATTTGTTTTTGTTGTTTTCCTTATTGTTTGGGTGGATTAAAATGCAATAAACGAGAGACTTAAAAATAAAACTAACAAATGGAGAAGATTATATATTTATAGAAAATAGCTAGAAGTTGATTTCGTGATGTTGATGTTACGACTATACAATGGGAGAAGATCAATCATATAATTATAGTATTTAGGGTCACATCATATTGTTGACCAAATGATTACTTTTCTTGTTATCTCGTTTAGTATAGTGGAAGAAGGTACTAGATCCATATGCTGGGTGAGAATAGCTCTGACATGAACTCTAGTAGAAGTATTGTCGTTTTGCTTTCTGACATAGCCTAGGATTTATTTTCATTTGTTTGAAAGGATTAAAAGAATTGTTACATATTTTTAATTTTAATTCAGCCATCATCTTCCTTCCCAGACTAGTGCAATATTAATAAGGTATTTTCAATCCTAAAGGTTAGCACCCCTTTGTAACTACCAGCCAATAAGTATTTTAAATTCTCTTACATTTTATGCAGTGATATTGATAGGTAGCTTCAAAGCGGAGTGGGCTGTTTTTTTTGTAGCCTGTTTCACTTGTACCACCAGTAGCATTTAAGAAAAATATACCGCCACTCTATGGTCAATTTTTTACCGCAGCGAATTGTATTTATTCGATAGATCTCAACATTCGCTGCTATGGCGTGTTAAGTATTCTACAACATAACATAAATCCTTAGTATATCTAAAATGGAAAGTTCACAAATTATAAAATTTTGGAAAGTATACTTGTGCCCTTTACGGATACTACTGTAAACACGACCTTAAAATCCTTATATGATTTCATACCATTTTCTCATAGCTTCACGCCAAACAAAGCAAGAGTTGTCGTCACTATCTCTTATAGTAAAATTAAAGGTCCATAGACTCCGTTTGTAAAATACACTATTGTTTTTTAAATAAGGTGCGAGAAGGCACTGTTGAAGGTTGTAGAGTTTTATTTTAAACACATTAATCGGTCCTTTTATTTGCATAAGCAACCTCAGCTTGATAATAGTCTCTGTCTCTCCGGATAACTCCGGATAATAATTGTTTTCTTCGTTTGCAGTTTTATCTACAAAGTAAACTTCTAACACTTTAGGCATGTGTCTAACTGAGTGTTTAAATTTTAAATTAAAAATTTTAAATATTTCCCGGTATTTTGACCACGAAACTTGTTTTTCTGAATACAGTTCTAAGAGTATGAGACCGCGAATAGGTCATATCCGTCGATGAAGTGTTTAAAATGTTTTATTGCTGCATACGCAACCAACAGCTCCTAGCATACGTACTGTATTTTTCTCAGTGTCCGTGAGCTTTCTTAAGAAGAAACTCAAGGAAAGCCATCTTTTTGATACGTATTGTTGCACCACAGCTCCTATTGACTGACTTGATGCGTCGACCATTATTGCCATTTTATGATTAGGCGAGGGATGAGCTAACTGCGTGGCTTTGGCTAAGCACTGCTTACAACGTTCGAATGCGTGAGCTGTCTGTTCACACCAAATGATTTTACT
Source organism: Tipula confusa (assembly GCA_963556175.1). Classification (NCBI taxonomy): domain Eukaryota; kingdom Metazoa; phylum Arthropoda; class Insecta; order Diptera; family Tipulidae; genus Tipula; species Tipula confusa. Next base: position 213,375,607 of record OY744475.1, on the reverse strand, counting down.
GATATCGTTTCTTTCGTCTTTTAAGGAATTCATACAACTTTGCTTGTTCGTGGGCCGCGTTTGGTAGAAAAATCCTATAAAAGGATTTTAGACGAGGGCCTTGTAAAGTTCTTTATTGCTTCAACTCGAGATTGGGTTGGCCTGATGCCTGTATTTGATATATCAAACCTCTTAGAAGTTGATTTGTCTTTCGCCGAAAATACATTTGTTTAGATTGATCACTAAACCGGCGTCCTGTAGTCGTTGAAACCCCGTTTTTAGGTGCTCGATATGCTGCTCTAAATAAGATGATGCGACTAATATGTCATCGAATTTGGTGTTTCAAAAAACTGAATGAATGAGTCTTTGGAATGTTTGCGCCGCATTTCGCAATCCGAACGTCATACGGGGAAATTCAAACAAACCGAAAGGTGTACATAAAGCCTTCTTTTTGATGTCCGCCTCGTGAATTGGTATCTGATGGAATGCCCGTACGAGATCGATCTTAGAAAAAAAATTGCACCCTTCGAGCTGATGCTTAAAGTCGGTAACAAATGGTATCGGGTATCGATCTGGTTTCATCCTCTGGTTTAACCCACGGTAGTCTCCACAGAGTCGCCATCCTCCGTCCTTTTTCTTTGTAATATGGATTTATAATATTCTTTGTAATATGGAGCCCAATTGCTCTTCAACGGACGGCTTTGGCTATTTTCATTTTTCTGTGTTGAGACGTCGAACTTTCGCCGTGGTTGACCCTCCGTTTCGATTTAATGTTCGATGTTCTGCCTAATAATATTGAGCGTCGTCGTTTCTTGAAATATTGGGTTAAAATTTTGCAGGATACCGCGAATTTAGGGATTACAATTGTCCAATTTGATTAATGTCAGTTGGTATGACGCTATGGAAACTGGAGTTCCACTTACCGACATAGCAGTCAATGGATCGATTGATTTGTTGATTCTTACATTGACTAACAGACCGTAGTGTAGTAAGAAATCGGTTCCTAAAATACATCTGTCCACATTAACGATCGTAAATTTATATGTAAACTGGCGACGTTAACCCAAATTTAAGGTTAGATTTTTTGTTCCGAATGTTTCAATCGGCGTAGAACTTGCTGCGAATAATATAAACTCTGATTTTGCAGACCGTTCCCATAGAATTGGTGTCATCACCGAGAGTTCGGCGCCCGTGTCAATGAGGAACTCCTGTTTTGTTGTTGTATCGAGTACTACAAGACGGCAATTTGAATTGCTCCCGTCATCTGCCGAGAAAAGTGATGAGCTTATTGGTTGATTCCAAACTTAAAATGATATTAGCAATGAGGAAAAGATTTTACTTGTGTATCAGATCGTGATTTGCTTCGCGGTCGCCGATTTTCGGTATGTTGATTTATGTTTACTCGGGACATTCTTCTGTTGTTAGTCTAGTCATCGAACCGCTTTGTTAGAGCATCTATGTACATCGACAATGAGTAATTGGTCTTCTCTGTCGTGGATTGCGGTAGACTTAAGATATTGTATATGCTTGTGGGTCTATTGATTTCCGTGATTTTATCCGCGGAAGCGGAGATTTTCTCCAAATCGTACTCCTCCACACATGACAAAATCTCTTGTATATTTGTGAGTAGACGCCGCAGCCATAAATTTCGTAAGATAGGTTCTGTAATCTGATTTATTGAGAGTACCTGTATCTCCCGAAGTAGTTGCGATGGCTTTTTATCGCCCAGTTGTAGACCCGAAAGTAAACGGTTTAATTTACTCCTAGCTGAATCGCTGAGTCGATCAGTTATTGCTGCTCTTAATTGGTTATATTTGTCAGTTTTTCGTGGATTCAACACCAATTTGCGCACACATTTGATTGTTTTGTGTTGTCGACTGAAACGCCACTTAGATCGAATTGAGTTTCCACTTGTTTGAACCAGATTTCCGGATCGTCCCGATTGACGACAGAATATTTTACGAACACCTTGTACACATTGGTTTATGCTTGTCGCCCTTATTTTTACTTTCCTCGTTGTCACTAATTTTACTCTAAAGTTTTTGTTACCCGGTATATTATTGTTATTTGGTTTAGATTGTATACGACTTGCTGTTCTTAGAATTTAATGTACGATTTTGTTGATAGCACGTGGTTTTTCATTTTTAACCTCAAAAAGATTAAAATCGCTGTATGTTTTCTAGCGTATTATTTGTTTCTTCGCTGCACGTAATAGTGTTTTTCCACGTCGGAGGTCACCAGATTGTAGGTGGGTGGTAAGCTGAATGGCGATGCTTTGGTGCGTCTCGATACGGCCAAGGGGCACGCTTGTATAACTATGCTCTACACTACAATTTAAAATACGAGATTTTTATAAGAATGTTTTATTGTTTACAATGGAAAACACTTTCGTCAAGCAAAACTATTTAAATGGTACAAATTATAAAACTTTATTTTAATTATGAACTTTGATGTGTCAACCAAAAAAGCGGTGGTTACTTGCACTTTTGAAATAATTTGTTTACAGCGGTTGCGTTTTGCTATTTCTCGGTTTTCTCACTAGATTGCACTAGCGCCGCCACATGTATACCATTTTAAATTATTTTTATAATTATTATAATAATTATTATATATATATATATATATATATATATATATATATATATATATATATATATATATATATATATATATATATATAAAATTAATTAAATAAATAAATAAAAGTAAATACTACGATGTTGATTTGTTACAATTTTTTGCTAATTATTCTATTTTCAACATTCTAGATACCACAACGGGCAGCAACCACTTTCGGAAGCGATGCGTCAATCCATGGCATTCGATTCGATAGCGCCCATTTTATGGGAGCCTCATTTAAAAGCACTCGACCGACGCATTAACATAATTTTACATGGCATTCGTGACTGTATCGAAAAAAATGCTGTTAACGATGTAATTGTTAGCGATGAAGTTAGCTTTTCATAGCGACAAAATAATACAACAACAATTTATAAATAAAAATATGTAAAAAAAATTCAAAATTTTATGTTTTAAAATTCTAAACTAATTGAATTAATTTTGGTGCCAAAACTTTAAAAAAAAAAACACAAAAACTTAATTATTTGTATTAATAAAAAATACAAAAAATAAATGAATATTTTTAACGCAGTCAAATTATTTTTATTTATTTTTTAATAAGTGTAAATAAAATAATAATTAAATAATATTTTTGTTAAAATTATAAATGAAAATTTATTTACTCTCCAAAGATAATAATAAAAATTATATAATAATACAACAATAATACTAAATAATTTAATTATTATACGATATAAAATAATTGTTTTCTTTTTTTGTTTTTTATTAATTTATTTTTTTTTTTAAAAATGATATATATATATAAATGAAGCTTTAAGCTTTTGTTGTTGTTTTTTTTTTGTTGTATAATTTTGTTGTTGTATATGTTATAAAGATTTAAAGTGCAGCATGGGTTAAATCGTTTTAAAAACAAAACTTTTTTTTTTTGGATTCTCACCCAATAATTAAAAAAGATTAATTCTAAATAATTAAATATAATTAAACAAAATAATTAATTGTCTATTTATTAAGTGCCTAATTAATTTAATTAATTGAATAAAACTAAATATTTAATTTTAATATAAAAGTGAAAGCTCCAGTTAATCCAAAATTAATTATGTATATACATAATTATTTATAAATTTATATATATATATATATATATATATATATATATATATATATATATATATATATTCTGTTATGAAATAATTTAAATAATTTATATTTGTTTTTTAAAATTATCATAATTTTTTTATTACTATATTATATTCAATTAAATAATAGTATGGGCATTATTTTATACATTTATATTTTTAATATTATATAAATATTATATATATATATATATATATATATATATATATATATATATATATCTGTGGTTAATATAAATACCTCTGTAATACATAGAGGCACAAGTCGATTTTTCCGATTTTTCAGTGCAATAAGTACGAGTAAATAATATACCAAAAAATCAAGTCTAATAATTTAATTGATAAATTATTTAACTAAATTTTCGATTTACAATATAAAATTAGCATAATATATATGTTATTTTTCATCCGATATACATATACTAAACTTTTCAATATTCGAAGCTTCCGCTATTGTCTCATAGGCGAAAGTTGAAAAGTCAATCTGCGAGGTTACTTTTCAAAGACTTTTCATGTGATTGTGTGACGTGAATTAATGATTTCGATAATTTGTTTTGACCGTTAGTATAAAAAAAAATCAAATAAAGAAATAATTGAAAAATGGCCGGGTCGCGCACACTATGCTCTATGTAATTTTATTTGTTTTACTTTTTACCAAGCGCAAACGTTTTATTTATTTATAATATCTTTAAAATATTTAACTTTTTTCGAAATTCTTAAAATTTTATTTTACAAAAGACTTTTATACTAGTGACATCTGTTGGTATATTGCTTGAACTAACAATATCAACTAATCAACTCTAATATGAGTTAGCTTAAAGTGCCTTTAAACTATTTTCGGATTCTGACTTATTCAAAAAGGATAAAACTAAAGTATACTAAAAAAAATGTTGATGGTAGAACTCCTGGATTTATTGCTCACTGTACCAAAAACCAGTGATACTATTTCCATTTTAACGTTTCTTTGTATAGAAAACAGTTGCTGAATTATTTTTCAATGCAGTATTTTGCAACTGTTAGGTTTTATGATTCCAAGATATTTAAATGGTAGATTTTTAATACTTCAATTCTTATCAGTTAGCTTTCAAGACGTATAATTGCAAATAAATGCCAATTTTATTTAAGGTTGAATAAGTCGACTTGTGCCACTTTGCATTATTGCCGATATTATATATATATATATATATATATATATATATATATATATATATATATATATATATATATATATATATATATATATATATATATATATATAATATAATTTATTTTACATATTAATATTTTAAAATTATTATATTATAAAAACATAATATATTTATATATTATATTGATGATGACTGAAAAATAAAAACAAAAATTATAAATAAAAAAATTTATTGAAAATTGAAAATTTTAAAAAATAAAATATTTTTTTAGAGGCTGTTACTAAAAATATAATTTTTAATTGTAAATAAATTTAAAAAAAAAAAGTATAATAATAATAAAAATAAAAAAGAGGAACGTAAATAAATATATTATTATATAAATCAAATTATTAAAAAATATTCGTTTTTTTTTTGTTTTTTTTTGTGTTTAAATGGTTTATTTCACAGTAATAATATAAATAATTGATTTTATTATTAATTATCACGTTTCAATTTTCGATACCAATAAATTTTGACTATTTTCCATATTATTATTCGGTAGGATGATAATGTTCGACGAGTATATTGTACACCAACCACCATACAACATGTTAAGTAAATTTATTGGAATTTTTTTTTATAATTTGCAAAGTGATAATTACATCAAATATTATTATATCGTATAATTCGTTTAATTCAACAAGTCAAATGTACTACATATTTGTAATTTTATTACATACCCGCAGAGATATTGTGGACGCAATGCTAGATGCGTCAGATGTGAAACATTCCATCAAAATGGATAAGATGTAAAGAGCAGCATCCATCAAATTGCACTACAACAAAATTATAGAATACCTGTTATGAAGAAAGTAACCTGCAGATTCTAAGAAACATAGCATTAAACTTCATTTACTACCCAATGATACCTTAATCAAAGGCTCTGGTCATCAGTATAAATATTGCTGTTAAATACATAAACATTTCGACAAAAAAAAATTTACAAAAAAAAATTAGAAATCAGCAAAGGGGTTAGCCTTTGCAAATTTACGAATTTGATTGTTTATTAAATACGACACGTAACAGTGGCCCGATTATGTTGAATGATACCTTAATCAAAAGCTCTGGTCATCAGCATAATTATTGGTGTTAAATACATATACTTTTCGATAAAAAATAATTTACAAAAAAAATTAGAAATTAGCAAAGGGGTTAGTTAGCTTTTCCGAATTTACGAATTTGATTGTTTATTAAATACGACTCGTAATAGTGGCCCGATTATGATGAATGATACCTTAATCAAAAGCTCTGGTCATCAGCATGATTATTGCTGTTAAATACGTATACATTTCGACAAAAAAAAATTTACAAAAAAAATTTTAAATCAGCCAAAGGGTTAGCCTTTGCAAATTTACGAATTTGATTGTTTATTAAATACGACACGTAATAGCAGCCCGATTATGATGAATGATACCTTAATCAAAAGCTCTGGTCGTCAGTATAATTATTGCTGTTAAATACATATACATTTCGACAAAAAAAAATTTACAAAAAAAATTAGAAATCAGCAAAGGGGTTAGCCTTTGCAAATTTACGAATTTGATTGTTTATTAAATACGACTCGTAATAGTGGCCCGATTATGATGAATGATACATTAATCAAAAGCTCTGGTCATCAGCATAATTATTGCTGTTAAATACATATACATTTCGACAAAAAAAAATTTACAAAAAAAATTTGAAATCAGCCAAAGGGTTAGCCTTTGCAAATTTACGAATTTGATTGTTTATTAAATACAACACGTAATAGTGGCCCGATTATGATGAATGATACCTTAATCAAAAGCTCTGGTCGTCGGCATAATTATTGCTGTTAAATACATATACATTTCGACAAAAAAAAATTTACAAAAAAAAATTAGAAATCAGCAAAGGGGTTAGCCTTTGCAAATTTACGAATTTGATTGTTTATTAAATACAACACGTAATAGTGGCCCGATTATGATGAATGATACCTTAATCAAAAGCTCTGGTCATCAGCATAATTATTGCTGATAAATACATATACATTTCGACAAAAAAAAATTTACAAAAAAAATTAGAAATCAGCAAAGGGGTTAGCCTTTGCAAATTTACCCATTTGATTGTTTATTAAATACGACACGTAATAGTGGCCCGATTATGATGAATGATACCTTAATCAAAAGCTCTGGTCATCAACATAATTATTGCTGTCAAATACATATACATTTCGACAAAAAAAAATACAATAAAAATTAGAAATCAGCAAAGGGGTTAGCCTTTGCAAATTTACCAATTTGATTGTTTATTAAATACGACACGTAATATTGGCCCGATTATGATGAATGATACCTTAATCAAAAGCTCTGGTCGTCGGCATAATTATTGCTGTTAAATACATATACATTTCGACAAAAAAAAATTTACAAAAAAAAATTAGAAATCAGCAAAGGGGTTAGCCTTTGCAAATTTACGAATTTGATTGTTTATTAAATACGACACGTAATAGTGGCCCGATTATGATGAATGATACCTTAATCAAAAGCTCTGGTCATCAGCATGATTATTGCTGTTAAATACATATACATTTCGACAAAAAAAAATACAAAAAAAATTAGAAATCAACAAAGGGGTTAGCCTTTGCAAATTTACGAATTTGATTGTTTATTAAATACGACACGTAATAGTGGCCCGATTATGATGAATGATACCTTAATCAAAAGCTCTGGTCATCAGCATGATTAATGCTGTTAAATACATATACATTTCGATAAAAAAAAATTACAAAAAAAATTAGAAATCAGCCAAGGGGTTAGCCTTTGCAAATTTACGAATTTGATTGTTTATTAAATACGACACGTAATAGCAGCCCGATTATGATGAATGATACCTTAATCAAAAGCTCTGGTCGTCAGTATAATTATTGCTGTTAAATACATATACATTTCGATAAAAAAAAATTACAAAAAAAATTAGAAATCAGCCAAGGGGTTAGCCTTTGCAAATTTACCAATTTGATTGTATATAAAATACGACACGTAATAGTGGCCCGATTATAATGAATGATACCTTAATCAAAAGCTCTGGTCATCAGCATAATTATTGCTGCTAAATACATATACTTTTCGACAAAAAAAAATTTACAAAAAAAATTAGAAATTAGCAAAGGGGGTAGCCTTTGCAAATTTACTAATTTGATTGTTTATTAAATACGACACGTAATAGTGGCCCGATTATGATGAATGATACCTTAATCAAAAGCTCTGGTCATCAGCATAATTATTGCTGTTAAATACATATACATTTCGACAAAAAAAAATTTACAAAAAAAATTAGAAATCAGCAAAGGGGTTAGCCTTTGCAAATTTACGAATTTGATTGTTTATTAAATACGACACGTAATAGTGGCCCGATTATGATGAATGATACCTTAATCAAAAGCTCTGGTCATCAGCATAATTATTGCTGTTAAATACATATACATTTCGACAAAAAAAAATTTACAAAAAAAATTAGAAATCAGCAAAGGGGTTAGCCTTTGCAAATTTACGAATTTGATTGTTTATTAAATACGACACGTAATAGTGGCCCGATTATGATGAATGATACCTTAATCAAAAGCTCTGGTCATCAGCATAATTATTGCTGTTAAAAACATATACATTTCGACAAAAAAAATTTACAAAAAAAATAAGAAATCAGCAAAGGGGTTAGCCTTTGCAAAATTACGAATTTGATTTTATATTAAATACGACACGTAATAGTGGCCCGATTATGATGAATGATACCTTAATCAAAAGCTCAAGTCATCAACATAATTATTGCTGCTAAATACAAATACATTTCAACAAAAAAAAAATTACAAAAAAAATTAGAAATCAGCAAAGGGGTTAGCCTTTGCAAATTTACGAATTTGATTGTTTATTAAATACGACACGTAATAGTGGCCCGATTATGATGAATGATACCCTAATCAAAAGCTCTAGTCATCAGCATAATTATTGCTATTAAATACATATACATTTCGACAAAAAAAATTTACTAAAAAAATTAGAAATCAGCAAAGGGGTTAGCCTTTGCAAAATTACGAATTTGATTTTATATTAAATACGACACGTAATAGTGGCCCGATTATGATGAATGATACCTTAATCAAAAGCTCAAGTCATCAGCATAATTATTGCTGCTAAATACAAAAACATTTCAACAAAAAAAAATTTACAAAAAAAATTAGAAATCAGCAAAGGGGTTAGCCTTTGCAAATTTACGAATTTGATTTTATATTAAATACGACACGTAATAGTGGCCCGATTATGATGAATGATACCTTAATCAAAAGCTCAAGTCATCAGCATAATTATTGCTGCTAAATACAAAAACATTTCAACAAAAAAAATTTACAAAAAAAATTAGAAATCAGCAAAGGGGTTAGCCTTTGCAAATTTACGAATTTTATTTTATATTAAATACGACACGTAATAGTGGCCCGATTATGATGAATGATACCTTAATCAAAAGCTCTGGTCATCAGCATAATTATTGCTGTTAAAAACAAAAACATTTCAACAAAAAAAATTTACTAAAAAAATTAGAAATCAGCAAAGGGGTTAGCCTTTGCAAATTTACGAATTTGATTGTATATTAAATACGACACGTAATAGTGGCCCGATTATGATGAATGATACCTTAATCAAAAGCTCAAGTCATCAGCATAATTATTGCTGCTAAATACAAAAACATTTCAACAAAAAAAAATTTACAAAAAAAATTAGAAATCAGCAAAGGGGTTAGCCTTTGCAAATTTACGAATTTGATTTTATATTAAATACGACACGTAATAGTGGCCCGATTATGATGAATGATACCTTAATCAAAAGCTCTGGTCATCAGCATAATTATTGCTGTTAAAAACATATACATTTCGACAAAAAAAATTTACTAAAAAAATTAGAAATCAGCAAAGGGGTTAGCCTTTGCAAAATTACGAATTTGATTTTATATTAAATACGACACGTAATAGTGGCCCGATTATGATGAATGATACCTTAATCAAAAGCTCAAGTCATCAGCATAATTATTGCTGCTAAATACAAATACATTTCAACAAAAAAAAAATTACAAAAAAAATTAGAAATCAGCAAAGGGGTTAGCCTTTGCAAATTTACGAATTTGATTGTTTATTAAATACGACACGTAATAGTGGCCCGATTATGATGAATGATACCCTAATCAAAAGCTCTAGTCATCAGCATAATTATTGCTATTAAATACATATACATTTCGACAAAAAAAATTTACTAAAAAAATTAGAAATCAGCAAAGGGGTTAGCCTTTGCAAAATTACGAATTTGATTTTATATTAAATACGACACGTAATAGTGGCCCGATTATGATGAATGATACCTTAATCAAAAGCTCAAGTCATCAGCATAATTATTGCTGCTAAATACAAAAACATTTCAACAAAAAAAAATTTACAAAAAAAATTAGAAATCAGCAAAGGGGTTAGCCTTTGCAAATTTACGAATTTGATTTTATATTAAATACGACACGTAATAGTGGCCCGATTATGATGAATGATACCTTAATCAAAAGCTCTGGTCATCAGCATAATTATTGCTGTTAAAAACATATACATTTCGACAAAAAAAATTTACTAAAAAAATTAGAAATCAGCAAAGGGGTTAGCCTTTGCAAAATTACGAATTTGATTTTATATTAAATACGACACGTAATAGTGGCCCGATTATGATGAATGATACCTTAATCAAAAGCTCTGGTCATCAGCATAATTATTGCTGTTAAAAACATATACATTTCGACAAAAAAAATTTACTAAAAAAATTAGAAATCAGCAAAGGGGTTAGCCTTTGCAAAATTACGAATTTGATTTTATATTAAATACGACACGTAATAGTGGCCCGATTATGATGAATGATACCTTAATCAAAAGCTCTGGTCATCAGCATAATTATTGCTGTTAAAAACATATACATTTCGACAAAAAAAATTTACTAAAAAAATTAGAAATCAGCAAAGGGGTTAGCCTTTGCAAATTTACGAATTTGATTGTATATTAAATACGACACGTAATAGTGGCCCGATTATGATGAATGATACCTTAATCAAAAGCTCAAGTCATCAGCATAATTATTGCTGCTAAATACAAAAACATTTCAACAAAAAAAAATTTACAAAAAAAATTAGAAATCAGCAAAGGCATTTGCCTTTGCAAATTTACGAATTTGATTTTATATTAAATACGACACGTAATAGTGGCCCGATTATGATGAATGATACCTTAATCAAAAGCTCAAGTCATCAGCATAATTATTGCTGCTAAATACAAAAACATTTCAACAAAAAAAAATTTACAAAAAAAATTAGAAATCAGCAAAGGGGTTAGCCTTTGCAAATTTACGAATTTTATTTTATATTAAATACGACACGTAATAGTGGCCCGATTATGATGAATGATACCTTAATCAAAAGCTCTGGTCATCAGCATAATTATTGCTGTTAAAAACAAAAACATTTCAACAAAAAAAAATTTACAAAAAAAATTAGAAATCAGCAAAGGGGTTAGCCTTTGCAAATTTACGAATTTGATTTTATATTAAATACGACACGTAATAGTGGCCCGATTATGATGAATGATACCTTAATCAAAAGCTCTGGTCATCAGCATAATTATTGCTGTTAAAAACATATACATTTCGACAAAAAAAATTTACTAAAAAAATTAGAAATCAGCAAAGGGGTTAGCCTTTGCAAAATTACGAATTTGATTTTATATTAAATACGACACGTAATAGTGGCCCGATTATGATGAATGATACCTTAATCAAAAGCTCAAGTCATCAGCTAAATACAAAAACATATTATTGCTGCTAAATACAAAAACATTTCAACAAAAAAAAATTTACAAAAAAAATTAGAAATCAGCAAAGGGGTTAGCCTTTGCAAATTTACGAATTTGATTGTTTATTAAATACGACACGTAATAGTGGCCCGATTATGATGAATGATACCCTAATCAAAAGCTCTAGTCATCAGCATAATTATTGCTATTAAATACATATACATTTCGACAAAAAAAATTTACTAAAAAAATTAGAAATCAGCAAAGGGGTTAGCCTTTGCAAATTTACGAATTTGATTTTATATTAAATACGACACGTAATAGTGGCCCGATTATGATGAATGATACCTTAATCAAAAGCTCAAGTCATCAGCATAATTATTGCTGCTAAATACAAATACATTTCAACAAAAAAAAAATTACAAAAAAAATTAGAAATCAGCAAAGGGGTTAGCCTTTGCAAATTTACGAATTTGATTGTTTATTAAATACGACACGTAATAGTGGCCCGATTATGATGAATGATACCCTAATCAAAAGCTCTAGTCATCAGCATAATTATTGCTATTAAATACATATACATTTCGACAAAAAAAATTTACTAAAAAAATTAGAAATCAGCAAAGGGGTTAGCCTTTGCAAAATTACGAATTTGATTTTATATTAAATACGACACGTAATAGTGGCCCGATTATGATGAATGATACCTTAATCAAAAGCTCAAGTCATCAGCATAATTATTGCTGCTAAATACAAAAACATTTCAACAAAAAAAAATTTACAAAAAAAATTAGAAATCAGCAAAGGGGTTAGCCTTTGCAAATTTACGAATTTGATTTTATATTAAATACGACACGTAATAGTGGCCCGATTATGATGAATGATACCTTAATCAAAAGCTCAAGTCATCAGCATAATTATTGCTGCTAAATACAAAAACATTTCAACAAAAAAAAATTTACAAAAAAAATTAGAAATCAGCAAAGGGGTTAGCCTTTGCAAATTTACGAATTTTATTTTATATTAAATACGACACGTAATAGTGGCCCGATTATGATGAATGATACCTTAATCAAAAGCTCTGGTCATCAGCATAATTATTGCTGTTAAAAACAAAAACATTTCAACAAAAAAAATTTACTAAAAAAATTAGAAATCAGCAAAGGGGTTAGCCTTTGCAAATTTACGAATTTGATTTTATATTAAATACGACACGTAATAGTGGCCCGATTATGATGAATGATACCTTAATCAAAAGCTCAAGTCATCAGCATAATTATTGCTATTAAATACATATACATTTCGACAAAAAAAATTTACTAAAAAAATTAGAAATCAGCAAAGGGGTTAGCCTTTGCAAAATTACGAATTTGATTTTATATTAAATACGACACGTAATAGTGGCCCGATTATGATGAATGATACCTTAATCAAAAGCTCAAGTCATCAGCATAATTATTGCTGCTAAATACAAAAACATTTCAACAAAAAAAAATTTACAAAAAAAATTAGAAATCAGCAAAGGGGTTAGCCTTTGCAAATTTACGAATTTGATTTTATATTAAATACGACACGTAATAGTGGCCCGATTATGATGAATGATACCTTAATCAAAAGCTCAAGTCATCAGCATAATTATTGCTGCTAAATACAAAAACATTTCAACAAAAAAAAATTTACAAAAAAAATTAGAAATCAGCAAAGGGGTTAGCCTTTGCAAATTTACGAATTTTATTTTATATTAAATACGACACGTAATAGTGGCCCGATTATGATGAATGATACCTTAATCAAAAGCTCTGGTCATCAGCATAATTATTGCTGTTAAAAACAAAAACATTTCAACAAAAAAAATTTACTAAAAAAATTAGAAATCAGCAAAGGGGTTAGCCTTTGCAAAATTACGAATTTGATTTTATATTAAATACGACACGTAATAGTGGCCCGATTATGATGAATGATACCTTAATCAAAAGCTCAAGTCATCAGCTAAATACAAAAACATATTATTGCTGCTAAATACAAAAACATTTCAACAAAAAAAAATTTACAAAAAAAATTAGAAATCAGCAAAGGGGTTAGCCTTTGCAAATTTACGAATTTGATTTTATATTAAATACGACACGTAATAGTGGCCCGATTATGATGAATGATACCTTAATCAAAAGCTCTGGTCATCAGCATAATTATTGCTGTTAAAAACAAAAACATTTCAACAAAAAAAATTTACTAAAAAAATTAGAAATCAGCAAAGGGGTTAGCCTTTGCAAAATTACGAATTTGATTTTATATTAAATACGACACGTAATAGTGGCCCGATTATGATGAATGATACCTTAATCAAAAGCTCAAGTCATCAGCTAAATACAAAAACATATTATTGCTGCTAAATACAAAAACATTTCAACAAAAAAAAATTTACAAAAAAAATTAGAAATCAGCAAAGGGGTTAGCCTTTGCAAATTTACGAATTTTATTTTATATTAAATACGACACGTAATAGTGGCCCGATTATGATGAATGATACCTTAATCAAAAGCTCTGGTCATCAGCATAATTATTGCTGTTAAAAACAAAAACATTTCAACAAAAAAAATTTACTAAAAAAATTAGAAATCAGCAAAGGGGTTAGCCTTTGCAAATTTACGAATTTGATTTTATATTAAATACGACACGTAATAGTGGCCCGATTATGATGAATGATACCCTAATCAAAAGCTCTAGTCATCAGCATAATTATTGCTATTAAATACATATACATTTCGACAAAAAAAATTTACTAAAAAAATTAGAAATCAGCAAAGGGGTTAGCCTTTGCAAAATTACGAATTTGATTTTATATTAAATACGACACGTAATAGTGGCCCGATTATGATGAATGATACCTTAATCAAAAGCTCAAGTCATCAGCATAATTATTGCTGCTAAATACAAAAACATTTCAACAAAAAAAAATTTACAAAAAAAATTAGAAATCAGCAAAGGGGTTAGCCTTTGCAAATTTACGAATTTGATTTTATATTAAATACGACACGTAATAGTGGCCCGATTATGATGAATGATACCTTAATCAAAAGCTCAAGTCATCAGCATAATTATTGCTGCTAAATACAAAAACATTTCAACAAAAAAAAATTTACAAAAAAAATTAGAAATCAGCAAAGGGGTTAGCCTTTGCAAATTTACGAATTTTATTTTATATTAAATACGACACGTAATAGTGGCCCGATTATGATGAATGATACCTTAATCAAAAGCTCTGGTCATCAGCATAATTATTGCTGTTAAAAACAAAAACATTTCAACAAAAAAAATTTACTAAAAAAATTAGAAATCAGCAAAGGGGTTAGCCTTTGCAAAATTACGAATTTGATTTTATATTAAATACGACACGTAATAGTGGCCCGATTATGATGAATGATACCTTAATCAAAAGCTCAAGTCATCAGCTAAATACAAAAACATATTATTGCTGCTAAATACAAAAACATTTCAACAAAAAAAAATTTACAAAAAAAATTAGAAATCAGCAAAGGGGTTAGCCTTTGCAAATTTACGAATTTTATTTTATATTAAATACGACACGTAATAGTGGCCCGATTATGATGAATGATACCTTAATCAAAAGCTCTGGTCATCAGCATAATTATTGCTGTTAAAAACAAAAACATTTCAACAAAAAAAATTTACTAAAAAAATTAGAAATCAGCAAAGGGGTTAGCCTTTGCAAATTTACGAATTTGATTTTATATTAAATACGACACGTAATAGTGGCCCGATTATGATGAATGATACCTTAATCAAAAGCTCAAGTCATCAGCATAATTATTGCTATTAAATACATATACATTTCGACAAAAAAAATTTACTAAAAAAATTAGAAATCAGCAAAGGGGTTAGCCTTTGTAAATTTACGAATTTGATTTTATATTAAATACGACACGTAATAGTGGCCCGATTATGATGAATGATACCTTAATCAAAAGCTCTGGTCATCAGCATAATTATTGCTGTTAAAAACATATACATTTCGACAAAAAAAATTTACTAAAAAAATTAGAAATCAGCAAAGGGGTTAGCCTTTGCAAATTTACGAATTTGATTTTATATTAAATACGACACGTAATAGTGGCCCGATTATGATGAATGATACCTTAATCAAAAGCTCAAGTCATCAGCATAATTATTGCTGCTAAATACAAATACATTTCAACAAAAAAAAAATTACAAAAAAATTAGAAATCAGCAAAGGGGTTAGCCTTTGCAAATTTACGAATTTGATTGTTTATTAAATACGACACGTAATAGTGGCCCGATTATGATGAATGATACCCTAATCAAAAGCTCTAGTCATCAGCATAATTATTGCTATTAAATACATATACATTTCGACAAAAAAAATTTACTAAAAAAATTAGAAATCAGCAAAGGGGTTAGCCTTTGCAAAATTACGAATTTGATTTTATATTAAATACGACACGTAATAGTGGCCCGATTATGATGAATGATACCTTAATCAAAAGCTCAAGTCATCAGCATAATTATTGCTGCTAAATACAAAAACATTTCAACAAAAAAAAATTTACAAAAAAAATTAGAAATCAGCAAAGGGGTTAGCCTTTGCAAATTTACGAATTTGATTTTATATTAAATACGACACGTAATAGTGGCCCGATTATGATGAATGATACCTTAATCAAAAGCTCAAGTCATCAGCATAATTATTGCTGCTAAATACAAAAACATTTCAACAAAAAAAAATTTACAAAAAAAATTAGAAATCAGCAAAGGGGTTAGCCTTTGCAAATTTACGAATTTTATTTTATATTAAATACGACACGTAATAGTGGCCCGATTATGATGAATGATACCTTAATCAAAAGCTCTGGTCATCAGCATAATTATTGCTGTTAAAAACATATACATTTCGACAAAAAAAATTTACTAAAAAAATTAGAAATCAGCAAAGGGGTTAGCCTTTGCAAAATTACGAATTTGATTTTATATTAAATACGACACGTAATAGTGGCCCGATTATGATGAATGATACCTTAATCAAAAGCTCTGGTCATCAGCATAATTATTGCTGTTAAAAACATATACATTTCGACAAAAAAAATTTACTAAAAAAATTAGAAATCAGCAAAGGGGTTAGCCTTTGCAAATTTACGAATTTGATTGTATATTAAATACGACACGTAATAGTGGCCCGATTATGATGAATGATACCTTAATCAAAAGCTCAAGTCATCAGCATAATTATTGCTGCTAAATACAAAAACATTTCAACAAAAAAAAATTTACAAAAAAAATTAGAAATCAGCAAAGGGGTTAGCCTTTGCAAATTTACGAATTTGATTTTATATTAAATACGACACGTAATAGTGGCCCGATTATGATGAATGATACCTTAATCAAAAGCTCTGGTCATCAGCATAATTATTGCTGTTAAAAACATATACATTTCGACAAAAAAAATTTACTAAAAAAATTAGAAATCAGCAAAGGGGTTAGCCTTTGCAAAATTACGAATTTGATTTTATATTAAATACGACACGTAATAGTGGCCCGATTATGATGAATGATACCTTAATCAAAAGCTCAAGTCATCAGCATAATTATTGCTGCTAAATACAAATACATTTCAACAAAAAAAAAATTACAAAAAAAATTAGAAATCAGCAAAGGGGTTAGCCTTTGCAAATTTACGAATTTGATTGTTTATTAAATACGACACGTAATAGTGGCCCGATTATGATGAATGATACCCTAATCAAAAGCTCTAGTCATCAGCATAATTATTGCTATTAAATACATATACATTTCGACAAAAAAAATTTACTAAAAAAATTAGAAATCAGCAAAGGGGTTAGCCTTTGCAAATTTACGAATTTGATTTTATATTAAATACGACACGTAATAGTGGCCCGATTATGATGAATGATACCTTAATCAAAAGCTCAAGTCATCAGCATAATTATTGCTGCTAAATACAAAAACATTTCAACAAAAAAAAATTTACAAAAAAAATTAGAAATCAGCAAAGGGGTTAGCCTTTGCAAATTTACGAATTTGATTGTATATTAAATACGACACGTAATAGTGGCCCGATTATGATGAATGATACCTTAATCAAAAGCTCTGGTCATCAGCATAATTATTGCTGTTAAAAACATATACATTTCGACAAAAAAAATTTACTAAAAAAATTAGAAATCAGCAAAGGGGTTAGCCTTTGCAAAATTACGAATTTGATTTTATATTAAATACGACACGTAATAGTGGCCCGATTATGATGAATGATACCTTAATCAAAAGCTCTGGTCATCAGCATAATTATTGCTGTTAAAAACATATACATTTCGACAAAAAAAATTTACTAAAAAAATTAGAAATCAGCAAAGGGGTTAGCCTTTGCAAATTTACGAATTTGATTGTATATTAAATACGACACGTAATAGTGGCCCGATTATGATGAATGATACCTTAATCAAAAGCTCAAGTCATCAGCATAATTATTGCTGCTAAATACAAAAACATTTCAACAAAAAAAAATTTACAAAAAAAATTAGAAATCAGCAAAGGGGTTAGCCTTTGCAAATTTACGAATTTGATTTTATATTAAATACGACACGTAATAGTGGCCCGATTATGATGAATGATACCTTAATCAAAAGCTCTGGTCATCAGCATAATTATTGCTGTTAAAAACATATACATTTCGACAAAAAAAATTTACTAAAAAAATTAGAAATCAGCAAAGGGGTTAGCCTTTGCAAAATTACGAATTTGATTTTATATTAAATACGACACGTAATAGTGGCCCGATTATGATGAATGATACCTTAATCAAAAGCTCAAGTCATCAGCATAATTATTGCTGCTAAATACAAATACATTTCAACAAAAAAAAAATTACAAAAAAAATTAGAAATCAGCAAAGGGGTTAGCCTTTGCAAATTTACGAATTTGATTGTTTATTAAATACGACACGTAATAGTGGCCCGATTATGATGAATGATACCCTAATCAAAAGCTCTAGTCATCAGCATAATTATTGCTATTAAATACATATACATTTCGACAAAAAAAATTTACTAAAAAAATTAGAAATCAGCAAAGGGGTTAGCCTTTGCAAAATTACGAATTTGATTTTATATTAAATACGACACGTAATAGTGGCCCGATTATGATGAATGATACCTTAATCAAAAGCTCTGGTCATCAGCATAATTATTGCTGTTAAAAACATATACATTTCGACAAAAAAAATTTACTAAAAAAATTAGAAATCAGCAAAGGGGTTAGCCTTTGCAAAATTACGAATTTGATTTTATATTAAATACGACACGTAATAGTGGCCCGATTATGATGAATGATACCTTAATCAAAAGCTCTGGTCATCAGCATAATTATTGCTGTTAAAAACATATACATTTCGACAAAAAAAATTTACTAAAAAAATTAGAAATCAGCAAAGGGGTTAGCCTTTGCAAATTTACGAATTTGATTGTATATTAAATACGACACGTAATAGTGGCCCGATTATGATGAATGATACCTTAATCAAAAGCTCAAGTCATCAGCATAATTATTGCTGCTAAATACAAAAACATTTCAACAAAAAAAAATTTACAAAAAAAATTAGAAATCAGCAAAGGGGTTAGCCTTTGCAAATTTACGAATTTGATTTTATATTAAATACGACACGTAATAGTGGCCCGATTATGATGAATGATACCTTAATCAAAAGCTCTGGTCATCAGCATAATTATTGCTGTTAAAAACATATACATTTCGACAAAAAAAATTTACTAAAAAAATTAGAAATCAGCAAAGGGGTTAGCCTTTGCAAAATTACGAATTTGATTTTATATTAAATACGACACGTAATAGTGGCCCGATTATGATGAATGATACCTTAATCAAAAGCTCAAGTCATCAGCATAATTATTGCTGCTAAATACAAATACATTTCAACAAAAAAAAAATTACAAAAAAAATTAGAAATCAGCAAAGGGGTTAGCCTTTGCAAATTTACGAATTTGATTGTTTATTAAATACGACACGTAATAGTGGCCCGATTATGATGAATGATACCCTAATCAAAAGCTCTAGTCATCAGCATAATTATTGCTATTAAATACATATACATTTCGACAAAAAAAATTTACTAAAAAAATTAGAAATCAGCAAAGGGGTTAGCCTTTGCAAAATTACGAATTTGATTTTATATTAAATACGACACGTAATAGTGGCCCGATTATGATGAATGATACCTTAATCAAAAGCTCAAGTCATCAGCATAATTATTGCTGCTAAATACAAAAACATTTCAACAAAAAAAAATTTACAAAAAAAATTAGAAATCAGCAAAGGGGTTAGCCTTTGCAAATTTACGAATTTGATTTTATATTAAATACGACACGTAATAGTGGCCCGATTATGATGAATGATACCTTAATCAAAAGCTCTGGTCATCAGCATAATTATTGCTGTTAAAAACATATACATTTCGACAAAAAAAATTTACTAAAAAAATTAGAAATCAGCAAAGGGGTTAGCCTTTGCAAAATTACGAATTTGATTTTATATTAAATACGACACGTAATAGTGGCCCGATTATGATGAATGATACCTTAATCAAAAGCTCAAGTCATCAGCATAATTATTGCTGCTAAATACAAAAACATTTCAACAAAAAAAAATTTACAAAAAAAATTAGAAATCAGCAAAGGGGTTAGCCTTTGCAAATTTACGAATTTGATTTTATATTAAATACGACACGTAATAGTGGCCCGATTATGATGAATGATACCTTAATCAAAAGCTCTGGTCATCAGCATAATTATTGCTGTTAAAAACATATACATTTCGACAAAAAAAATTTACAAAAAAAATTAGAAATCAGACATCAGCAAAGGGTTAGCCTTTGCAAATTTACGAATTTGATTTTATATTAAATACGACACGTAATAGTGGCCCGATTATGATGAATGATACCTTAATCAAAAGCTCTGGTCATCAGCATAATTATTGCTATTAAATACATATACATTTCGACAAAAAAAATTTACTAAAAAAATTAGAAATCAGCAAAGGGGTTAGCCTTTGCAAAATTACGAATTTGATTTTATATTAAATACGACACGTAATAGTGGCCCGATTATGATGAATGATACCTTAATCAAAAGCTCAAGTCATCAGCATAATTATTGCTGCTAAATACAAAAACATTTCAACAAAAAAAAATTTACAAAAAAAATTAGAAATCAGCAAAGGGGTTAGCCTTTGCAAATTTACGAATTTTATTTTATATTAAATACGACACGTAATAGTGGCCCGATTATGATGAATGATACCTTAATCAAAAGCTCAAGTCATCAGCTAAATACAAAAACATATTATTGCTGCTAAATACAAAAACATTTCAACAAAAAAAAATTTACAAAAAAAATTAGAAATCAGCAAAGGGGTTAGCCTTTGCAAATTTACGAATTTGATTTTATATTAAATACGACACGTAATAGTGGCCCGATTATGATGAATGATACCTTAATCAAAAGCTCTGGTCATCAGCATAATTATTGCTGTTAAAAACATATACATTTCGACAAAAAAAATTTACTAAAAAAATTAGAAATCAGCAAAGGGGTTAGCCTTTGCAAAATTACGAATTTGATTTTATATTAAATACGACACGTAATAGTGGCCCGATTGTGATGAATGATACCTTAATCAAAAGCTCAAGTCATCAGCATAATTATTGCTGCTAAATACAAAAACATTTCAACAAAAAAAAATTTACAAAAAAAATTAGAAATCAGCAAAGGGGTTAGCCTTTGCAAATTTACGAATTTGATTTTATATTAAATACGACACGTAATAGTGGCCCGATTATGATGAATGATACCTTAATCAAAAGCTCTGGTCATCAGCATAATTATTGCTGTTAAAAACATATACATTTCGACAAAAAAAATTTACTAAAAAAATTAGAAATCAGCAAAGGGGTTAGCCTTTGCAAATTTACGAATTTGATTTTATATTAAATACGACACGTAATAGTGGCCCGATTATGATGAATGATACCTTAATCAAAAGCTCTGGTCATCAGCATAATTATTGCTGTTAAAAACATATACATTTCGACAAAAAAAATTTACTAAAAAAATTAGAAATCAGCAAAGGGGTTAGCCTTTGCAAAATTACGAATTTGATTTTATATTAAATACGACACGTAATAGTGGCCCGATTATGATGAATGATACCTTAATCAAAAGCTCTGGTCATCAGCATAATTATTGCTGCTAAATACAAAAACATTTCAACAAAAAAAAATTTACAAAAAAAATTAGAAATCAGCAAAGGGGTTAGCCTTTGCAAATTTACGAATTTGATTTTATATTAAATACGACACGTAATAGTGGCCCGATTATGATGAATGATACCTTAATCAAAAGCTCTGGTCATCAGCATAATTATTGCTGTTAAAAACATATACATTTCGACAAAAAAAATTTACTAAAAAAATTAGAAATCAGCAAAGGGGTTAGCCTTTGCAAAATTACGAATTTGATTTTATATTAAATACGACACGTAATAGTGGCCCGATTATGATGAATGATACCTTAATCAAAAGCTCTGGTCATCAGCATAATTATTGCTGTTAAAAACATATACATTTCGAAAAAAAATTTACAAAAAAAATTAGAAATCAGCAAAGGGGTTAGCCTTTGCAAATTTACCAATTTGATTGTTTATTAAATACGACACGTAATAGTGGCCCGATTATGATGAATGATACATTAATCAAAAGCTCTAGTCATCAGCATAATTATTGCTGCTAAATACAAAAACATTTCAACAAAAAAAAATTTACAAAAAAAATTAGAAATCAGCAAAGGGGTTAGCCTTTGCAAATTTACGAATTTGATTTTATATTAAATACGACACGTAATAGTGGCCCGATTATGATGAATGATACCTTAATCAAAAGCTCTGGTCATCAGCATAATTATTGCTGTTAAAAACATATACATTTCGACAAAAAAAATTTACTAAAAAAATTAGAAATCAGCAAAGGGGTTAGCCTTTGCAAAATTACGAATTTGATTTTATATTAAATACGACACGTAATAGTGGCCCGATTATGATGAATGATACCTTAATCAAAAGCTCAAGTCATCAGCATAATTATTGCTGCTAAATACCAAAACATTTCAACAAAAAAAAATTTACAAAAAAAATTAGAAATCAGCAAAGGGGTTAGCCTTTGCAAATTTACGAATTTGATTTTATATTAAATACGACACGTAATAGTGGCCCGATTATGATGAATGATACCTTAATCAAAAGCTCAAGTCATCAGCATAATTATTGCTGCTAAATACAAAAACATTTCAACAAAAAAAAATTTACAAAAAAAATTAGAAATCAGCAAAGGGGTTAGCCTTTGCAAATTTACGAATTTTATTTTATATTAAATACGACACGTAATAGTGGCCCGATTATGATGAATGATACCTTAATCAAAAGCTCTGGTCATCAGCATAATTATTGCTGTTAAAAACAAAAACATTTCAACAAAAAAAATTTACAAAAAAAATTAGAAATCAGCAAAGGGGTTAGCCTTTGCAAATTTACCAATTTGATTGTTTATTAAATACGACACGTAATAGTGGCCCGATTATGATGAATGATACATTAATCAAAAGCTCTAGTCATCAGCATAATTATTGCTGCTAAATACAAAAACATTTCAACAAAAAAAAATTTACAAAAAAAATTAGAAATCAGCAAAGGGGTTAGCCTTTGCAAATTTACGAATTTGATTTTATATTAAATACGACACGTAATAGTGGCCCGATTATGATGAATGATACCTTAATCAAAAGCTCTGGTCATCAGCATAATTATTGCTGTTAAAAACAAAAACATTTCAACAAAAAAAATTTACAAAAAAAATTAGAAATCAGCAAAGGGGTTAGCCTTTGCAAATTTACCAATTTGATTGTTTATTAAATACGACACGTAATAGTGGCCCGATTATGATGAATGATACATTAATCAAAAGTTCTAGTCATCAGCATAATTATTGCTGCTAAATACAAAAACATTTCAACAAAAAAAAATTTACAAAAAAAATTAGAAATCAGCAAAGGGGTTAGCCTTTGCAAATTTACGAATTTGATTTTATATTAAATACGACACGTAATAGTGGCCCGATTATGATGAATGATACCTTAATCAAAAGCTCTGGTCATCAGCATAATTATTGCTGTTAAAAACATATACATTTCGACAAAAAAAAATTACTAAAAAAATTAGAAATCAGCAAAGGGGTTAGCCTTTGCAAAATTACGAATTTGATTTTATATTAAATACGACACGTAATAGTGGCCCGATTATGATGAATGATACCTTAATCAAAAGCTCAAGTCATCAGCATAATTATTGCTGCTAAATACAAAAACATTTCAACAAAAAAAAATTTACAAAAAAAATTAGAAATCAGCAAAGGGGTTAGCCTTTGCAAATTTACGAATTTTATTTTATATTAAATACGACACGTAATAGTGGCCCGATTATGATGAATGATACCTTAATCAAAAGCTCTGGTCATCAGCATAATTATTGCTGTTAAAAACATATACATTTCGACAAAAAAAATTTACTAAAAAAATTAGAAATCAGCAAAGGGGTTAGCCTTTGCAAATTTACGAATTTGATTGTATATTAAATACGACACGTAATAGTGGCCCGATTATGATGAATGATACCTTAATCAAAAGCTCAAGTCATCAGCATAATTATTGCTGCTAAATACAAAAACATTTCAACAAAAAAAAATTTACAAAAAAAATTAGAAATCAGCAAAGGGGTTAGCCTTTGCAAATTTACGAATTTGATTTTATATTAAATACGACACGTAATAGTGGCCCGATTATGATGAATGATACCTTAATCAAAAGCTCTGGTCATCAGCATAATTATTGCTGTTAAAAACATATACATTTCGACAAAAAAAATTTACTAAAAAAATTAGAAATCAGCAAAGGGGTTAGCCTTTGCAAAATTACGAATTTGATTTTATATTAAATACGACACGTAATAGTGGCCCGATTATGATGAATGATACCTTAATCAAAAGCTCAAGTCATCAGCATAATTATTGCTGCTAAATACAAAAACATTTCAACAAAAAAAAATTTACAAAAAAAATTAGAAATCAGCAAAGGGGTTAGCCTTTGCAAATTTACGAATTTGATTTTATATTAAATACGACACGTAATAGTGGCCCGATTATGATGAATGATACCTTAATCAAAAGCTCTGGTCATCAGCATAATTATTGCTGTTAAAAACATATACATTTCGACAAAAAAAATTTACTAAAAAAATTAGAAATCAGCAAAGGGGTTAGCCTTTGCAAAATTACGAATTTGATTTTATATTAAATACGACACGTAATAGTGGCCCGATTATGATGAATGATACCTTAATCAAAAGCTCTGGTCATCAGCATAATTATTGCTGTTAAAAACATATACATTTCGACAAAAAAAATTTACTAAAAAAATTAGAAATCAGCAAAGGGGTTAGCCTTTGCAAATTTACGAATTTGATTTTATATTAAATACGACACGTAATAGTGGCCCGATTATGATGAATGATACCTTAATCAAAAGCTCTGGTCATCAGCATAATTATTGCTGTTAAAAACAAAAACATTTCAACAAAAAAAATTTACAAAAAAAATTAGAAATCAGCAAAGGGGTTAGCCTTTGCAAATTTACCAATTTGATTGTTTATTAAATACGACACGTAATAGTGGCCCGATTATGATGAATGATACATTAATCAAAAGTTCTAGTCATCAGCATAATTATTGCTGCTAAATACAAAAACATTTCAACAAAAAAAAATTTACAAAAAAAATTAGAAATCAGCAAAGGGGTTAGCCTTTGCAAATTTACGAATTTGATTTTATATTAAATACGACACGTAATAGTGGCCCGATTATGATGAATGATACCTTAATCAAAAGCTCTGGTCATCAGCATAATTATTGCTGTTAAAAACATATACATTTCGACAAAAAAAAATTACTAAAAAAATTAGAAATCAGCAAAGGGGTTAGCCTTTGCAAAATTACGAATTTGATTTTATATTAAATACGACACGTAATAGTGGCCCGATTATGATGAATGATACCTTAATCAAAAGCTCAAGTCATCAGCATAATTATTGCTGCTAAATACAAAAACATTTCAACAAAAAAAAATTTACAAAAAAAATTAGAAATCAGCAAAGGGGTTAGCCTTTGCAAATTTACGAATTTTATTTTATATTAAATACGACACGTAATAGTGGCCCGATTATGATGAATGATACCTTAATCAAAAGCTCTGGTCATCAGCATAATTATTGCTGTTAAAAACATATACATTTCGACAAAAAAAATTTACTAAAAAAATTAGAAATCAGCAAAGGGGTTAGCCTTTGCAAATTTACGAATTTGATTGTATATTAAATACGACACGTAATAGTGGCCCGATTATGATGAATGATACCTTAATCAAAAGCTCAAGTCATCAGCATAATTATTGCTGCTAAATACAAAAACATTTCAACAAAAAAAAATTTACAAAAAAAATTAGAAATCAGCAAAGGGGTTAGCCTTTGCAAATTTACGAATTTGATTTTATATTAAATACGACACGTAATAGTGGCCCGATTATGATGAATGATACCTTAATCAAAAGCTCTGGTCATCAGCATAATTATTGCTGTTAAAAACATATACATTTCGACAAAAAAAATTTACTAAAAAAATTAGAAATCAGCAAAGGGGTTAGCCTTTGCAAAATTACGAATTTGATTTTATATTAAATACGACACGTAATAGTGGCCCGATTATGATGAATGATACCTTAATCAAAAGCTCAAGTCATCAGCATAATTATTGCTGCTAAATACAAAAACATTTCAACAAAAAAAAATTTACAAAAAAAATTAGAAATCAGCAAAGGGGTTAGCCTTTGCAAATTTACGAATTTGATTTTATATTAAATACGACACGTAATAGTGGCCCGATTATGATGAATGATACCTTAATCAAAAGCTCTGGTCATCAGCATAATTATTGCTGTTAAAAACATATACATTTCGACAAAAAAAATTTACTAAAAAAATTAGAAATCAGCAAAGGGGTTAGCCTTTGCAAAATTACGAATTTGATTTTATATTAAATACGACACGTAATAGTGGCCCGATTATGATGAATGATACCTTAATCAAAAGCTCTGGTCATCAGCATAATTATTGCTGTTAAAAACATATACATTTCGACAAAAAAAATTTACTAAAAAAATTAGAAATCAGCAAAGGGGTTAGCCTTTGCAAATTTACGAATTTGATTTTATATTAAATACGACACGTAATAGTGGCCCGATTATGATGAATGATACCTTAATCAAAAGCTCTGGTCATCAGCATAATTATTGCTGTTAAAAACATATACATTTCGACAAAAAAAATTTACTAAAAAAATTAGAAATCAGCAAAGGGGTTAGCCTTTGCAAAATTACGAATTTGATTTTATATTAAATACGACACGTAATAGTGGCCCGATTATGATGAATGATACCTTAATCAAAAGCTCTGGTCATCAGCATAATTATTGCTGTTAAAAACATATACATTTCGAAAAAAAATTTACAAAAAAAATTAGAAATCAGCAAAGGGGTTAGCCTTTGCAAATTTACCAATTTGATTGTTTATTAAATACGACACGTAATAGTGGCCCGATTATGATGAATGATACCCTAATCAAAAGCTCTAGTCATCAGCATAATTATTGCTGCTAAATACAAAAACATTTCAACAAAAAAAAATTTACAAAAAAAATTAGAAATCAGCAAAGGGGTTAGCCTTTGCAAAATTACGAATTTGATTTTATATTAAATACGACACGTAATAGTGGCCCGATTATGATGAATGATACCTTAATCAAAAGCTCAAGTCATCAGCATAATTATTGCTGCTAAATACAAAAACATTTCAACAAAAAAAAATTTACAAAAAAAATTAGAAATCAGCAAAGGGGTTAGCCTTTGCAAATTTACGAATTTTATTTTATATTAAATACGACACGTAATAGTGGCCCGATTATGATGAATGATACCTTAATCAAAAGCTCTGGTCATCAGCATAATTATTGCTGTTAAAAACAAAAACATTTCAACAAAAAAAATTTACAAAAAAAATTAGAAATCAGCAAAGGGGTTAGCCTTTGCAAAATTACGAATTTGATTTTATATTAAATACGACACGTAATAGTGGCCCGATTATGATGAATGATACCTTAATCAAAAGCTCTGGTCATCAGCATAATTATTGCTGTTAAAAACATATACATTTCGACAAAAAAAAATTACTAAAAAAATTAGAAATCAGCAAAGGGGTTAGCCTTTGCAAAATTACGAATTTGATTTTATATTAAATACGACACGTAATAGTGGCCCGATTATGATGAATGATACCTTAATCAAAAGCTCAAGTCATCAGCATAATTATTGCTGCTAAATACAAAAACATTTCAACAAAAAAAAATTTACAAAAAAAATTAGAAATCAGCAAAGGGGTTAGCCTTTGCAAATTTACGAATTTTATTTTATATTAAATACGACACGTAATAGTGGCCCGATTATGATGAATGATACCTTAATCAAAAGCTCTGGTCATCAGCATAATTATTGCTGTTAAAAACATATACATTTCGACAAAAAAAATTTACTAAAAAAATTAGAAATCAGCAAAGGGGTTAGCCTTTGCAAATTTACGAATTTGATTGTATATTAAATACGACACGTAATAGTGGCCCGATTATGATGAATGATACCTTAATCAAAAGCTCAAGTCATCAGCATAATTATTGCTGCTAAATACAAAAACATTTCAACAAAAAAAAATTTACAAAAAAAATTAGAAATCAGCAAAGGGGTTAGCCTTTGCAAATTTACGAATTTGATTTTATATTAAATACGACACGTAATAGTGGCCCGATTATGATGAATGATACCTTAATCAAAAGCTCTGGTCATCAGCATAATTATTGCTGTTAAAAACATATACATTTCGACAAAAAAAATTTACTAAAAAAATTAGAAATCAGCAAAGGGGTTAGCCTTTGCAAAATTACGAATTTGATTTTATATTAAATACGACACGTAATAGTGGCCCGATTATGATGAATGATACCTTAATCAAAAGCTCAAGTCATCAGCATAATTATTGCTGCTAAATACAAAAACATTTCAACAAAAAAAAATTTACAAAAAAAATTAGAAATCAGCAAAGGGGTTAGCCTTTGCAAATTTACGAATTTGATTTTATATTAAATACGACACGTAATAGTGGCCCGATTATGATGAATGATACCTTAATCAAAAGCTCTGGTCATCAGCATAATTATTGCTGTTAAAAACATATACATTTCGACAAAAAAAATTTACTAAAAAAAT
Source organism: Tipula confusa (assembly GCA_963556175.1). Taxonomy (NCBI): domain Eukaryota; kingdom Metazoa; phylum Arthropoda; class Insecta; order Diptera; family Tipulidae; genus Tipula; species Tipula confusa. Next base: position 213,346,374 of record OY744475.1, on the reverse strand, counting down.
TAGAAATCAGCAAAGGGGTTAGCCTTTGCAAAATTACGAATTTGATTTTATATTAAATACGACACGTAATAGTGGCCCGATTATGATGAATGATACCTTAATCAAAAGCTCTGGTCATCAGCATAATTATTGCTGTTAAAAACATATACATTTCGACAAAAAAAATTTACTAAAAAAATTAGAAATCAGCAAAGGGGTTAGCCTTTGCAAATTTACGAATTTGATTTTATATTAAATACGACACGTAATAGTGGCCCGATTATGATGAATGATACCTTAATCAAAAGCTCTGGTCATCAGCATAATTATTGCTGTTAAAAACATATACATTTCGACAAAAAAAATTTACTAAAAAAATTAGAAATCAGCAAAGGGGTTAGCCTTTGCAAAATTACGAATTTGATTTTATATTAAATACGACACGTAATAGTGGCCCGATTATGATGAATGATACCTTAATCAAAAGCTCTGGTCATCAGCATAATTATTGCTGTTAAAAACATATACATTTCGAAAAAAAATTTACAAAAAAAATTAGAAATCAGCAAAGGGGTTAGCCTTTGCAAATTTACCAATTTGATTGTTTATTAAATACGACACGTAATAGTGGCCCGATTATGATGAATGATACCCTAATCAAAAGCTCTAGTCATCAGCATAATTATTGCTGCTAAATACAAAAACATTTCAACAAAAAAAAATTTACAAAAAAAATTAGAAATCAGCAAAGGGGTTAGCCTTTGCAAAATTACGAATTTGATTTTATATTAAATACGACACGTAATAGTGGCCCGATTATGATGAATGATACCTTAATCAAAAGCTCAAGTCATCAGCATAATTATTGCTGCTAAATACAAAAACATTTCAACAAAAAAAAATTTACAAAAAAAATTAGAAATCAGCAAAGGGGTTAGCCTTTGCAAATTTACGAATTTTATTTTATATTAAATACGACACGTAATAGTGGCCCGATTATGATGAATGATACCTTAATCAAAAGCTCTGGTCATCAGCATAATTATTGCTGTTAAAAACAAAAACATTTCAACAAAAAAAATTTACAAAAAAAATTAGAAATCAGCAAAGGGGTTAGCCTTTGCAAATTTACCAATTTGATTGTTTATTAAATACGACACGTAATAGTGGCCCGATTATGATGAATGATACATTAATCAAAAGCTCTAGTCATCAGCATAATTATTGCTGCTAAATACAAAAACATTTCAACAAAAAAAAATTTACAAAAAAAATTAGAAATCAGCAAAGGGGTTAGCCTTTGCAAATTTACGAATTTGATTTTATATTAAATACGACACGTAATAGTGGCCCGATTATGATGAATGATACCTTAATCAAAAGCTCTGGTCATCAGCATAATTATTGCTGTTAAAAACAAAAACATTTCAACAAAAAAAATTTACAAAAAAAATTAGAAATCAGCAAAGGGGTTAGCCTTTGCAAATTTACCAATTTGATTGTTTATTAAATACGACACGTAATAGTGGCCCGATTATGATGAATGATACATTAATCAAAAGTTCTAGTCATCAGCATAATTATTGCTGCTAAATACAAAAACATTTCAACAAAAAAAAATTTACAAAAAAAATTAGAAATCAGCAAAGGGGTTAGCCTTTGCAAATTTACGAATTTGATTTTATATTAAATACGACACGTAATAGTGGCCCGATTATGATGAATGATACCTTAATCAAAAGCTCTGGTCATCAGCATAATTATTGCTGTTAAAAACATATACATTTCGACAAAAAAAAATTACTAAAAAAATTAGAAATCAGCAAAGGGGTTAGCCTTTGCAAAATTACGAATTTGATTTTATATTAAATACGACACGTAATAGTGGCCCGATTATGATGAATGATACCTTAATCAAAAGCTCAAGTCATCAGCATAATTATTGCTGCTAAATACAAAAACATTTCAACAAAAAAAAATTTACAAAAAAAATTAGAAATCAGCAAAGGGGTTAGCCTTTGCAAATTTACGAATTTTATTTTATATTAAATACGACACGTAATAGTGGCCCGATTATGATGAATGATACCTTAATCAAAAGCTCTGGTCATCAGCATAATTATTGCTGTTAAAAACATATACATTTCGACAAAAAAAATTTACTAAAAAAATTAGAAATCAGCAAAGGGGTTAGCCTTTGCAAATTTACGAATTTGATTGTATATTAAATACGACACGTAATAGTGGCCCGATTATGATGAATGATACCTTAATCAAAAGCTCAAGTCATCAGCATAATTATTGCTGCTAAATACAAAAACATTTCAACAAAAAAAAATTTACAAAAAAAATTAGAAATCAGCAAAGGGGTTAGCCTTTGCAAATTTACGAATTTGATTTTATATTAAATACGACACGTAATAGTGGCCCGATTATGATGAATGATACCTTAATCAAAAGCTCTGGTCATCAGCATAATTATTGCTGTTAAAAACATATACATTTCGACAAAAAAAATTTACTAAAAAAATTAGAAATCAGCAAAGGGGTTAGCCTTTGCAAAATTACGAATTTGATTTTATATTAAATACGACACGTAATAGTGGCCCGATTATGATGAATGATACCTTAATCAAAAGCTCAAGTCATCAGCATAATTATTGCTGCTAAATACAAAAACATTTCAACAAAAAAAAATTTACAAAAAAAATTAGAAATCAGCAAAGGGGTTAGCCTTTGCAAATTTACGAATTTGATTTTATATTAAATACGACACGTAATAGTGGCCCGATTATGATGAATGATACCTTAATCAAAAGCTCTGGTCATCAGCATAATTATTGCTGTTAAAAACATATACATTTCGACAAAAAAAATTTACTAAAAAAATTAGAAATCAGCAAAGGGGTTAGCCTTTGCAAAATTACGAATTTGATTTTATATTAAATACGACACGTAATAGTGGCCCGATTATGATGAATGATACCTTAATCAAAAGCTCTGGTCATCAGCATAATTATTGCTGTTAAAAACATATACATTTCGACAAAAAAAATTTACTAAAAAAATTAGAAATCAGCAAAGGGGTTAGCCTTTGCAAATTTACGAATTTGATTTTATATTAAATACGACACGTAATAGTGGCCCGATTATGATGAATGATACCTTAATCAAAAGCTCTGGTCATCAGCATAATTATTGCTGTTAAAAACAAAAACATTTCAACAAAAAAAATTTACAAAAAAAATTAGAAATCAGCAAAGGGGTTAGCCTTTGCAAATTTACCAATTTGATTGTTTATTAAATACGACACGTAATAGTGGCCCGATTATGATGAATGATACATTAATCAAAAGTTCTAGTCATCAGCATAATTATTGCTGCTAAATACAAAAACATTTCAACAAAAAAAAATTTACAAAAAAAATTAGAAATCAGCAAAGGGGTTAGCCTTTGCAAATTTACGAATTTGATTTTATATTAAATACGACACGTAATAGTGGCCCGATTATGATGAATGATACCTTAATCAAAAGCTCTGGTCATCAGCATAATTATTGCTGTTAAAAACATATACATTTCGACAAAAAAAATTTACTAAAAAAATTAGAAATCAGCAAAGGGGTTAGCCTTTGCAAATTTACGAATTTGATTTTATATTAAATACGACACGTAATAGTGGCCCGATTATGATGAATGATACCTTAATCAAAAGCTCTGGTCATCAGCATAATTATTGCTGTTAAAAACAAAAACATTTCAACAAAAAAAATTTACAAAAAAAATTAGAAATCAGCAAAGGGGTTAGCCTTTGCAAATTTACCAATTTGATTGTTTATTAAATACGACACGTAATAGTGGCCCGATTATGATGAATGATACCTTAATCAAAAGCTCAAGTCATCAGCATAATTATTGCTGCTAAATACAAAAACATTTCAACAAAAAAAAATTTACAAAAAAAATTAGAAATCAGCAAAGGGGTTAGCCTTTGCAAATTTACGAATTTTATTTTATATTAAATACGACACGTAATAGTGGCCCGATTATGATGAATGATACCTTAATCAAAAGCTCTGGTCATCAGCATAATTATTGCTGTTAAAAACATATACATTTCGACAAAAAAAATTTACTAAAAAAATTAGAAATCAGCAAAGGGGTTAGCCTTTGCAAATTTACGAATTTGATTGTATATTAAATACGACACGTAATAGTGGCCCGATTATGATGAATGATACCTTAATCAAAAGCTCAAGTCATCAGCATAATTATTGCTGCTAAATACAAAAACATTTCAACAAAAAAAAATTTACAAAAAAAATTAGAAATCAGCAAAGGGGTTAGCCTTTGCAAATTTACGAATTTGATTTTATATTAAATACGACACGTAATAGTGGCCCGATTATGATGAATGATACCTTAATCAAAAGCTCTGGTCATCAGCATAATTATTGCTGTTAAAAACATATACATTTCGACAAAAAAAATTTACTAAAAAAATTAGAAATCAGCAAAGGGGTTAGCCTTTGCAAAATTACGAATTTGATTTTATATTAAATACGACACGTAATAGTGGCCCGATTATGATGAATGATACCTTAATCAAAAGCTCAAGTCATCAGCATAATTATTGCTGCTAAATACAAAAACATTTCAACAAAAAAAAATTTACAAAAAAAATTAGAAATCAGCAAAGGGGTTAGCCTTTGCAAATTTACGAATTTGATTTTATATTAAATACGACACGTAATAGTGGCCCGATTATGATGAATGATACCTTAATCAAAAGCTCTGGTCATCAGCATAATTATTGCTGTTAAAAACATATACATTTCGACAAAAAAAATTTACTAAAAAAATTAGAAATCAGCAAAGGGGTTAGCCTTTGCAAAATTACGAATTTGATTTTATATTAAATACGACACGTAATAGTGGCCCGATTATGATGAATGATACCTTAATCAAAAGCTCTGGTCATCAGCATAATTATTGCTGTTAAAAACATATACATTTCGACAAAAAAAATTTACTAAAAAAATTAGAAATCAGCAAAGGGGTTAGCCTTTGCAAATTTACGAATTTGATTTTATATTAAATACGACACGTAATAGTGGCCCGATTATGATGAATGATACCTTAATCAAAAGCTCTGGTCATCAGCATAATTATTGCTGTTAAAAACATATACATTTCGACAAAAAAAATTTACTAAAAAAATTAGAAATCAGCAAAGGGGTTAGCCTTTGCAAAATTACGAATTTGATTTTATATTAAATACGACACGTAATAGTGGCCCGATTATGATGAATGATACCTTAATCAAAAGCTCTGGTCATCAGCATAATTATTGCTGTTAAAAACATATACATTTCGAAAAAAAATTTACAAAAAAAATTAGAAATCAGCAAAGGGGTTAGCCTTTGCAAATTTACCAATTTGATTGTTTATTAAATACGACACGTAATAGTGGCCCGATTATGATGAATGATACCCTAATCAAAAGCTCTAGTCATCAGCATAATTATTGCTGCTAAATACAAAAACATTTCAACAAAAAAAAATTTACAAAAAAAATTAGAAATCAGCAAAGGGGTTAGCCTTTGCAAAATTACGAATTTGATTTTATATTAAATACGACACGTAATAGTGGCCCGATTATGATGAATGATACCTTAATCAAAAGCTCAAGTCATCAGCATAATTATTGCTGCTAAATACAAAAACATTTCAACAAAAAAAAATTTACAAAAAAAATTAGAAATCAGCAAAGGGGTTAGCCTTTGCAAATTTACGAATTTTATTTTATATTAAATACGACACGTAATAGTGGCCCGATTATGATGAATGATACCTTAATCAAAAGCTCTGGTCATCAGCATAATTATTGCTGTTAAAAACAAAAACATTTCAACAAAAAAAATTTACAAAAAAAATTAGAAATCAGCAAAGGGGTTAGCCTTTGCAAAATTACGAATTTGATTTTATATTAAATACGACACGTAATAGTGGCCCGATTATGATGAATGATACCTTAATCAAAAGCTCAAGTCATCAGCATAATTATTGCTGCTAAATACAAAAACATTTCAACAAAAAAAAATTTACAAAAAAAATTAGAAATCAGCAAAGGGGTTAGCCTTTGCAAATTTACGAATTTTATTTTATATTAAATACGACACGTAATAGTGGCCCGATTATGATGAATGATACCTTAATCAAAAGCTCTGGTCATCAGCATAATTATTGCTGTTAAAAACAAAAACATTTCAACAAAAAAAATTTACTAAAAAAATTAGAAATCAGCAAAGGGGTTAGCCTTTGCAAAATTACGAATTTGATTTTATATTAAATACGACACGTAATAGTGGCCCGATTATGATGAATGATACCTTAATCAAAAGCTCAAGTCATCAGCATAATTATTGCTGCTAAATACAAAAACATTTCAACAAAAAAAAATTTACAAAAAAAATTAGAAATCAGCAAAGGGGTTAGCCTTTGCAAATTTACGAATTTGATTTTATATTAAATACGACACGTAATAGTGGCCCGATTATGATGAATGATACCTTAATCAAAAGCTCTGGTCATCAGCATAATTATTGCTGTTAAAAACATATACATTTCGACAAAAAAAATTTACTAAAAAAATTAGAAATCAGCAAAGGGGTTAGCCTTTGCAAATTTACGAATTTGATTTTATATTAAATACGACACGTAATAGTGGCCCGATTATGATGAATGATACCTTAATCAAAAGCTCTGGTCATCAGCATAATTATTGCTGTTAAAAACATATACATTTCGACAAAAAAAATTTACTAAAAAAATTAGAAATCAGCAAAGGGGTTAGCCTTTGCAAAATTACGAATTTGATTTTATATTAAATACGACACGTAATAGTGGCCCGATTATGATGAATGATACCTTAATCAAAAGCTCAAGTCATCAGCATAATTATTGCTGCTAAATACAAAAACATTTCAACAAAAAAAAATTTACAAAAAAAATTAGAAATCAGCAAAGGGGTTAGCCTTTGCAAATTTACGAATTTGATTTTATATTAAATACGACACGTAATAGTGGCCCGATTATGATGAATGATACCTTAATCAAAAGCTCTGGTCATCAGCATAATTATTGCTGTTAAAAACATATACATTTCGACAAAAAAAATTTACTAAAAAAATTAGAAATCAGCAAAGGGGTTAGCCTTTGCAAAATTACGAATTTGATTTTATATTAAATACGACACGTAATAGTGGCCCGATTATGATGAATGATACCTTAATCAAAAGCTCTGGTCATCAGCATAATTATTGCTGTTAAAAACATATACATTTCGAAAAAAAATTTACAAAAAAAATTAGAAATCAGCAAAGGGGTTAGCCTTTGCAAATTTACCAATTTGATTGTTTATTAAATACGACACGTAATAGTGGCCCGATTATGATGAATGATACCCTAATCAAAAGCTCTAGTCATCAGCATAATTATTGCTGCTAAATACAAAAACATTTCAACAAAAAAAAATTTACAAAAAAAATTAGAAATCAGCAAAGGGGTTAGCCTTTGCAAATTTACGAATTTGATTTTATATTAAATACGACACGTAATAGTGGCCCGATTATGATGAATGATACCTTAATCAAAAGCTCTGGTCATCAGCATAATTATTGCTGTTAAAAACATATACATTTCGACAAAAAAAATTTACTAAAAAAATTAGAAATCAGCAAAGGGGTTAGCCTTTGCAAAATTACGAATTTGATTTTATATTAAATACGACACGTAATAGTGGCCCGATTATGATGAATGATACCTTAATCAAAAGCTCAAGTCATCAGCATAATTATTGCTGCTAAATACAAAAACATTTCAACAAAAAAAAATTTACAAAAAAAATTAGAAATCAGCAAAGGGGTTAGCCTTTGCAAATTTACGAATTTGATTTTATATTAAATACGACACGTAATAGTGGCCCGATTATGATGAATGATACCTTAATCAAAAGCTCTGGTCATCAGCATAATTATTGCTGTTAAAAACAAAAACATTTCAACAAAAAAAATTTACTAAAAAAATTAGAAATCAGCAAAGGGGTTAGCCTTTGCAAAATTACGAATTTGATTTTATATTAAATACGACACGTAATAGTGGCCCGATTATGATGAATGATACCTTAATCAAAAGCTCTGGTCATCATCATAAATAAGCTTTTTACTATAAAATTATAGAATTTTTTTCACACCTATTACTGGTGTAGTTACAGCCTTTTACATTCAGATACAAATTTAAAATTTTTAAATATTTTTTCACAATTATGCAAGGCTATTCTGATAGCCTGTAATCACTTGCAAAAATACAATGCAATAAAATTTGGTGTCTTCGGTAGGTGTAAGAAATACACATACTCTATTTAGTGTGGAAGGGCCAAAAAAGGCATCTTTAAACTAAATTTCGCTTGAAGTTTTAATTGTGCTACTGGTCATTTTGTTGATATATTTTAACATAATGAGAGAGGGAGAAAGGGATAATAAAACTATAATAATTACAGTACAATTTTAATTACCATATTCTGATTAATAAAACATGAATAATTAATAAGTATTACATATTTGCCCTTATAATATAGTGTATAATATTTTATTTATAAATTTAACCCTTTGGAGCCCAGGGTCATAATATACTCGTACTATAATTTTTTTTTCTAGGACATTTCCATTGGATGTTTGGTTCGAGTACAGTGAATCAATAGACAATTTATTTTATTTATGTACCTCTTCATACCAATGTCACGAATGTGTTGAACATTGATTCAAATTGACAACTAACAAATTTGTGACTGTAATTACAAATGAACTGTAAAATAATCGCAGTCGAGTAATAAATGTACTCGGTTTCATTTTTTTTTTATATTTTTTTTAATTTTAAAATAGCAATTATTATTGTTGAAGGGTCAATTACAAAATAAATAGCAGATGAATATGATATGAATTTGTTGATGGAAAATTTTCCATTGTGCCGGTGAAAAATGGAACTGAATATGAATTGGATGCAAAATTGTGTAGGCCAAAATAAAAATAAATTGGTTATTTTTTATTCATGCTTGACTAGTTATTGGAATGATGATGTGTGTAATTTATATTTTTTTTTATTGTCGTAACTTGTTTAGCTCATGGTATCCAGAAAAAATCATTTCAGAGTTGAACCAGACCTGTTGATGAGTCTTTTACGAGGCATGCAAGGAGATCGGGGAGATCACAAATACTACATTACATTTTCACTAATTTATTAATGTTTAGTCGTTTAGTTAAACTTTTTTTAAAATTTTTATGCAACTTATCACGCCAAGAATTATGCTTTACCAACAATGGTTTGTGAGACTCGTTGTTGTACATGAAGTTCGTTTTGAAAACCTAAAATCGTAGTTCATGCTAATACCAATTCATTTTATTATATTATTTATCATTTTGTAATAATCTTAAATTATAATTACCCAACAAAACGTACATATAAAGTCGTATACGTAAATATGTAGGTATACAGGTAAATATGTACGTGAAGAAATTGTTCTCACTTTAGCTGTGTAAAAATAATAAAAAATTTAAAATTTTGCCACCACATTGTGTGCTTCCCTCATCGTTTTACATTTGTGTACGATTTAGATGTAAACGGCGTGCAATTATGTTGGGTTGTACAACAATGCAGCATAATTTATGTGCAACTACTTTATTATAATTAAATGAAATTATTCAAATTAGTGGTGCAAAATGTTTTCGAACCAATTCCATTCCAAAACAAATAAATGCTGGGAGATATTTTCACGTAATGTAGTTGTAAAAAACCGTTACTCATCTCTGACTAATAATTAGGGACGATAAGAATCGGAAATGCATGTAATGCATCAAGTTTGTCCACTTAATATGATCAAAGTTTTAATCTCAGCTCATCGAAAGTCGATGGCTTTATTATTTGTATCTGACTTTTGTATGCCTTCAAACCTAGATCTGTGCAAAGTTCTGAATAAAGTAAATACTGTGAACGAACATTTTTTTGAATGACCACTTCAATGGTATATTTAGAATGTTTTATTCTAAAACCGAACCATTTTACACAAGTTTGGTCACTAATTTCCAAATGGCGAACAATCAAATTCGTAAATTTGCAAAGGCTAACCCCTTGGCTGATTTCTAATTTTTTTTGTAAATTTTTTTTTGTCGAAATGTATATGTATTTAACAGCAATAATTATGCTGATGACCAGAGCTTTTGATTAAGGTATCATTCATCATAATCGGGCCACTATTACGTGTCGTATTTAATAAACAATCAAATTCGTAAATTTGCAAAGGCTAACCCTTTTGCTGATTTATCTGACACTGGATTACTGAGGTAGAATCACACAAAAATTGTAACCTAGAGCCATTTTTTGTTTATCAATTCACGTCTTTTTGTAATGTGCACTACCTGCAATTTGACGACATTGTTCTAAAATTATGAGTCGTAATGTAAAGATAACTCTCGTGTACATAAATTTTGATTGACAGTCTGGATTTCTAGTCATCTGCCCAGCGATCACATATAGTTTAGCCACATACTTTACGAAACATGTACATGTAAATCTAAACTTAATAGGGAATCATTATTTAAATCTTACGTTATACGAGTGTATGGAAACCGACCAACTGTCGAACACTTTTCAATTACGTCAATTATCATTACCTTAATGTCTTAATCACATATATTTTTTTGCACTATATATATATATATATAGTCTCTAAATATATATGATTCAATTAACCACATTATGTAAAGCATCATTTTTAATGTCACTCTCCATACCATTTTCGTACAGAATTAGGCCTAGACTTTACACACAGTACATATATGTATATACTAAAGAATCTGCCTATATATAAGAGTAATACACACCCTAACGTATACTAACTAAGGAACTAAATACTAGGCCCAATACATGAATTTACAAAAAATAATGTTAAGATGAGAGAATAGCAACATAAAATTTAATTATGTTGAAGGTATATTACATAGATTAACATTTAATATATAACAACGACGGTTTATAGCAACAACAACATTATAATGGTATTAATAAAGATGGTAAATCTTTTTAAAAAAAAAAATTAAAAACAGACAACAAAATCATCATCATCAACATCATTTTGAATAAACATTTTTTGATATACCCTTACCCATTCTGGTGATACCCAGCACAGTGATCATGATGTTGTTGATGGTGTTGCCTTATATATATATATATATATATATATATATATATATATATATATATATATATATATATATACAGGGTGTCCCTAAAGTGGCTGACACGAATAGTACCGTTGGATTCCTTGATCAAAGCGAATATGACTTTACTTCTACCACTTCGCACTGTGAAGCCCCCCAATCAAGTTATAGACGTTTGAAAAGGAGCCTTCCAACGTCGTACCTTGTATTAAAGATAACTCAATATCTAAAGAAAGAACCATTTGTTTTTCCTAATGTATATATCGTTAAAAAGCTATTTAAAATTAAAGTATTTAAAATTAAAACAAAACTTTTAGAATTGAAATTTTTTTAAGAAAAATTTTTGTTTTTTTAACATTTACCTTTTAACAATTACTCTACGACCATAAATATTTTTTGATTAAAACATAGTTCAGATTCTTAGCTTTCAGAAAAGCTAACTATTTGTCATATTTGCAATAATATGTTTTCTAAAAAAATTAAAAGATTACAGTAAAAATTTTGCATTTTCTTTATTAGACGCAAGTATTGAGGTAGAAATAAGTACTGGTATTAGGTAATAATATTTCGCAATATTTACAACAAATTCTCAAAATGACCACCATTAGCCGTTACGCATTCCAAACACCTATTTACAAATGAATTGCGAACTTTTACGAAAACGTTTCTATCCCGTTTGATTTCGTTAGAAGCTTCATATATTCTAGAAATTAACGTTGCTTTATCTGAGACAGACGAAGAGTAAACTTTAGTTTTAAATGGCCCCAAAGGTAAAAACCTAACGGATTTAGATCTTGCCGATGATCTTGCTGGCCAAGGTATAGGTCCTCCGCGGCCAATCCACTGCCTTGGAAACAAAGTGTTTAAGTTTGATCGTACATTTCTTACAAAATGTGGTGGAGCACCATCATGCATAAACCACATACATCGTAAATTAAACAATGGAACTTCTTCCAATAGTTCTTAAAATAGGTTTTTTAAAAAATTTAAATATTTTACACCATCTAATCTATCTGGAAGTATGATCAGGCCTGGTAATTCATCTCCAAAAATACCACACCATACATTTACTGTGAATCTATTTTGGTAACTATTTCATTTGATGACCAGGAATGCATGTTGTATAAATTTATACATCCGTCCCGACTTAATACAGCTTCATCTGTGAAAATTATCTTCTTCGGAAACCAAAAATCTCATGTTTGTTGCTCAATTACCCATTCACAAAAAATTCTTATTTATTCAACATGTAAAATTTTTATTGTAATCTTTTAATTTTTTTAGATAACATATTATTGCAACTATGACAAATAGTTAGCTTTTCTGAAAGCTAAGAATCTGAACTATGTTTTAATCAAAAAATATTTATGGTCGTAGAGTAATTGTTAAAAGGTAAATGTTAAAAAAACAAAAATTTTTCTTAAAAAAATTTCAATTCTAAAAGTTTTGTTTTAATTTTAAATACTTGTTAGGTAAATATTCATACTTATTATTCCTTATTTGAAAGAAAATTTAATCAGCTTTTTAACGATATAAACATTAGGAAAAACAAATGGTTCTTTCTTTAGATATTGAGTTATCTTTAATACAAGGTACGACGTTCGAAGGCTCCTTTTCAAACGTCTATAACTTGATTGGGGGGCTTCACAGTGCGAAGTGGTAGAAGTAAAGTCATATTCGCTTTGATCAAGGAATCCAACGGTACTATTCGTGTCAGCCACTTTAGGGACACCCTGTATAACTATACGTCAGCTAACATAATATACAATATATAAATGTACGTGTATCTAGTTATTTGTTGTTTGCTAAGATAAATTTAAGATAACAGAATTAGAATTAATAAATTTTTCTAATTTTCCCATTTTCGAGAGAAGGATTTTTCATTTCGTTTTACATATTTACATTTTTCAGGTAACATAATAATCATTTAATTGTAAAAATTCTTGATTTTACTTCTTTTCCCCATAGCTGTGTTTATGGGTGGGTGTCTCTGTGAACTATATGCCAGCATATATACATATATACGTTTTCTATCTACTTATAACTATTTTATAGAATTTCTCTAATGTTTTAGGATGTTAGAAAAGATTTATTTAACGTTGGAGGTATATGTACCTATATGACTATAATATGTATACGAGAATACAATCTACATGTTAATTTTGAGATGAGAAGCTGACAGATTTATGGAATGCTTAAAATTTAAATTTTTTTTTTTTTAGAATTTTTAATGAAAGTTTTATACGTACGGCTGTGATGTAGTGTGTTGTGTAAAAATATTTGAAGACAAGAAAATCTGCATACAAAATGCATGATGAATTTTGCATATTTACTAAACATATCTGAACCAATGCCAAATCTTTATATGAGGATTACAGCTATTGTTTAGCAAGAGATAAATAGCGTTATTGTGAAGCCATTTTATCACATTACATTTTATAGAGAACATTATGATGAACACCACTACAAAAAATATCTCGTATAGTCACAAACTACCAAACTATAACTAATTTGGACCACTCACGCTTTAGTTTAGGTGGAGGAGGAAATGTTCAAAAGTTCTTTACGAGTGTCAGATTCTTACCGATTAAACCCTAACACGCAATTTCTTCATCGGGATCCTTAGTTAGAGTCATTAATTGTTGCTGGTGATAGTCTCACCCCCATAGAACTATGAAGATGTTTCTTTCGCCGTGAACCTTATCTCTATTATTTTTTAGGTATATTCGTAAATGTCGGTAATATATATGCTTTTTAACGGCAACTATTTTCTAAGCAGTTGGGCGTTCGAACTCATTTGAAGCCTTTGTGTCTTTAATTCTTAGAACTAACTCCAAGTACATGGAAGCTCTTTGTTTCGTTGAACTAAACGAACTTGTTGCATTCTTTGTTTGGGCGGTTAAGTTTATCACTGCTGGAAATATAAAGACATTTAATTTTTTTTATATTTATTGAAACTAGTCCAGACTAACCATCAATTTACATCTGAATTCTTAAAAACTAAACTACAATGAGGTCACTGTTGATCCAGCGATGCCCCAATGCCTGTTCGTTAATAGGTAGCTGCTCAGCAGTAGCCGAGAAGCTTCCGCATTAACATGTTGCCTTGTGGGACTCTTGCCCTTACCTCTCTCAGTTCGCAATACTCATCTTTTTGTGTTACTCTGAAAAGTCTTTCAGATAAGTACGACTCCAGAAGGTCAACATATGGTCCCGGAAGACTATTTTAGTTTATGTATTAATCTCTCATGCCATACCTTATCGAAAGCTGCTGCCATTTCCAGAAATAAGGTAGAACAAATTTGTTTATATTCTAACGCCTTTTCTATAATGCCTGTAATTCTGTGAACCTGGTCAATTGTTGAATGTTTACATCTGAATCCAAATTGGTGATCCGGTATTAGGTTTCTACTTTCTATTATTGGTGTCATTTTTCTCAAGTCTCTCCATTAGCTTGGAAATAATAGTAAGAAGGGATATCGGACGATATGATTGAGTTTCATTTGGCGATTTACCTGGTTTCGGTAGCATAATAACTTCTGCAACTTTCCAGGCAGAAGGAACATGCCGTAATCTAATAACAGCATTAAACAAATGGGTTAGTTGAACAATAGCTTTCTTTGGTAGTTGCTTTAGAATTTCTCTTGTTAAAAGATCATATCCAGGAGCCTTTTCGGTCTTCAGATTGAATTTTATTTCCTTATTTACTTCTTTCCGGGTTATTAGACGGATTCTGTCCCCATAGTCGTTGCTTCCATTTTCGATTATAATATCCGATTCGGTCTCATTCGGCTAAAAAATAAACAGTCAGGTGATCATCAAACACTTCAGCTTTTGAGTTGTTATCCCTGGTCCACGAGCCATCACTTCGCTTAATAGGAGGGATCTGCATAATTGGGGTTTCCATTCTTTTGGTTGCCTTCCATAATGAGTAATTTGTATTTTCATCAGCCGTCAACTTTCCAAGAAACGAAGAAAACGATTTTTCATTTAGCTTCTGAATTTCTCGCTTAAGCTGCTGTGATTTGTTATTTAGGATCGTCTTGTCAGATAAACTCCTCGTTTGTTGGCATTTTTTCTTAGCTTTCCTTTTTTCTAAGACCAGGTTCCTAATTTCTCTTGGGTAGCTTTGACCAGTACTTTTCGATGCTGTTTCTTTAGTGTTATTCCACGCGGCTAATTGAATGATATTTGTGAAGTTTTCAACCTCTTCCTCTAGCTCCGTTATCGTTTTTAATCGTGTTTGTAGATTATAAATGCTTTCTAATTCAGATCTGAAGCTAACCCAGTCAGTTGTTTTATTGACAAGAGTTGGTCATGTTTCCTTCCTAATTATCTTGTCGCTTATGGTAAGTATCACTGCATAATGATCAGAGACCATATCTGAATTATCCTCTACTTCAATAAAATTGATGAAACTTGTTTTGATATAAAGAAATCCAGTAGGATCACGAGTTTTAACTGCTTCTGTAGGCCAATATGTCGGCTTACCAGTGGAATGTATGTTCCATCCCATTTCATTGTTTGCATTTTTTTTAGTTCGTTACCTTTGGTTGTTGTAAGCCTAGATCCAAAGTCAACATGTTTTGCATTAAAATCACCTCCTAATATAAATCTGTTGTAGGATATTCAAGTAGTTTGATTTTTTCAGGTTGTATCTAGGTGGAAAATATACCGCTCCTTGAAGTATATTTTGAAGGCGTTATATGAAGAGACATGACGGGTAAAATTATGAAGACACTTATAGAACGTAAATACAGTAGAAACCACAATTGATAAATAAAAACGAGAAGAATCTCTCGCGATTTTTGCATTAGCCATTCATCAATTACAATACAAATATGAGTTGACTGACGGTATCTAATAGAATCCTTACGATGATGTAAATGTTATCGTACAGATCATAGCACAAAAAGAAACAGACATCACGATATATTCGTACAGAAACGGTACGTAACGTAAATGTTGATCGTTTATATTGATTCAATGATAACACTGTTATGATGCAAAAACGAAATAATAACAAAATACTGGGCTCAACCGGGATTTGAACCCGGGACCTCTCGCACCCAAAGCGAGAATCATACCCCTAGACCATTGAGCCACTTGTAAGTGGGATGATATTAAGACTATTTTAAATTCCTTATCTTTGTTAATCGTAATCACTGATAATGTTCAAATCGAATACAATTACGATTTTTCGATAACATGTTAACAAAATATATACATAATATATTCGAACTATCATACACCAAATGATGTCTGGGGCATGTCACTATATATATACAGGTAAAATATATGTAAAGCGATTTAATTAAAAAAACCACAACGAAACATAAATAATTCGAATTGTTTCGATGTTAATGAACTGGATTAGAGATTCCAACGCGATTTTAATTTGACTTTGAGTCAACCTGATTTATGATTGATGCACACATAGTAAAGCATACAATTATCGATGAAATTTGTGTTCATAATAAATTGCATGTGTAAAATGATTGTAATCGTGTTCTAAATTTTAACAAATCATTTTGATTGATACGATATACATTTCGATGCATCTGCAATAAAAAGTTTGTGCAATATATAGTTGGAATATATATATTATATATAATTTTATACAATTTAAGTAACATAATATATATAAACACGTATATATAGTTTTAGCATTAGTGTTATAATTAATTTTAATGCCAGTCATATAAATATATGGATAAACATAGCAAAATAGGTAAATTGTACCTGTGCATAACTATATATTGTCTAATCTCTAATTGAATTTTAAATAATTTATTTAGATACTGCATTGTCTCATTCTAAATTCTACATTAAACTGGCTCGTATTCTCCATTTATATATATATATATATATATATATATATATATATATATATATATATATATATATATATATATATATATATATATATATATATATATATATATATATAATGTTTATATATACAGAGTGAGTCACTTTAAGTGAGACAACAAAATAAGGTCTAACGAACAACTTTGTGGAAAATGCTCTAAAGAAAGCTTGTTGGTTTTATGAAGATCTAGGCCGTGTTTTTTTTTTGATATCGGAAAAATCGGAGAGATCAGAGAGATTATTTATCGGATATATCTGATAATTTTTTTCTCCGATTTTTATCTATCAGATCGAAAAAAATATTTTTTGTGTTATTTTTTAGTACCAAAAATAATAAATTATTTTATGAATTTCAGCATTAAACTCCCTAAATTAAAGTTTTATTTGTCACCTGATAGCTCAACATTAATCGGAGACGCCACTTTAGAATTTACTAAAAAATATAAAATAATCTGTACATTTTTTCAGAGTAAAAAGATCGTATCCGATAATTATCGGAGCGTAAAAAAAAACGACACAGAGAGATAATTTTTTTCTCGGATATTAAAAAAAAACGCATATCTGAAAATTTGACAGTAAATTTATCTCTCCGATTTCTCCGATATCAAAAAAAAACAGACCCCTAATTTACATTTTCAAGGTCATTTATAAAATTTTATAAATCCATATTTCCTGAGACATCAACTTTTTAAATTGTTGAAACTGCATAGTACCAGTTAGTATTTAGTTCTCCCTGTAATTATATTACCAATTATATAAAGAACCCATATTAACAGCTGCATCATCCACCCAATCTCACTAAATCAGAGATGGAGTGTGAAGAAAAGTAGTTCTAACCATGCCTTATTATTAGCAAAATTAGTAAAAATGTCTAAGATGCCATGAGTTTGGACTAAGCTGCCATTTATGTATTTAAGCATAGACAACTTCAATCGTAATGCTTGGGTGGATAAAATGGTAGTCCCATCAAGTACAACCTTTGTGGGAAATCGAAAATTTAAAATCCAGACGCTCATGTAACCACGTCAGTAGCACTACGGTAAAGCCAGCAACAACCCCACAGATTTGAACGTTAATTTTGATGTACATGTATTTGCCCGATTGAAATGCCCACAACCTCTTTATTAATGCACTTATACTCTCCGATCATCCAATATCGTGACATAGACATTATCGATCATTTATGGTGAGGTGACCTCAATTAGACGTCCCAAACGTTCTGCATCATTAGTACTTTTATGACCACAATGAAATTCAGCAACCAGTTAAAAGTCCACATAATGTTTGTTAAGCAATTTTTGGGTTTCCATTAAATTGTTTGCTCTCAGATACTGACGTTTTTACGTTGGAAAAGCCAAACTGATTTTTTTTAAATAATTTTATGCTCTATATGCAAGATACTGTTCGATTCTGTTTCACTTTAAGTGACTCATCCTGTAAATCTTCAACCGTATTCTATTTTAATTCCATGTTCTATACTATAGATTTTTTCAGTATAAAATGTATTTATATCTCCAAATTTAATATTAAGATATATAAAAAAAGATAATATGTCAGGTACATATTGTATTTTGGGCTAATGAAATGATACGGTAATTTGCATGGATCAAATTAAGAAGGTATGCTAAACAGTTCCCTTTAAGATTTGATTTGGTTTAAAGCAAATAATTGTATAATCTCTAATGCTTAAGCCGATCATACTCAGAATAACATGAAATGCCTCTCTATATACTCGTAAAATTATAAGGCTTTAGACGCATAAACCGATTGTTGAGTCGGATTATCATAATTCACAAAAAAGTGTTCCAATTTTTCACGATAACTTTCTTGTACCGCGTTCAGTAATTGTTACATCATATTGTCTCTTGCAATTTAAAAGAAATATTGCCAATGATGCCATCGAAATAGTCAACGCATCATAAAGTCACTCAATTGTTTTAAATGGGCTCCAAGTCCAGCAAAATATTTGTGACAACCCTCATCCGTAATAATAAAAATCAACAAAGGGGAAAATAGATACCTCCAAAACATACCCGGTTTAGAATTGGAACCTGCAACGTGTAGTCGCTAAAAAACCAGTCGATTTGACGAGGACGAGACGTTTTTTTCAGTCTCCAAGAAACTTGATATTAAAAAAGTAACGACCATGTACAACAAGGCTATATACGTTGATTTGTATTAAAGATGATCTATGACATCTTGGTGTTGGATTTTTTCGAAGACCATAGATAATTTTGGAATCGTATGTGTTACGACTAAACTAGCAATAGGTAATGGGAAAAGGATATACATTACATTCGCGCACCATTAAACATTTTGACTATGCATATTCTGCCCTTAATAAAATATTCACCTGGAGGAGACATAGCCACACCCGCGTAAAACGGTCCGCCAATAGTTTAATCGTGAGTTTGTCATGAAAAAAAGCATGAATAGTAGTAGTCCTAAGTCCTAACATTACAACAATTTTCAGAAAGAAAGAGCCTATATTTGCCTATATTTATACATCAAAATAATGGAAAGCTATGCAAAATGAATTTGAAAATGAAACTTTGACGTTAATTGGTCTTTAGATAAACCGTTAGCCTGGTAACAGCAAGTAGATCCCATGCGTCATAATTCAAAAATTTAAGATTGAAATTTAAGCCATAAATCTAAAATTTGTAAACCATCAAAATTCAGAAATTTACGCCAGGTTATCATAGTTTAGCAGTTATTGCCACAAATTGAAAACTTTCGGAAATTCATGATGGGTGGTAATACATAGTTTAGAAGTTTATGTCAAAAATTGAAATTTGCGACACTCCAGAAATTACATGATAATTGATAAGTTCTTCAGAAGTTTATGCCACAATAATCTCAAAGTGCAAAGCTTATTAAAAATGTAAAACAATCCAATTTCTTCGTACAATATTTTAACATTAGCAATGACTATCAATTTTTTAGATAAATTAAATTATACTTGTAAGAAAACTACAACTCAATTTATGTACGACTCCGTGGCGCAACGGTAGCGCGTCTGACTCCAGATCAGAAGGTTGCGTGTTCAAATCACGTCGGGGTCAAAGTTTTTTAATTATTTTAATTTTTACATGCACAATTACTAAATCCATTTTGCATAGCTTCTTAAAGTTATTTCATCCAAATAAAATCTATAAAAATACAAGACATTTTTTTTTTGAAATTCATATTTATTGGATACAATATTAAACCGGTTACAATAAGCCATTTACTTTTATATTACGACAATTTACCTTTTTGTCTTACCAAATATCAAAAATTTTTAAAGACAATAAAAACACCGAACAGCCGTGTTACTAGACTCGTTTATTATTTCCATATTGATACAATGGCTGGAAGGCTTCACCTTCATCGCCTGATTCTTCAGAACCTTCAGTTTCAAAAGTATTGTCGGGTATATCATATAAACGAATAACTGGCTTATTTGGATCCTTCATAATTAAATATTTGCCATCTTTTTGTTTCATACAAATGTCAATAATGCATCGTAAAATACCCCAAGCATTATCCATACTCAAATTGATTTGTGTTGCAAATTCATTCGGCTTAAATTGTTGTGTACCCAAAATTACGTGACGTGATGAATCGCGAACATGTGTACGAGATACATAACCAAATTTCATTTGATCGGAACCAGCCAAAAGAGCCTGTACCGTCCATTTAGCCAATTTACATGAATTATTACGTAATTCATTGGCTAATACAGCACCCCGTTGCGTATCCAATTTTTGACGCCATTCAATTCCATTCGCTAATTTCGAGTCCCATTCATTTAATGCTTTAATTGTTAAGAATTGAACTTCACCGGTAGGCGATTGTACAGCTGCATCGTGTTCACAACGTACAACTAATGAAATTCCATCTTTCAAATCGAATTTACGATAACGATACGCCACACTAGCAACTTCACCTTCCTCGTCATCGCCAACAAATGGATTTGGATCATCGAATTTGTATTTTCCGGCGCCTGTGGCAGCTCCATCGCTTTTTAATACTTGCTGACTGAAGTTGTGATTTATGAAAGTAGCTTCGATCGCCAAACTACGAGGGGAATTTAACGGATTTACATCGTCTTGTGGTGGTTCGAGCGAAGTTTCGTTAACTGTTAACAAATCAAATTCGGTGTTATCACGTTTATCTAAAAACAATTTATCGCCAATTTTCTCGATAACAATGTCCCATGAATAATTTGACCGAGTACAGCACATAAGTGTGGCGAGAATAGCATCAGTCGCATACACATTACCAACAGATTTAGTAAGAACACGAATAATTGGATCGTCTGTAGTAGTCACAGTATGGAAGATACGATCAACACGTTGAAGAGGTCGTTCATTTTTAACATTAACACGGTCATAACTTTTATCGTAGTATTCGAGGGCACCACAAGTAGCTATATCCTCACCATCTTTAATGTTAGGTAGCGACAATTTGGCTAGTCTTGGGAAGTCCATTTCTTCAATAATTGACCAATCAGGACGAACCGTAACCGAAGCATCCCGTATTTTTGGTGGTGGACCGCGGCCGCCATACTTGCGTGTTTGGACACGACGTAAATCGCGTTGCTTGATGCTTTTACCTAATGATTGCATACCAGATGATAGACCACCTCGCATTCCACGTCCACGCATATTCCTCATATTACGCATATTTCCACGGAAACGTCCTCGTTGATGTGGTGGCTTTTGAACTCTAGCATTATCAACCAAATGAAACGTCGTCTCATCCTCTTCATGGTAATAAGCATATTGACTACCAGTTCCAAATTGAGATGCATATTTGTCTAAAACCAAATTTATAATTTATTTAGTACCCATTATATATTAGTACACCAAATAATGATTTGAGGTTATGTCAAATTTAGGCGAGACGACATAAAAACTTTTTCAAAGAATAAAACACTTACTTGGAAATTTCTTATCGACGGCCGTCGATCCTGTCCAATCACTTGTTTTGCCCAAGCGATCACTTTTGCTGAACGGCTGATACGGCATATCACGGAATGTATCCGGAATTTCACATGGACCCCAGCCGTGCTCATTATACTGCAACTGAGGCATATCGAAATGAGCCAACTCGGTAGAGGAATTTATAACTTCACCCATTTTTACGCACTCGTTTTTATTCGCTTTTTCAAACTATTTAAAATATTACATTCACTATTTTTTATCAAATTAAATAAAAAAAAAATCAACACACCGCCATCGACGTGGTAATGTGCTTCTTGACAGATTGTGAAAAGAAAGTTGTTTCATGGTGCTGCCATAGTGCAAGCTGGTTTTAGTACAACGATTTAGAAACGCGTCTGAATACTTGGTTAAAAAACAGCATATATTTGACTTTTAACTTTCATTACCGCTATAGTGACAAAAGTGATGAACTACTGAAGATTGTACTTCAGTGTCCAAAAATTAAAAAACTAAATATTATGTCGCTAGGGCTACAAATTACGATGTCAAAGTTTTGACTAAAAAATAAAATTACAGAATTTTTTTCCTGATGTTTTAAATTAGTATAAAATTTAAAGTTCACATAATTTCTACGAAATTAATCGAAAAACAAAGTGATAGTATACAAGTTATTTAATAAATTTGTTTAGTTTTAGTTACACTGTGTTTTAAATCGAAAAATAAACAAAACAAATTATCGTTTATCTCGTCGCATGGAGAACACATTTTTCTTATGAATGTGTTCTGGCATTTTTCTTCTCGTTCAAAATTAAACACGAAAAACGACACAACCAAGTAGAAAAATGTGAAATACTATTACGCCTTGGCTGTTTTATTGAATGAATAACGATGAGAATATGATTATTTTATTAATTAATTAAAAACAAAACTTGAAAACGATAATAGTAAAAGAAAAACTTATGTTCATTACAAGATTGGCATTGTAAAAAAACCGTAAGTATATTTTCATATTGCATTTGTAGCTATCACCACTCGACCTAGCAGTTTGCAATACTGCGTTTTTCATTTTAGTTTCTTCCTACGTTTCGATTTACGACAAAATAAATAGAAACACATTTTTTTACTCATAATTTTCATTCATAACGTGGAAATGTCAAAAGAAATCGATTTTTTTTTTTTAAGATGCAACAAAATATTATTTTAGATTTAATTATTTTGGTGCGATGTGCTTGAATTTCAATGTGGTCGAGTCAATTTAACAGAAAGTCTTGGGCCCACCGTTGTTTCATCTTTTTGACCATCGAATTTCTTGAAGAACCACGAGCGATTGTAGTTATCAGTCCCGTGACCGTTTAGTCGCCTCCTACAATAAGCAAAATGCTAGTTCTCCTACAATAAGGGAATGCTAGTCCCCCTCGACCAGATGATATGATATCGAAATGTAAACTTAAATTTGGAAGCACCAAAAACTACAATCATTCCAATCCATTTAAACTTCCAAGACACATGACAAGGTCTTTAGAAATTAATTAATAAAATGCTTATTTACATTCTAGAATTTTATTTATATAATTAAAAATACATCAGTCAAGAGTAATCAGACAATAATACTTGAAGGACATTTTAGTTGTCTTTATGGTTTGTATCAAATGAAATTTACAATGATAGAACTTTCGGAAGATTTGAATGATACCACCAAAAAGGAAGATGATTCAGAACTACCCATATGCTTTAATAAAAAGAGGCATACACAAAAAATTGAAGGGATCGACCAAATTACACAGTCATGGCGTATGAAAGAACGAGTAAATGTTACAAATTTCTAATCGATTAACATTCGTGTCTAAATTACAATATTTTTTTTCCTCTAGATGAAAACAGTTAGTGTCGCTTTAGTTTTATGTCTGAACGTGGGTGTTGATCCACCGGACATTGTTAAAATACAGCCAAGTGCTCGATTAGAGTGTTGGATCGATCCCTCGTCCGTATCACCACAAAAAGCATTAGAATTAATAGGTTCAAATTTACAAAAGCAATATGAAAGGTGGCAACCTCGTGCACGTTATAAGCAATTCTTAGATCCAACCGTAGAGGATGTTAAAAAATTATGCACATCGTTACGACGAAATGCAAAAGAAGAACGAGTGTTATTTCATTATAATGGCCATGGTGTACCTAGGCCTACCGTAAACGGAGAAATATGGGTCTTTAATCGAAATTATACACAATACATCCCTTTATCGTTGTATGATTTACAAACATGGATGGGGGCACCATCAATTTATGTGTATGATTGTTCTAATGCTGGAATCATAGTTAACCTATTTAACACGTTCGCCGAACAGCATGAACGTGAAATGGAACAGATTCAAACAAATAATCGTAGTTCACCATCGTCGACTGCAGCTAATGGTGGTCAAATAATTTTACCGACAACATACAAGAATTGCATTCAATTAGCAGCGTGTTCAGCCAATCAAATTTTGCCAATGAATCCACAATTACCGGCCGATTTATTTACATCATGTTTGACGACACCACTTAAAATAGCACTGAGATGGTATATCCTGCAACATACATCTAAATTAGTTCCTCACGTTACCCTAGATTTAATTGAAAAGTAAGTCGATAATAATGCCTATCATATTTTGTGGTTATATAATTTTGGATTTAATTTTTTTAGAATTCCCGGTCAGCTGAATGATCGTCGTACAATGTTAGGTGAACTAAATTGGATATTTACCGCAATTACCGATACAATTGCATGGAATACATTATCACGTGATTTATTTCAACGATTATTTCGTCAAGATTTACTTGTAGCTAGTTTATTTCGTAATTTTTTGTTGGCCGAACGTATCCTTCGAGCATACGATTGTACGCCAGTGTCTAGTCCTGCATTGCCACAATGTTTTCGACATGCAATGTGGGCTGCTTGGGATTTAGCATTAGATTTAGCGCTATCACAATTACCAAATATTTTGGAAAAAGGTGAACCATTTCAAAATTCACCATTTTTTGAGGAACAGCTAACTGCATTCCAAGTTTGGTTGGAACGTGGAAATGAAAATCGTGATCCACCAGAACAATTGCCAATTGTTTTACAAGTTTTGCTGTCTCAAGTAAGAGATCCATAATTTATAATCTTATTTCTTAAAACTAATTTTAATTTTTTTTATATTTTTTATCACCAGGTTCATAGACTACGTGCCTTAGAATTACTAGCCCGTTTTGTTGATATGGGTCCATGGGCCGTTAATCTAGCTTTAAGTGTCGGAATATTTCCCTATGTGCTTAAGCTTTTACAAAGTGCTGCTAAAGAATTACGCCCACTGCTCGTGTTTATATGGGCAAAAATATTGGCCGTCGACTGTACGTGTCAAGTTGATTTAATTCGTGAACATGGTTATAAATATTTTTTAACCGTGCTACAAGATCCTATGGTATCGTCCGACTATCGGACGCTATCCGCATTTGTAATGGCATGCATTGTTCATAATTTTTCTTTAGGACAAGCTAATGCTTTACAAGGTTCATTAGTTTCTATATGTTTAATACAAATCTGTGATTCATCACATTGGCTGTTAAGACAATGGTTAGCACTGTGTTTAGGTCAATTATGGCAAAATTATGAAAAAGCCAGATGGTCTGGTGTACGAGATACTGCACATGATAAATTATATCCATTGCTAAGAGATCCGGTACCGGAAGTACGAGCCGCAGCTGTTTTTGCTCTAGGTACATTCATCAGCTCCGTGACCGAACGATCAGAACATGCCAACAATATTGATCGATCGATCGCCATGACATTATGGACAACTGTTTCGAATGATATGAGTCCATTAGTTCGAATGGAATTAATAGCCGCTTTACAATGGATGGTAATTCTATTTGAAAATCAATTCGTGACGGTATTTCTTCAAGATCCACGGAATATAGGACAAACCATAAATATGATTCACCCGGGAACGCATAGTTTAGAACGAAATATTAGTATTAAGAAAATATCTAGTTCTAGTTGTCTTGCAAATATGGGGACATCAACCATATCTAGCTTTACGCCAACTATAGGAATTGGATCTATTTACACTAGACTATGGCTAGGACTGTTATACTTGTCTAAAGATCCATTCCCATCTGTATCCAAATTAGCAATAAAATTAGTTGAGTACATTAGAAATCAAGCGATCAATATAATATCAGCTAAAGAAGCGACGACCGAAAAATCGAGTGTAAGTTTACCACCAAGTCCGAATACACGAGCTGGATGTTTAGATTCACCACCGAAACATCAAAGTGGCACTGATTTGAATGGAATACAAAGCAATTCTAATTTTATATCTAATCCTGGAACACCATCTGGACGTATATCTCGTAATTCAATATCACGAATTATTGAACATGCGGGTGATGATTCAATGAATAATTCACTATCGGAACACAATCAGCAACCAATTAAACCGCTAGTGACAACGAATTTCTTCGATTGGTCGGTTAGTCAATTTGCCCGACCATCTAAATTTAACGACGAACAATTTTGTGATAAAGATTCGATCGAGTATTTAGAAAAATCAGAAAAATTCAAGCATAATGCTCAGTTACGAAACGAGGCGAAAGAACAATATCGTCGGGTAATATTTGGCCGGCTTGATCATTTAGATTGGGGCGGACGATCAACGTCAACACCGAGCATAATAAAAATGCATCCATACAAAGCTGAGGTGGCGGTCGCCTATAAAGATCGTGTTGTGATACGGGACATGACTAGTCAGTTAAATTATCCATCGTATTCACCGAAATACGATTCAAAACAAGGGGCAACTTATTCACGGGTTTGTTCGATTGAATTTATTAACGCTCATGTAAATACGGTTGTGCTAGTCGGATATGAAGATGGATATGTCCGGGTTTGGGCACCATCCAAACCATTGTCAACAATGTCAGTGGCCGAAGAACCGGCACTGATTACGGCGTGGGCGGCAATGTCAGATAATAATTCAAATAAGCCGTCGAATAAATTTTCAAAAAGTAAGTAGATTTTTTTTTACGTTTGACTCAATTTACTTCCGGCGATTTGATTTAATGTTGTTCGATCATTGCAGGTTTAAGTGGTTGTGTTACAGCATGGCATCAAGCAACACAAACCCTTGTGGTGGGTGGTGATTCCCGTGTTTTATATTTATGGGACGTGGAACGTGAACTAAAATATGCCGATTTACAAGTCGGGTCTGAAACATCCGTTCGTATATTATCGATGGCACCGAATGGATTATTTTGTGCCGGTTGTGTTGATGGAACGGTTAGAATATTTGATCGTCGATTAAAAAGTCAAAATAGTGTTGTGATTACATATCGTGAACATACAGATTCAATAATGACGGCGTGTTTGCGTAATGATTGTGAAAGTTTGGTGTCTGGGTGGTAAGAATTGCTTTTATTACTATTCATAATCATATTTTGGAAAGAGCATTTCTCTGGCCTATTAAATGTTCAACGTGTGTCAAATACGCAATATTGGGGTGAATCATTTTTCTGTCGAAATATTACGAAACATCTCGTGATGTTATACATTAGGGAGAGTTTAAGGTTTGCTTTGCGATGTCTAGGAATACTTGGAAAAATTCTAAAGGTTTTCTCTTGTGTTCGGCGAAAAGATACTCTGTTCCCGATACTCTTTAATCTTATGTCAGAATTTATCTTCCATAAAAGTGAAACACTACGATTTTTAGCTTCAACCACGAGATCAGGAATTTAGTGAAAATGAAATTCTAAACTCCAATAAGTTTAGGTCACGTTCTGCGGCCCCATCCTAAACGGATAGTGCAGAGAAATTTAAGAGGAGAGCCACCATTTGGTAGGCACAGGAGTCATCGGCATTAAATACGCTTATTATTATTATAATCATACTTTATAAATATTTAAATTATATTCAACAGTGAAAGGGGAGTAGTTCGGCTGTACGATATAAGAAAATCGGTTTCGCTTCAAACATGGAATGCTGGTTCAGATGTAACTACAATGGCGGTACATTCCGCAGCCGATATAATTGTGTGGTGAGTATTTTGTAAACCAGGAAATTATTTTCCAATTGACTTTAATTTATAAATCTATATGTGATTCAATTTACTTACTTAGCTCATTTAGTGGAGTTACTGGATTTACGGTGTTTGGCCTCGACGGCCATCAATTGAGTCAAGTTAAATATCATGAAGGTTTTATATCATCAAAAATTGGTATACCAACTTGTATCTCATTTCATCCGTATAAAGTACAGTTGGCTGCTGGTTTTGTTGACAATACTGTTTCGGTATTACGTTAAATATACAAAACAAAACATAAATAAATTCTATTAATTTAGAATCGATTAAATTAATTATTTATAGTTAAAGAAACGATTTTGTAAATCTATTTAATACTTAAAAATTTCTAAATTAAGCATATAAACAAACAAAAATAGGGCTGAGTGATTAAAATGGTGCATTTCACTATATAAAAACGATGTGTTCCATTGAATTGATTTTAAAAACTATAGACAATTCCTGCTTTTTGTATAAACATAGTTATTTTCCTTACATATATTGTTAAATTTTTTTTTATTTTTTATTAAACGACAATTAAGTCAATCATTTTGTTCTAATGCATATATTTCTACTCTAAGAACACACCACAAACAGGACAACAATTTTTTTTTTTTTTTTTTTTTTTAAAGAAATATGCACCAAAACCGCGCATTGAAAATATTTCTTATCAATAAGTACAAAACTTTACAAAAAACAACTGTAACATTTTCTAGTCACCAAATTATATAACAATTATTCATTAAATCATTAACTATTATTACATTACTAAGTAAATAAAAACTAATGTATATTTTTAATTTAAAAAAACAAAACAGATTTGTCTTAAGTTTGAAAAATATTTTTTTTACTGTTAATTCTGTTTAAGAACCGAGCTTTTACTGACGTTTTTTTTTTCTTTAACGAAATGCACAATTTTATGATTTAAAAACAGAAAAAACCGCAATAACATTTATTATTATTTAAAAGATCAAAAAAAAAAATATATATATATATAATCAATCGTAATAAAATTTAACATTTTATTAATTAAATTATTATAAAATATATATATTGATTAAATTTAATATTAATAATAATATATTATTATAAAGAAATAATTAAAAATATGCAAATAAAAAAAAAATTATTTATATATTCATGATGGACCTATAAATAAAGAAAGTCAGCTAATCTCTGTTGTAAATCATCATTTAAACAATTAAATCAAGACACTTATATAAATACATTATTAAGGATAATATTATTTAATTTGTATATATGAATATTATATTTAAAAAAAATAAAAAATATATATTAAATAATTTTGATTAATAAATTTATTTTTTGCATAAAAATATTGTCTTTAATTTTTATTACCCTATTTTTATTTTAATATTGTTATCAACAAAAGCCTTCTATAGTCGATATCCTTAGAATACCACGACCATATCGTTTCCATGTCGTAGAAGGTGACTAAACGAAGGTTGGATCGCTCGGCTGACTCCTCACAGTATTAAAAAAAATATTTCAAAAAATCTGTAAAGAAGAATTTTTGTTTGGGGCTCGTTGCTCTCCAAGAAGCTGGAATGGCCAAAAAGTGGAAACCATAAGTCCCAAGGCTTGACAGTGGAGATGTCATAAGGATATGGAGACACAATCGTTTCGTTACATTTTATTCCCTTATCTCCTCTCTTTCAATCCCTCATGGACTAATATAAAATTTAATGGGCTAGTAATCATCACGATTTTTATAGATTTTGGAAGTTCCTAATTTCTTCCAAATTCTTGATTTGTGGAAAAATTTCGTAATTTTCATGGGCTAACCATCACGATTTTAATGGATTTTGGAATTTCTTGATTTGTGGAAAAATTTCGAAATTTTCTTGGGCTAACCATCACGATTTTAATGGATTTTGGAATTTCTTGATTTGTGGAAAAATTTCGAAATTTTCATGGGTAACCATCACGATTTTAGTGGATTTTGGAAGTTCTTGATTTGTGGAAAAATTTTGAAATTTTCATGGGCTAACCATCACGATTTTAATGGATTTTGGAAGTTCTGGATTTGTGGGAAAATTTCGTAATTTTCATGGGCTAACCATCACGATTTGTATTGATTTTGAAAATTCTTGATCTGTGGAAAAATTTCGAAATTTTCATGGGCTAACCATCACGATTTTAATGGATTTTGGAATTTCTTGATTTGTGGAAAAATTTCGAAATTTTCTTGGGCTAACCATCACGATTTTAATGGATTTTGGAATTTCTTGATTTATGGCCAAATTTCGCAATTTTCATGGGCTAACCATCACGATTTTTATGGATTTTGGAAGTTCTTGATTTGTCCCAAATTTCGCAATTTTCATGGGTAACCATCACGATTTTAATGGATTTTGAAAATTCTTGATTTGTGGAAAAAATTCACAATTTTCTTGGGTAACCATCACGATTTTTATAGATTTTGGAAGTTCCTAATTTCTTCCAAATTCTTGATTTGTGGAAAAATTTCGTAATTCTCATGGGCTTTCTTGGTTCTTGGTTTGTGGAAAAATTTCGAAATTTTCATGGGCTAACCCATCACGATTTTAATGGATTTTGGAATTTCTTGATTTGTGGAAAAAAATCGCAATTTTCATGGGCTACCCATCACGATTTTAATGGATTTTGGAATTTCTTGATTTGTGGAAAATTTCGCAATTCTCATGGGCTTTCTTGGTTCTTGGTTTGTGGAAAAATTTCGAAATTTTCATGGGCTAACCCATCACGATTTTAATGGATTTTGGAATTTTTTTATTTGTGGTGAAATTT
Organism: Tipula confusa; assembly: GCA_963556175.1. Taxonomy (NCBI): domain Eukaryota; kingdom Metazoa; phylum Arthropoda; class Insecta; order Diptera; family Tipulidae; genus Tipula; species Tipula confusa. The sequence continues at coordinate 213,315,453 of OY744475.1, read as the reverse complement.
CGAAATATTCATGGGCTAATCATCACGATTTTAATGGATTTTGGAATATCTTGATTTGTGGAAAAAAATCGCAATTTTCATGGGCTACCCATCACGATTTTAATGGATTTTGGAATTTCTTGATTTGTGGAAAATTTCGCAATTTTCATGGGTAACCATCACGATTTTAATGGATTTTGGAAGTTCTTGATTTGTGGTGAAATTTCGAAATTTTCATGGGTAACCATCACGACTTTAATGGATTTTGGAATTTCTTGATTTGTGGAAAAATTTCGCAATTTTCATGGGCTAACCATCACGATTTTAATGGATTTTGGAAATCTTGATTTGTGACAAAATTTCGCAATTTTCATGGGTAACCATCACGATTTTAATGGATTTTGGAAGTTCTTGATTTGTGGTGAAATTTCGAAATTTTCATGGGTAACCATCACGACTTTAATGGATTTTGGAATTTCTTGATTTGTGGAAAAAAATCGCAATTTTCAAGGGCTAACAACCATCACGATTTTAATGGATTTTAAAATTCTTGATTTGTGCCAAATTTTGCAATTTTCATGGGCTAACCATCACGATTTTAATGGATTTTGGAATTTCTTGATTTTTGGAAAAAATCGCAATTTTCATGGGCTAACCATCATGATTTTAATGGATTTTGGAATTTCTTGATTTGTGGAAAAATTTCGAAATTTTCATGGGCTTACCATCACGATTTGTATGGATTTTAGAAATTCTTGATTTGTGGAAAAATTTCGAAATTTTCATGGGCTTACCATCCGATTTGTATGGATTTTAAAAATTCTTGATTTGTGGAAAAATTTCGAAATTTTCATGGGCTAACCATCACGATTTTAATGGATTGTGAAAGTTCTTGATTTGTGGAAAAATTTCGATATTTTCATGGGCTAACATCACGATTTTAATGGATTTTAGAAATTCTTGATTTGTAGAAAAATTTCGAAATTTTCATGGGCTAACCATCACGATTTTAATGGATTTTGGAAGTTCTAGATCTGTGGAAAAATTTCGCAATTTTCATGGGCTAACAACCATCACGATTTGTATGGATTTTAGAAATTCTTGATTTGTGGAAAAATTTCGAAATTTTCATGGGCTAACCATCACGATTTTAATGGATTGTGGAAGTTCTTGATTTGTGGAAAAATTTCGAAATTTTCATGGGCTAACCATCACGATTTTAATGGATTGTGGAAGTTCTTGATTTGTGGAAAAATTTCAAAATTTTCATGGGCTAACCATCACGATTTTAATGGATTTTGGAAGTTCTAGATCTGTGGAAAAATTTCGCAATTTTCATGGGCTAACAACCATCACGATTTGTATGGATTTTAGAAATTCTTGATTTGTGGAAAAATTTCGAAATTTTCATGGGCTAACCATCACGATTTTAATGGATTGTGGAAGTTCTTGATTTGTGGAAAAATTTCGATATTTTCATGGGCTAACATCACGATTTTAATGGATTTTGGAAGTTCTTGGTTTGTGCCAAATTTCGCAAATTTCATGTATAACCATCACGATTTAATGGATTTTGGAAGTTCTTGATTTGTGGAAAAATTTCGAAATTTTCATGGGCTAACAACCATCACGATTTTAATGGATTTTAGGAAGTTTTTGATTTGTGGAAAAAAATCGCAATTTTCAAGGGCTAACAACCATCACGATTTTAATGGATTTTAGAACTTCTTGATTTGTGGAAAAATTTCGAAATTTTCATGGGCTAACCATCACGATTTTAATGGATTTTGGAAGTTCTTGGTTTGTGCCAAATTTCGCAAATTTCATGTATAACCATCACGATTTAATGGATTTTGGAAGTTCTTGATTTGCGGAAAAATTTCGAAATTTTCATGGGCTAACAACCATCACGATTTTAATGGATTTTAAAATTCTTACCGAGCAATTGGCGCAGTGGTTAAAGCTGCGGTGTTTGGGACGGGAGGTACCGGGTTCGAATCCCAACGGGGGAGGGTTGCAAAAGGGATTTTTCATCACCTGATTTCGATCGGTGATGACGATGAACACAACTATGACCCCCTGTTGGAGTGCAGAATCCATGGGCCGAACCATCGTCCATGTCAGTACAGGCTGGCTGGAGCAATGCAATGTGCAGATGGATTTAAAATCGAACCTGTATTCGTGCGTCCTCAATTTGGCTGGTGACGGCGTAAGGTAGGACGTTAAAAATTAACTGCGAAAGAGTTGGGAGAGCTTCGGCCCCAGAACAGATTGCAGAGTTCAGAAACAAAAAAAAAAAAAAAAAAAAAAAAATTCTTGATTTGTGCCAAATTTTGCAATTTTCATGGGCTAACCATCACGATTTTAATGGGTTTTGGAAATTCTTGCTTTGTGCCAAATTTCGCAATTTTCATGGGCTAATCATCACGATTTTAATGGATTTTGGAATTTCTTGATTTTTAGAAAAAATCTCAATTTTCATGGGCTAACCATCATGATTTTAATGGATTTTGGAATTTCTTGATTTGTGGAAAAATTTCGAAATTTTCATGGGCTAACCACCACGATTTTAATGAATTTTGGAAGTTCTTGATTTGTGGAAAAATTTCAAAATTTTCATGGGCTAACAATCACGATTTTAATGGATTTTGGAAGTTCTTGATTTGTGGCAAAATTTCGCAATTTTCTTGGGTAACCATCACGATTTTAATGGATTTTGGAATTTCTTGATTTGTGCCAAATTTTGCAATTTTCATGGGCCATCACGATTTGTATGGATTTTGAAAATTCTTTATTTGTGCCAAATTTCGCAATTTTCATGGGCCATCACGATTTGTATGGATTTTAGAAATTCTTGATTTGTGGTAAAATTTCGCAATTTTCATGGGCTAACCATCACGATTTGTATGGATTTTAGAAATTCTTGATTTGTGGAAAAATTTCGAAATTTTCATGGGCTAACCACCACGATTTTAATGGATTTTGGAAGTTCTTGATTTGTGGAAAAATTTCGCAATTTTCATGGGCTAACAATCACGATTTTAATGGATTTTGGAAGTTCTTGATTTGTGGCAAAATATCGCAATTTTCATGGGCTAACCATCACGATTTTAATGGATTTTGGAAATTCTTGATTTGTGGCCAATTTCGCAATTTTCATGGGCTAACCATCACGATTTTAATGGATTTTGGAAATTCTTGCTTTGTGCCAAATTTCGCAATTTTCATGGGCTAATCATCACGATTTTAATGGATTTTGGAATTTCTTGATTTGTGGCAAAATTTCGCAATTTTCATGGGCTCAATCATCACGATTTTTATGGATTTTGAAAATTATTGATTTTTATAGATTTTTAACTCTTGTTAAGATACAGTTTAACTCTTGTTAAGATAGTGTTATGTTTTCATCTGTAGCTTGTCTTAGGAGAGGTCTGAATGTATCTCCAAGATATGATGAAAACAAATCAGCTTTTTCCTTTGCATTATAATCAAACATTATAATCTTTTCTGTTATTTAGTTGAACATTGATAGTGGCCAGTTGCATTATTTCTTTTTCAACTTTTGTTCCTTCGTAGTATTTGATGTTTTATTTTACAAATATAGTTGATTCCCCTCTCGCTCCTGCTGGATGAATGGTTCATCGTTGAACAAATACGACAAATAAATGAATGCTGATCCATCTTTATTTGTATCAGAGTTTGACTATTTTTAAAAATAACAATTTTGTCTTCAATTTCTATTTTATTTTTAATGTAATTTTAATTTATTTACAAACAATTTTTTTTTATCATTATCATGATTATTAAAGTTTTAATTACATTTTATAAGTAAAATTAATTACTTTTACCAAATTTTTTAATTAAATTTATATTTCTATAAAAGACATTATAGTACTTTTTTTGGTTGTTATTTTTGCTATTTTATTTCAAATATTTATTTATGGATTTAATTTCGTGCAGTATTTTATATATATATATATATATATAAAATATATTATATATATATATATATATATATATATATATATATATATATATATATATATATATATATATATATATATATATATTTATATATATTTTATATATATATATATATATATATATATATATATATATATATATATATATATATATATATATATATATATATATATATATATATATATATATATATAAATATGTATATATTACATAGTTCATCTATCAGTTTTATTTTAACTTTATAATTATTTATTATTTATCAGGCACAGCATTTGATTTTATATATAATATTATATAAAATAATTGATTAATAAACCAAAAGGAGTTGTATATAATTAATATTGTAAATTAATAAATTAGAATTTGTAACAAACAAATTTGTTTAGTTTTGTTACAAATCCATATATTATTATAAGTAAAATGAAACAATTTTTATTTTAGAATTTCATTATAACGATAAAGTGTAGTACAATACAAATAATAGTTTTTGCCATTAAAACGCTTATTAATTAATATTATAAAATATACATACAAATAATTCGATTCAAAAAAATTAATTTATATTTAAAAAGCCTCTTTAATTTTTTTTTTTTTTATGTTTAATTAATTATGTAAAATTTTAATTTATTAATTTTTGGAAGCAATTTGTATTTTTGTAAGGTGATATTTTATAGTTTAACGAGTATTTTTGATTTTGAATTTAAAATATATAAATAATCGATAGAAGTATAATAAACTTAAAATTAAAAAAAAAAAAAAAAAACATTAGCGCTAGTAGTATTTTATTAATAATAATGTTATATAAACTATTCATTATTTGCATTTAATTGTGTGTACTCTTATATAATAATCAAAAAATTGACAAATTATATAATCTATATGGCATCATCTACATTTCTAGTTTTAATACTGTAAAATAATAAATTTTTATTTTAAATCAAATACATTTATTTCAACGATATTTTAGTAAATATTTTTTAATGGTGATAAGATAAGCGTATAAAAAAATATTGGATTTGTAATTTAATTTTAGTATTTATACTGTTAAATGCTATTTAAAAATATGTAAATATTTTAATTTTTATGGTGGGATGATTTTATGTTAGTTAAATTTCATAATTTTTGGCTATTTATTTAAAAAATAAAAATTATTAGTTTTAGTATAATTTTTTAGTTTATTATTTGTGCTTTGTTCAATAAGTAAATTAAAATGAACTAAAATAGTATTGAGCTTTTCCGTTTTTATATATTATTTTTATGGCTTTAATGAAAGAATTATAGTAATTTTTTTTTATCTAACAATTATTTAATTTTATTATTTAATTAAATGTTTATTGCAGTTTCATTTATAATTATATTTATATTATTGTATAAAATACAACCAAATTGTTAAATTGTTTTTGTTTCTAAATAGTTGTTTGCGTTGTGTTAAATATATAATATAATATTGCCAAGAATTATATTTTTTTTTTTTATTTAATTTCATAAATTGTATTAAGAATTTTAAAATAATTGTCTAATAAACCAGCTAGTGTAAGACAGAAACCACGACTTGCAGGAACTAATGGAAATTCAGGTGGCGTGAGCGATGATTGTGTTTGTAAACTTTTATTATTTTCTATAATTGTTGTGATTTTTAATTGTTGCGATGAATCTGAACGTACTTCACCTGTACAACAAATCATAATTGTTTTATTTGAAATATTATTTGAGGTGCAAAAAAAACTTACTTGCCATTGCTCCATTTTCCTGAGCAGCATCATTTTCAATTTGCAATTCACTATTATATTTATTCGATAATTCCATCCAATACTGTATACGATTATACATTTTTGTACCACGTTCTGTAAAATGACGCAATATTTGCTCTTTAAATATTTCGGGTGGCGACACAACTAATTTTGTCATCGATTGAATTAATTTTATGATAACCATTTCATTGTACATTCGAGAATTTTCTTTACCCTGTTGCGTTCCTATAAAATTACATAAGATTTCAGTATAATATTCTAAATGCATATCTAAATAAAAAGGATTGTAACTGGTTATTGATACAAATGGGGTCAAGATTAACGACCCCGGTAGAGAACCATTTTTAGAAAAAAGTGAAAGTCTTCCATCGAGTCACTCAACCATCCATGTGACTGCTGGTTACACAATAAAATTTGCATAGACTAAAAAACTATAAATTGGTAGAATACAATATGGATCTTCAAGTACCAATCATTCGGGCTCAATTAGAAAATAAAGTAGAATTATTAATTAAAAATATTCAACAAGCAACATTAGATAGCACTCGAATAGAAGTATACCGAACCCAAACAAGCCCCCTAATGATAAAAAATCATATAGACCAATTTTTCTGCTTCCAGTACAATTACAAATCTTTGGTCTCATGACGCCTATATTAAAAATATATAAATAACTATATATAAATAACTTCCACAATCTTTCTGGATGTATAGCCCAAGCCTTTGATAATAAAGTATGGACCCTGGGTTGGAATATAAATTGCACCAAAACTTACCAAAAACATACTAAAATCCTATATAAATTACGCATTAATTATGAAGAGGATTCTGGTCTAAAATAATTATCAGCAATGATTCCTCCCCAAAGTAGATAATAATAATGTATAAAAGCGACTTACCTAACCGAGAAAGACGAAAAAAAATGGAATTGTAAAGTCCAAAATAAGACTTCTAACAATTTTAAAAACTAACCAATGGCTTATAGTTTTGCAAATATGACCATAAAATAGCTTTACAAATTATTACATGATATATGTGATCAGTTGTAATATTTATGAATAAAAAAAAAATTTAAATTTAAAATTATATAAATGTTAAATAAAATATTTTACCCTTTTGTTTCTCATAACCAGCTTCATTAAAATAGGGTTCAGCAACTAAAATTAAACCTTGGATCGACACAATAACTTGAAGCAAGGTACTATTTGGACCCCAAACTTCAGATCCGCGTCCCGACCACGTTCCTAGTAGCGAAACACAAACTTTTCCATCTTCATATAAATTCGGATTTAAACGATCCGAACAGTAGCTCACGTAATGACACATGGGTGGTGTATGAGGATAATCACTTCCAAGTTGAATATCAAATAAAAACATACCATCCTCGTAAGGGGTATTTTTAGGTCCTTCGATCATAACGCTCAATAGATCCATGCGGTCTTCGAATAGTCGCACCCATACACCGGGTGGAAGTGCCGTTTTTAAGAGTTTGTGTTCGCGTCGCACAGCTTTAAAAAATTGCTGTGGATTCGTTGGTTGGAACATGGTTAGTGAATATTTGTGCGTATTTGGCGCCGAGTCTAATATTATAAAACAATCTATAGGCACCGATGCTAGTATTGGTGTGCTTATAACACTTTCAATTTCTTCAACCGACGTATCCATTCCTTTGCTTGAATTTTCATCGATTTGAGTCTCTTCTTTGCTCAAATCAAGTTCTTCGACTACAATTTCGCTGAGACTACACGATTCACAAAATCTTTGATTAATTTCCTGGAGAGCTTTAACTAATTGTCCTTTGATCAATGCACATAGTTTAGCGCAAACAAATTCGGGTACTTCATCACCTAATTGTATACTACTATAACTACCTTTCATGTTATCGTCGTTGTGATATTCAGCATTTTGACTACTACAACCACAAGCACCTGATTTTCCACCACCTATCGAACTAATATTACTTGCTGTGCTACCACCACCGTCATTGTACTGATCTAACATTTTCGATGAACTAACACCTGAATCGGTCGACGTATTCGTTCCGTTTTGCGTATTTGTTACGGTTAGTGTATTAGTTACATTTTGTGTAGCTTTATCAATACTTGAGAATACGCAATTAAAAAGTTTATTTTGGTATATTGGTGTCGTTTGTAGTTCACCAATGCTCGACACATCGGACGACGTCGATAAATTTGATGTGTTATATTTTGATGGTGACGTTTCGCTTTCTTGATCTCGACTAAGTGGTGTTGATATTTTATTACGATCAATTGAATTGGAAAATTCACTATTGGTCTTTACTGTTTGTACTGGTGTTTTCATAATATTACTGGCGTTTGCTGGATCCTGAGTTGTAGTAACCGAAACCGATTTTTTAGAATTCGGTGTTTGATTAAATAAGCGGATCATTTGATCTTGAACTCGTTCAGCTGTTGTTGCATTACCTCCTTTTCGGACTCGTTCTAACAATCCCTATATTTATTGATTAGATTTTACAAAAAATACAAAAAAAAAAAAACACAAAATAAATCAAAGATAAATAAAATAAAAAAATATGCAATTAAAATTTACTGAATTTTGCGTAAAATTGTCAAATGTTACCATGAAATGATCTTCATGAAAGAAGGTGGTGTTCATTAACCGATCGAGGTATCGACATTTTTTGTAGACTGCTAATAATTTTTTCATTATCTGTAAATAATAATGAGATATGAATTACTTTCGTTTTAACATGGCCATAATAAATAGACTCACATCCTGATTCTGTAAGTTTGGTTTAATATTAAATATTTCTTCGAGCCGTGCCATTGCAACACGTGCTCGCTCTAAATTCGCCGCCAAATGAGGCTTAGAAATACTTTTTGGTAATACACCACCTGGTTCACTGACTTCGCTTTCTGTCTCCCACGAATCATTATCCGAATCGCCATTCCCCCAAAAATTATTATCCGCATCATATTGTCCCACCTCGAATATATCTTGCGGCCAACACATACTTTTATGGCCATCGACCCACCAAACTTTAACTTTTCCTTCGGGATAATTATCAATGACCTGGCCAGCAGTACATATAGAATCATCCCCACAAAAATTCGCAACACGAATTACAATTGTTCCCGGTCGATACTGAAAATCCGGATGATCTTTTAAATCATAAACACTAACTTCAGACTCACCCAATAGAGAAGGTCGCGGTTCATCGAGACAAGTATATGTACGAAACCATTTAACAAGTGCGGTACGGCCTTGATGATCAACTTTTTGTATTACACCATAGTCACGGTGCGATACATCTGTTTCATTTCCTGCCAATACAAAATCACCTGGAAAAAATTCATGGTCATCTAGATGATGTATTGGATATAATTGAATGGACGGAATTCCTGTTTCAATTGAACCATCTTGCCAAACAACCGTTGCCGTACTATAAACCACTAATGCTTCGGTAACTACATCGTCACCAACAGCCGGCGGTTTATCAATCACTTTCGACTTATGAACACGTCTTTTAAATTTTTTAATTTTCTTTGCTAGGAGTGGCGAACGTTTTGGACTATTTTTAGGCGTTGGACTCGAACATGACGAAAGTGTAACACTTTCGGCTTCACTTTCGATATCATCCAACTCATCATCTTCTTCCGTTTGCCAATCATCACTCTCGTTAAATTTCGAATTATTTGAATTAATTCGTTTTACACGGGCATACAATAAAACAGTCTCGTTTAATCTCTCCTTCATTGTTGTTGAATTGGTTGTGGTTGTTGTTTCAATACTATTATTTGATGCTAATTTTTTTAAATTATCACAATTTTTTAATTTATTATCTAAATCACATTCATTATTTGTTATATTAATACTATCACATGGCGTGCTTGTTGTATTTCCATTTGATGTTATTGTAATTTTTAATTCTGGTGTAACTGATTTCAAACTATTACTGGCTCTAGTAGAAGTAGTTGAGTTTGGTATTCTTGGTTTATAATTTGTAGGTAATATGAAATGTTTATTGCCTGCAAAATATAGGTAAAATTATTAAGTGATTAATTTATTTTGTTTAATTATGGGATTTAAGTTACTTTTTTCCTTTTTCCAAAGTGTACGTTTAGCGATAATATCACCTCGATCAATTTTTAAATAATTTTTATCGTTTATCTGTAGCATACACGATTCAAATAAATTTAAACGTTTCATACGTTTTAATTCATCGCCAGTGATATAACATTTTGGTTGTTGTATTTCAATATCATCAACATTATTGTAGACAATTTCGTTACTTAAAGCTTTACACTGCCAATGCACCCAAACTCCTTCGATTTCGACAGATTGTACTATGAACTGTAATCAAAATAAAAATAATTTTATTAAATTTAAATTTTATATATTTATGTCTGTATTGTTCATACCTTACGATCTACTGTTTTGTGTTTACGACTTATTCTCATTTCATTCGACGTTGTTATCCATTTGGCATTGTCTAATGCGCTTACGGGGCCAACTAATATTTGACCGGGATAATAAGAATTATTAATAAAATAACCACCATGCGATTTTAATTCAGACGTATCTTTTAATGGACAATATTCTATGTCAGGTCGGAGTTCCAGTATTGATCCGCATGTTGACCTGAAAGTGTATTGGGTATATGGTTGCGATATTATCTGCCAAAAAAATAATGTTACAATAATCAAAATACGAAAAAAAATAAATGATACCGCCAAAATATAAAACCGCTCAAGTTTATGACAAACGTGATTGCGGATTGGCATGTGAAGTTTCTAATAAAATCAGGCGCGTTTGATGGTATTATACCAACCATGTAAGACTATCGTTTAGAGCTCGTTGATTTTTAAGCAAGTCGACGGCCGAAACTCTTAGTACATCAATAGGCTTAAAAATTAAAACTTCATGATACGAGAACTCTAAAGATAAAAGAGGAGCATAATCAATAACGAAATAATGAGTTAGTGAAAACTGCGGTTCTGAATCTAAAAGTCAGCTTAAATGGTGTCATTTATTTTCCTAAGTCTTTAAAATCATCCTGTGTGAGTGCCTTCTAGTGTACTTAAACTTACGATGAGATTGTCGGCAAGACAATTTTTAATAAGTTGATGCATCCAGTTTCGGTTTGACAACCAAACAAAATGTTCACGCACATGATATTCTGAAATGTCTCCCAAATGCATCTTTATTTTTGAATTTGCCAAACCACAAACTTAGCTGGCACACTCTAATCGATCAAACTGTTAAAATATTACATAAAATTCTAGATTATCAAAAACTTTTTGCTTGCAGTTAGTAATAAAATTTCAGTAGAAGTGGAAACACATTTGAAGGGGTGACAGATTTCCAATACCTCGGAATCATGATCCAATACCTCATATTTTGATGGTATTTGAGAGAAGTCAGTTTCCTTCAATCACGAAAGAAGGAATTAAATAAAAATTCCAAATTTCGTTCATAAAGTAAAGCGAGCCGATCCTTAAAACGTCTGGGTAAAACCCTCAATGACCTATAAAAATTGTTTGATTTATATCTTTAGTAAAAGAAAATTCTCTTGCTCGAAAAGTTTATAAAGTTGATTTACTGTTCTAGATATTTTCCAAAATCTGCAATGCAGTTAATCAATATTGAAAAATAAAGTGCCAAATAATTATACAGATCACATTTTAATCTTGAGGGTCAATAGAATTGAGATGTAAAAATCCCATTTTTAAACAAATAAGACCTTCATGGTTTTAAGATAATTTATGAGGAAGTGAATTGCGGTTAGTTCTAGCATATTTCCAATAAACCGCTAATATCATACATAAGTATTAATAATTAATCTACCAATTTAACCAAAAAGGGTAATATTATCAACACGCTCGCTACATATGTTCTATTATTATGTACATATTGCATGTTAAAATAGTTAGCCAATCCATAAAAACACAAATACTTTGTACTGTATATTTTCATAGATATTAGTGATATTATTAGAGGGAATGAGATGTGTGGGACATTCAGCCATATACAATTAAATCAGAAACATGATACATCTGACATCATAACATGTGTGTTACATTTTTCGAGCTAATATTTAATTCAATTCTCTAATTTCGTGCAATACCCACATGAATACATTATACGATTATAAATGTGACCACGGTAACTTCAATTATCAAGCATTAAAACCCGATGCAGAAAAAATGGGCTTGGTTTTATGTATTATTATGTAGAATTCCATAAATTTATGAGTCACATAAATTTGAATGCAATCAATATAACTGGAATTTGATTATGTACTGTAATCTAGAAAACTTACATTAATGTTAATTTCTCGTTAACTGTTTTGGTACTGCCAACCCATGAATCAAAACATACGGCATTATCTCGTGGCATTGTTATTAAGGGACGTAATCTGTCGGCCGAAACATGTTTTATTATATATTTGGTTCCTAAAATTTTGACATCGGCTTGAACGCAAATATCACGACAATAGCCACGTTGTGTATCTTTGCCAGGTATTAAGCGACGTACAACATCACCGGGCATTAAAGTTCGATCAGCTAAACCGACCTGAAGAAAATAATTTAAAAAAAAAAACATGTATAAGGTTTGATATAGACATATCTACTTATATAACTTACATTATTTTCATTAATAATTTCTTCTTTGCCATCAGGATGCCAGGCGACCCGAATTTCACCTTTACGTAAAATATCTTCAAAATCTTCTTCGTTGTCACTCGAGGCCGCCTCATAATTTTCCATCACTAAACCAAATTTAACATTGCCTTTTTTATCCAAATAAAATACTTCATCTTCGTAAAAAAATTGATTTTCTATATTCACTGGATTTGTAGTGCTTGTATTAACAGTATTATGATTGATAGCGGTACTCGAAATTTGAGGGGTTGTTTGTTTTAATGATGGTACTGGAACCGCCGCCACCAATTCTTCTGCAGCAGTTTGAGGTGATTGTGTTACAGCAATCGATTCCATAATGTATAAATGTTGTATAGATAGATTTTAAAACACAGCGTGCCCGAATTAATTTATTTAATTAATAATTTATTTATTGTTTGTATATTACATCAGAGTAAATTAAAAAAAAAAAAAAATGTAAAAACCTTCAACAAAAAACAAAATAAAATTCGAAATTAAAATCGGATTTTTTACGCGAACCGATTTGAAAAATTTTATTAATTAAATAATTTTATAAACAATTTTAATAATTAATATATAAAAATTTATTTTTTTTTCTATTTTAAATTAACTAAATAAATTTTTTTTCTTCGATCGTGTTTCAATACAAAATATGAAATAAAATAAGAAATAAAAGCGTAAATTTGACAGAATTTTGATATGGCCCAAATGCCGGTAAGGTAGATTATCGAAAAGGTGCTGCCTGATGAAACCTTGTTCGCAGGGTAATTCGAACTGAGATAGCGATAAGCTATATAACGTATACGCTGTCAGTTGAGCTAAGCTCAATGCAACTTTAATTTTAGTACAGTCGAATTTAATGTTAATTATAATTCGTCAACAATCCCAGGACTATATTTTTTTATAAATAGTAAATACGCTGGTGAAAAATCTCGGCCGAAATCTAAAAACCAATACACTGTTGATCGCAATTTCAACTGACCTTAGAGACTATCTAAATCCAACTGTACTGCTACCATATAGATTAACTATTCTGTAATTTTATCAAGACGCGAATACTCAATGAAAAATTCAAATTATTTTTAAGATGTTTTATTTAAACATAAAAAATTTTTCTCCAAACAAAAAAAAACATTTTATGATGAATTAGCGTTTGGTCCACGACGACGTCCAAATGTTTGTACAACATTTACGAATCTGCGATTATATTGGATACGTCTCTTGGCACGACCTGTCTTCTTTTTCTTTTTTTCTTGTTTCTCTACTTTAGGTGTTTGGCCCTTTACTTTACCTAAAAATGAAAATTTACAACATTAATATGAAGCCTTCACATTGACTTGGGCAATGTTTGAGTAACGTACCGGCACGAGCTAAAGATCCATGGACTTTACCACCAAGAAGTGGAACGAACAATTCCAATTGATCGCTGCTTAAGTTAGAAATTAATTCTTCTGAGTTTACAGCAACACCATCACAATATAGGTTGAATTCATCAGAGCTAACATTTTCGAGAGCAGCTAATTTTACCTATAAGTTAACAAAATAAATAAATAAATTACAAGTTTGATTAGATATGGCCATAATTAGCCAATTAATATTTACCTTAACATCGTTAACTGTTTGGCTGGGTTCAGCGTCGATAACATGAAAATTTAATCCACGAATGTGTAGTTGCATTTTGAATTATGTTTGTAACCTAAAAATACATAAAAAAAAAACATTTATCAATTTCACAAATTTGAGTAAATCCACTTTTTCACATTGAATCCACCACGAATAACACGTGTGGAATCCAAAACTTGATAAATCACACGATATTTTTACTTATGTATATAAATTTTAACATGGGGTCACATCAATATTGAATTTTAATGAAATTTATAACAAATTTTCAATAGAATTTATTATTTTACCATGAAAATATGAATTTTTAATAATTTACACGCACCTTATTCCTTCACAAGTCACACAAAAAAGAAAGATGTCTGCCATAAATCTCGTTGACAATGACGCTCTCGAAAAGTATCGAAGTGAAGTTAGTGTGAATGTTTCGAGACTGAGATTTTATGGTTACAATTTTTTATATGTATTTTATGCTATAATAAAATATGCCGTTACAATTTAATTTTGTAAAAGCGTTATTTTTGATTATTTTCGATTACAAGACTAATTAAAAACATATTTTATGATATTTAACATATGAATTTAAATTTAAAGTGAACTTTTATAATCACACGCTCTCGATTTGTCTACCAAAATAGGATAAAAGCGTTGGGAGAGCTTCGGTCCCAAAATAGGTGATATGAAGTAAAAAACAAAATAAATAATACAAAACGGCAAACAAAAGAAATGTTCTCTATTGGCTATCGGACAAGGAATCGAATAGGAAACTGGAACACAAATACTTCAATGTAAACAATATAGTACGTATAGAGCAGACGGTGCAATATTAAAAGCTGCTGATAAGCTTGGAGTGTATAGAATCCGAATGCGGAAGCACACAAAATACGGGTGAAATTCTAAAGAAATTCAAAGACTTTGGCGCTGGTACGAGAAATACAATAAATCGCAACATTTGGTCAGAGAAAGTACTCCGAAGCCATTCTCGATACTGTCGAAGCAGTGGCAGGAAATAAAAACATAAGCACACTACATCAATGTGTAAGAACGAATCAGGGTAATATACATTGGGGAATTTACAAATACAACACCAATAAAGGATCATCACAGCTAAATAGACTAGAAAAATCAACAAGATCAACAACACCAAAACCACTGGCATTGATAATACCCATCTAAACTATTCATTGGCGATGCATTAGCGGAAATATAACGGATTTTCCAATAAGAGGTTTCATTTTGATATTGAAAAAAAACGAAGTATTTCTTAAAAGAAATTAATGAGTTTATTTCATTGTAAAGAGGAAGGTATGCCATTCACATATGAAACCGATATCAGCCAAATGGCTGCCACAACAACGTTTGCAGCACCATATCCTTTTCATGAAATTTTCCATGACCAATTCGCACATTTGCGGCTGTATGTCCTCGATAACTTCACGAATTTCATCTTTAAGATCTTTAATCGATTTTGGAGCATTGACATATACCTTATCTTTCACGTGGCCCCAAAGAAAAAAGTCTAAAGGTGTTAAATCATAAGATCTCGGTGGCTAATTGTGATCACTTTTCGAGAAATAATACGGTCAGGAAACTTTTCTTCGGTTTTCTTTTTCTTTTTTTGCCTTGAGTTCTTGTGTTAACTGAACTTTAAAAGTGTAGCGACCGATTCAAACTTATATTACTTATTTCTAATTATTCAATTTATATTTTATAAATTATTTGAATAAGTGTATTTTGAATCGCGCTCCAATTTATTATAAATTATTATCAGTTTAGTTCTACTATACTACATCTAGTGTAGAATAGAATAAACTTTTTATATCAAATATTTTAGAACAAATGTATACAACTTATAAGTTTGTTGGGGAACAGTTTGTTTACATTTCAGTGGTTTCTATTTCTATTTTACAATCGACTTTGATTGATTGTATATGTTATACCACGTTTTCTTTTATGCTATCTTCCGGCTTTTTACCTTTTCTCGTATGATATCGTAATCGAATATCATACGAATGCTTAAATTCTATTTCCCCGTTTATCAGTGTGCTTATAATACATACACGCATGATTATACGCAACACTATGATTATATTGTCAATCTTGTCTGGCAAATGGAAAATATATGAAAGGCATATATTTTCCGGTGGTCAATGTGTATACATTGGAAAACGTTTTTTTCTCCCGATCGAACATTAAAAAAACTTATTCAGAAGCTGACAAGCACCCAGTTAAGCCGTGTGTTTTAAAAAATAAAATAAAAATTATTTTTGAATCTGTTTAAAATTAAAATAAAATTGTAATTTAAAAATTTATAAAAATTGAAGAAAATAAAGTTGTTAAATAAATAAAAACACTACAAGTGGTGACCCTAGACGGTCCTGTTTAGGACGTTGGAAGTGCAGAATCTGAGTGAATTAAATAGGATTCTTAGTACAATATATGTACCAAGGCACGTTTCTTTTAGATTCTCGAACACATGTGAATTAAAAGAACCGCCATTAATTTTACATTTTTATTACGCCGAGTGAATTTTATTTTGGGGAGCACATTTCATATTACAATCGGATTTAATCACAGCCAGCATAGAAAATAAATTTCAAATATCCATACGGATAGATACATCGGATCATCAGCAATCACCATACGGACATAAAATATTACATCAAGCCACCAAATATTACATAAAATATTACATCAAGCCACCAAATATTACATAAAATATTACATCAAGCAATCACCATACGGATATAAAATATTACATTTTTATTACGCCGAGTGAATTTTATTTTGGGGAGCACATTTCATATTACAATCGGATTAAATCACAGCCAGCATAGAAAATAAATTTCAAATATTAATACGGATAGATACATCGGATCATGCTGAGCAGAAAAGGATTGAAGATTTCGGAATTATAGTGGACACCGTCAGTTCCAGCCAGTATTTAGGATAAGTTATATTTTTTTTTTGTTTTGATTACACATTAAATTTTTATAATTTTTAACGTAGTGGAATTGTAAATTCAACACACTGATTTATAAGACTGGTGTGAGTTTTGTCGTGGTAATATTTCGTCATTACATCCGCTTGCAAAAGTTTTTTTTTCGTTCGATAATATTGTGTAGTAGTACATTTCCACATATACCATATTAATTATTTTGGTTATCGAATTTTCTTAGTAACATTTTTTTTATACGAAGCACATTCTGGTGCAAATTCCTAATATTTTAATTGCGTTTTAAGAATCCAAAATCAAAATGGATAATAAAGATGACCAAAATACCAATGTTGGCACAGATGTTGACATGAAGAACATCGAGTCGAAGGAAACTATTAAGTTAACCCCGTTTTGGACGGCCAATCCGGGTATATGGTTTGACTCTGCCGAATTACAATTTAGGTTATTGAATATAACGTTAGACAAAAGAAAATTTCTTTATGTCCTGACTGCATTGTCGCCAGAGGTCAGCGATAAAATTTCTGATTTAATTAAAAATCCACCCGAATCGGAAATGTACTTTGCCATTAAAAGAGCCCTTTTAGATAGACTCACGCCCTCTGACGAAGCCCAATTGGAGACGTTATTGAGTGGCCTTGACCTCGGTGACAGGCGACCAAGTGATCTGCTGAGACAGATAACCATGCTCGCGGGGAACAATTTTACCACACCTATAATGAAAACATTATGGATCCGAAGACTGCCTGAAGTATTACGCCTCACGTTGGTGGCGCAACCGGATACTAGTTCCCTCGTCGATTTGTCGGCAACGGCTGATAAAATTTTTGATGCAATGAATAGATCATCAAAAATATTTTCAATTAATCAGACGTCGCCCACTATATTTAAAACACCTCTAAGTAACCAAAACCTTGAAGCTAATGCGAATAATAATCGTTCAAGCATAAAAAAGGCGCCACCAACATTGCAAGGAATCATGACGAGGCTTGTTGCATTGGAAAATAAAATAAATAGCTTAACCAATCAACCTAATGGTGGTAGATCCCGATTGCGGTCTACAACAAGAGCACGGCCAAATACACAACGGAACCGAAGTAATTCCGGTAACCGAGTATATTTAAATAACTCTGGTTTCAACGGCGCATGGTGTGTCATGCACAACCGTTGGAAACACAAGGCGCATTATTGTAATCCGCCTTGCACTTTTAAAAAGGATAACCATTTGGATTCGGTTATTTCTTCCCCTTCAAAAAACGAATAGGGACAGACAGGGTTGAGTCGACTAGCATTTTAGAATTGCAGTCTAGTCGACTAATTATTTATGATAGCATAAACAAATTTAATTTTTTAATTGATACTGGAGCTGACCTTTCAGTTATTCCAGTTTATTTTTTCAATATTAATATTGATAATTTTTCAACGGATCTAGCTCTTAAAGCGGCCAATGGATCACCTATTCGTACTTATGGTACTAGGTTGATCAATATTGACATCGGTTTAAAACGTAATTTCACTCATGCGTTTATCATTGCATCAGTGAATCGTCCGATTATTGGCGCTGATTTTTTAGCTCATTTTGGTTTATTGGTTGATCTTAAACATAAACGTTTAATTGATACAACCACTTCATTGTCAGTTAATGCATTGGTGAGAAGTTTTAGAACTCCGACTCCAATTCATTTTTCAATTGATAATGGTTTTGGCACGTTACTTAGGAAATACCCTAGTCTGACAGCGTTGCCTAATTTTAATTTACCGGTACGTCATTCAGTTGTACATTATATTGTTACATCTGGGCATTTGCCAGTGGCGAGACCTAGGAGACTAGATCCTGAGCGGCATAAAGCCGCATTTTTAGAATTCCAGCATATGGTGGAGTTGGGGATTTGTCGTCCATCGTCATCCCCAGTTTCATGCCCTTTACATATGGTGAGGAAAAAGGATCTCGATTGGAGACCTTGCGGTGATTATCGGCAATTAAATACGGTCACAATACCGGATAGATACCCGATAGCACATATTCATAATTTTTCCATGAATTTAAATGGTTGCACAATATTTTCCAAAATTGATCTTGTTCGTGCGTATCACGTTATTCCCATTGCTGAAGAAGACATTTTTAAAACGGCTATTACAACACCGTTTGGTCTATTTGAATTTGTGCGTATGCCTTTTGGTTTGCGTAATGCCGCACAAACTTTCCAGCGATTTATGAACGAAGTCGTCCGAGGACTTGATTTTGTTTTCGTCTATATTGACGATATCCTGGTTGCATCACAATCAGAGACACAGCATTTGCTCCATCTCGATGAATTATTCCGAAGAATTGTTGAGTTTGATGTACATATTAAGTCATCTAAATGCGTGTTTGGAGTTTCTTCTATTGACTTTTTAAGCCACAAGATCACCCCTGATGGAATTTTTCCTTCCCAAGATAGAATTATGGCCATCAGAGATTTCCCTGCTCCAACTTCTGTTAAGCATATTCAGCGGTATATCGGTATGATAAATTATTATCACCGATTTATACCAAGGTTAGCTGAATTGATTGCTCCTTTACATAGCCATTTGTCTGCCTTAAATAAGTTACCGAAGACACCCAAGAATTTTTCTTGACCTGAAGAATGCCAGTTGGCTTTCTCTAATATAAATATTTTATTGGCTAATTTGACCCTTCTTGCGCACCCTTTGGTTGATGCGCCTATAAGTATTGCCACCGATGCTTCAAGCATCGCAGTTGGCGCTGTTTTACAGCAATTTAATAACAAGAAGTGGGAACCTTTAGGTTTTTTTTCAAAGAAGTTGTCGAGCCCTGAGTTAAAATACTCAGCTTTTGATCGTGAACTTCTCGCGATATATCTTGCAGTAAAGCATTTTAGATATTTCGTGGAAGGTCGGGACTTTACCATTTTTACCGACCATAAACCATTAATTAGAGCTCTTCAGTCTAAAACTGAACGTAATCCTAGGCAATCACGCCATTTGGATTACATTAGTCAATTTACCTCGGATATTCAGCATGTGAGTGGTTCCGACAATGTTGTCGCAGATACCTTGTCCAGAACCAATAACATAGACTCGGCTTCTGTTGACACTTCTGTTGTTAACAATTTTCTCAGTTATGAGAATATTATTTTGGCACAACGGACCAACTACCAACTACCAAAGTCCGTTGGCACAACGGACCAAACTACTTTCGTTTCAAATTACGTATCTCGTTTTGGTGTACCTGCTCAGATTACTACTGACCAGGGATCACAGTTTGAGTCCAGACTTTTTGCGGAGCTAACTACACTCCTTGGATCTCATCGGATACGTACTACGGCTTATAATCCTAAAGCCAATGGCATGGTAGAGCGTTTCCATAGACAGCTCAAAGCTGCATTGATGGCCAGAGGTAACGTTATTAATTGGAGCTCTGAGATTCCAATTATATTATTAGGAATCCGAGCAACTGTGAAAGAAGATTTGAATTGTTCACCCGCGGAAATGGTATATGGACAAACCATTAAACTTCCCGGAGAATTTTTTGTGGACAATCCCCTTTCACCATTGCCTTCTAGCGACACAGTTATCGACAATTTACGTCAAGCCATGTAGAATCTGATACCTTCACCCACGCGTTTAGCGAAACAAGAACACACATTTGTCCCGAAATCTCTGGACAACTGTGATTTTGTGTTTGTGAGGTCTGATAAGGTTCGTGTTGGACTAACTCCTCCATACGAAGGCCCCTTTAAAGTGGTTAAACGCCTTCGTAAGTTTTTTATTATCTCGATCAAAGATAAACATCAAAGTATCTCGATCGATAGATTAAAACCTGCTTTTGGTATTTTGAGTTCGGTGGATTTGGTTTTACCATGCCGAATCATGAAAGCAGTGCGTTTTATCGTTTAGTTTTTTTTTTTTTTTTGGTTTCACTAAGAATCAATTAGGAGGGGAGTACTGTAGCGACCGATTCAAACTTATATTACTTATTTCTAATTATTCAATTTATATTTTATAAATTATTTGAATAAGTGTATTTTGAATCGCGCTCCAATTTATTATAAATTATTATCAGTTTAGTTCTACTATACTACATCTAGTGTAGAATAGAATAAACTTTTTATATCAAATATTTTAGAACAAATGTATACAACTTATAAGTTTGTTGGGGAACAGTTTGTTTACATTTCAGTGGTTTCTATTTCTATTTTACAATCGACTTTGATTGATTGTATATGTTATACCACGTTTTCTTTTATGCTATCTTCCGGCTTTTTACCTTTTCTCGTATGATATCGTAATCGAATATCATACGAATGCTTAAATTCTATTTCCCCGTTTATCAGTGTGCTTATAATACATACACGCATGATTATACGCAACACTATGATTATATTGTCAATCTTGTCTGGCAAATGGAAAATATATGAAAGGCATATATTTTCCGGTGGTCAATGTGTATACATTGGAAAACGTTTTTTTCTCCCGATCGAACATTAAAAAAACTTATTCAGAAGCTGACAAGCACCCAGTTAAGCCGTGTGTTTTAAAAAATAAAATAAAAATTATTTTTGAATCTGTTTAAAATTAAAATAAAATTGTAATTTAAAAATTTATAAAAATTGAAGAAAATAAAGTTGTTAAATAAATAAAAACACTACAAAAGCCTTAAGTCTTTATGCAAAATACGGTTTAATGTCGTTTGTGGAATGTCTAATTCCAAAGATCGACGAGGAATCGACAAACCTGGGTTTTCTTCAACACTACGGGCTAAAGCCGCAATATTCTCAGTTTATCTTGAAAGACGCACACGGTTTTGATTCTTCACATCACTAACTTGTCCCAACAGCTCAATTTTTTCCACCAGTTTCACTATTGCCGGCCGAGAAGGTGCTTCACGACGACCAAAAAGTGATTTAGTTTTGCGAACTGTGATTGCAAAGTTTGCACCATTTTTGTAGTGAATTTTAACAATTTCAATGCGTTGTTGAATCGTGTATCGTACCATTTTTAATAATGGCGTAGTTTCACTTCTCAAATGTTAAAAGATGACAGCTTCAAAATTGACAGCTGTCCAAATATCAGGCTATTCAAAATGAAACTTTTTATTGGGTAACCCTAATACAAGTATATTTTTAAAGGATGAGAAAGATAGCTTAACTAGTCCAAAGCAAGGAAACCTAAAAGAATGTTAGAACTGTATAAGAAACAAACTGCTTGGCAAAAAATTGTACAATAAAATTAGCCCAATCTGTAGCATCATGACTTCAAATGCGCATTCGTTTCGAACAATAGAACCGCAATCTGGGATGCACTCTCTGAAATAATCATCTGGCCCCATTGTGCTTAATCTTTCTAACTGTTTTTCGTATCCTTACCCTTATACCTGTTGCCATCCCTGCCACATGATGGCACGCATATTTTTTACTGAGTAGCCCCTTTGTCGTTTAAAAATACTTAGATATATAGCCCCATAATTAACTGTTGTCTTTCAACTTCGACAATTTATGATTCAGCTGTAAGGCTCAAGGTCCATGGTTTCGTGACCATATGCACAGCTGCTTAATTATTTCGCTTATTTAGGATCTTTCTAGGTTGGATGCTTTTTCGTCATATTCAGTTAACATTTTAAAAAATTGTTCCATCGTTTTCTCTTTGTGTTCTTATTAAAGTCCTACAATCATGAGAGTTTAAATGGAACCACGTCCTCTTGTAATATCAAAATACATCAGCAAAACACAAAACGAAAATATAGAAGAAAAACGACAACCAAATATTGTGCTATAATAATCAAATTAGTTCAGCAGTCTCGTTTTATTTATATCATGCGCTGTATATAACTGGCAATACTAATTTACTTGTTTAGTTGTCATTCAGCAAGTCAATAGAAAAGTCATATGTACCGAGAAAATTTATGTTGTGTTGCGAGAAAATAATTGATTATAATTAAAACTATATGTGTTTTTAAATTAAAAATTAATTTTAAAATGATAAAACATTAAAAATATAGTAAACAAAATCATTTTTCGTAATATATAGAATATTGTTAAAAAAAACTAACAGCATAGAGTATAGAATTAAAATTAAAACATAATATAAAGTGTCATGTAATGTCTTCCATAATATATAAAATAATTTGGTATTTAATAAATACTTTAATAATCATAGTAGAAAATATAATAATAATTTATTTATATACAATTAGAAAAATAGAAAATATACGTTTATCGTTTGACTACAAAACTAAAAATAATGAAAATCATGTGGTCGATACATTTGATTTAGAATTTATTCATACGAATATTTATAATGTTAAAAAAATTCCTAAACATTTTGTCCTAATATTGAACGAAAGCTATTTTAATTTAAATACATTAGTTAATATTGTTAAATGGAGCCAAGCTGCCGGTATCAAATACATTAGTTTATATGATTATCAAGGTATGTTTTTATTTATAAAAATAACAAAAAAGTTTTAAAAAATGGTTAGCCAATCGAATTGAATCACGTGCATTTGTATAATCTTTGTATAATTCTTAAAGTGTATGTGATCGATAAAGATACATTTTTATTAAATTAGAAATTGAAGGTCCATATTCCATACTATGCACACTTGTTATTATTGCATCATTGCATAAATTCTGTAATAGGATAATTTACCATTAGTGATAGATATAACAACGTCACCTTTCTACCACATTACTAATAGTCTAAACCCTACCTAATTATTGTGCACTGCCTTACTTTGAAATGAATTTCTAATTTAGATTAGAATTACTGATTACTTTACACTATTCGAGTAATATCAACGTGTACACATTTCATTCTAATGAAATTATATACCCATTAAATTATGCTATCGCTTACGCTACAATACAAAATATTATTGTTTATACAGTTGGAAATACTCGAAAGACTCAGGAAACTCTGCATCAATTAAATTTACGCAAAAGAGTTGTAGATTGAGAATTACATAACGAGGTTTATTATCGAGACAAGGTCGTTCACCTCGACTTTTTAAAGGTCTCTAAAGTTAGTTTTACTAGATAGTATTTCAAAGTCAGTAAACTCCACAAGTTAAGATGCACTGGATTACATTAAAATTACATTACAATATGATTCACTGGCTCCATCAGACATCCCTCATACTTATCTGTTAGGGTCCACCTCTCACAACCCATACATGACAACTTCAGACAATACTCTTTCATGGCTAATATAGTAACATCAACCGCACACGATTTTTTTAGTGATCTGCACGCCCTGCGTGTCAATCTTAACATGTTTTTACTGTTTGTCAGTCCAGCGGGTAAATAGTTTAGTCACTTCCTACCACATGCAGAGAATCGTTTCATTGGTTCCCAAGCAGTAGTTCTGTGCTACTAAGGCTCTTAGACAGCTGTGTCGCTGAACAGTTTTAGTCTATCTCCTAAAATTAGAAACAGTAATATTGTAAACGTGGACAAGCACTTTAACGATTCGCTACATTGACAATGTGCATGCGAAATAATTAACCTATTTCTGCTACACTTTAGAATCAATCGATTAACGTTTAGTCAGGCACAAAATGTTCTAGTTCTTCTTTTTCTAGTCAAATCAAACGTTTTCATTTCTTTATTGCGTTTAAAACCACTACTTCTAAATCAAAATCTACGCCCTTATAGATAAGTAAATGTCGTTTATAGATAGAATATTTTTCCTGGATTATAGATACTACAGCCACTAACTAATATTAAGTGATAAATTTAGAAGATTTCAGGCGAAATTTTCGTATTAGTTGGGGTTTTAAAACCAATGACTAATTTCTTCAATTTGAGCTCTGGGAGAAGTGAAATTGTTTTGCTTTCTGACGCGCCCTGGAATTCATTTTCGTTGTCAAATTTAAAATATCACTTTAATATCTCTGAATTTCAAATTCGTTAAATTTCGCAAAAGGGTTTAATTTCTCTAATACGACGTAAGAAAGTAATTGGCAGAACATCCAGAGAAGAGCTATACTTTAATAATTTAAGCGATCTCCGAACATTGATCGCTTCACTAATTCTATCAAATTAAATTCTCAAGAAAAACTAAAAGTTGGATCAAATTCTCCTTTAGGAGCTTTTTTCCGGGCAGGTTTAGATTCGACGACTGCCAACAAAAAATACAAAGTTCCACAAACTGAATTAAAAGAATATTTCAACGAAATCAAGCCTACACCTGCATATCTGAGCATAGTGAACAAATTGTATGTAAACATAGTTTGATTAGCTAAACGAATGTTTGAAGAAAATTTAGATGTTATCGGGACTAACATAAAATAATATTCCACTGATTCTAAAAAAAAAACTTTTAACATAATATAGATGCAGATATGTTTGTTTAAATCTTAGCACATTTGGAGCAATTACCACCTTTGGTCTATTTCTGCAATATTATATGCAATGCAGTTTATTTTTGCGAATGTTAAAAAATATTAAATATTGAGAATTTTCTAATACATAAACCCACATTAGACCTAGCAGAAGAACAAATAATTAATCATTTATATTAAACTGGAATACAAGATATGATATACTTCCATAAAACTACTTTTAGTTCATATATTTTGAAATATGTTTAGTAAAATTGATAAAATTTAATCTCAAAATTTTATTTGTTTAATTTTTGTCTACTCCATTATAGAGGAATTAGAAATATCGATAAAAAATTAATTAAATTTGGAAAGTACCGACCTTTGTACATAAGTGTCATATTTATTAAAAACGAAGAGCATCAACTGATTACGTTGTCAAATTTCTTCTTTAAATTACCAAAATAACATGTATTCAAAACGTACAATCTATTCCAGTTGAGTTTGAATTGTATGGAATTTATAAACCGGTCTGGAAGTTTAATGGTCATAAAATCATATATCCGAATATCAAATGCGTTGGATTAATGTAATTAACCACAGGGCACCGGTTTTTCTATAGTTTGTAAGATTTCCTCTTCTGATGGCTTCTAAATGCATTTTTTTAGTATTTTCAAATAGAAATCAGTTTATTAGGCCGATATCCTGCTTCCATCATGCTAATGCTGGCTACTGCTATCTTTTATGACACCTGCAAACCTTAATAAAATTATACCAATATGAAAGATTGCAACTATAAGATCGTGTGCAATTCGGCAACATTATCGTAACACAGCTAATTAAATATTTTTTTATTATTTATTCCAGATCAATTTGAATCAAATTATATTGAGCTATGTGAACTTGTAAAAACGTACCAATCAGACATGATTGCCAGTAATGAAAATAAAATTCAAGTTAATTATTTGCGAAGAAAACATGGGAAACCTGAAATTGTTTCGCTATGCAAACAATTTTGTTACGCGATCAAAGCCAATCAATTAACATCGGACGAAGTGACAATGGATTTGATCGATAAAAAATTACGTGAAAGTTTAAATAATTTACCCGATCCAGATGTGGCGGTTTACTTTAATAACATGTGTGGTACATATGGACTGCTGCCATGGCAGATAAGGCTTACCGAATTCTATTATATAGGCGAACAATCTAGTTTAAATATTTATAATTTTATGAATATATTAAATAAATATTCCAAATGTGAACAAAGATTTGGTAAATAATGAACATTGAATTTTGTTTTTATTTTTTCAAAACACAAGACAAAAAGTGATATTTACTATTTCTACCTTTTTTTTAACGATCATTTATTTGGTTTTCTCTAGACAAAGAAAACGTATTTAGGAAAATTATTTGTTATTTAATAAAATCGATTGATTATAATCTTTAGTTAGGTATAAATAATTAAGAAATAATGTACATACGATTAAATCAACAGAATGAATAAATTATTATGATTAATTAATGATCAATAAGTTTAATAGTGTTAGTTATATGTTAATTAAAATTCTGAGATTTTTGTTTTAAACATTCTTTGATATTAATACTTAAGGTAAGTAAAATCAAATATAATAACCTAATCCGTCTCGACAAAATACGAACTTGAGGTTCTACCGAGATTTGAACTCGGATCGCTGGATTCAAAGTCCAGAGTGCTAACCATTACACCATAGAACCGTTGTAAAGTGAGCGAAATAGTAAAGTTTTTGAGTACAAAGCCACAATTTGCTGAGTGATCGAGAAAAGATGATTATAAAAGTTGCATAATAATCATATACATAACTATTTAAATTTAGTTTAGGGTTAAAAATGAAATAAATATCTGGATGTAAAGTTGGTTGCATACTTTAAGGCTGATAAAAAATCGTTATGATTATTAGAGTTTTTGGCATTCATGGCCAGCGTTTAGTTATTTTTATAGACATTCAAATAATATTGCAAATTTATTGAAATATTAAAATAAATTCTCAGTATTTCGACTGTCCAAATTGGCCACTATAGCATATCGAATTGCTGATGAAATTTGTAAGGCTGTTTCATCTCAAAAGGATCAATATTTAATTTCGAAAATATTTATTTTCTACTATCGAGTCTATTGGCATAGGACCACACAAATGTGTTTCGGATTGTTTAAATTATTAACGTGTCTACCAACCTCTTATGCACGTCAAACAGGCTGGCATAATGATTAAGTTTGACCTCACATACCACTTAATGCAGCTGGAACTTGAGTGCCCAAGTTTTTAGCGATGTAGTGTATATTTAAGAGATGACAAAAGAACGTTTTGACAGAGAGAATCCAATTAAGAAAGATCGAGAACATTCAAATGTTTTACTATTTCACCAAGTTTTTTTCTGGATTAATTTTTCGTAATTTTGCTTTTTTCAACAGCAAAAGTTGCCACTGGCTAATTTTCTAAATGCAGAGTGATCATAAGTGTAAAATAAATATAAAACTAGCCCTCATATACTGTACTGATTACTTAATTTATGGTTAGGTCGTTCATGCCAAACTCTGTTAAAAGCAATGTTTCTACGAAACCCAAACTACCGAGCAATTGGCGCAGTGGTTAAAGCAGCGGCGTTTGGGATGGGAGGTACCGGGTTCGAATCCAAACGGGGAGGGTTGCTAAAGGGACTTTTCATCACCTGATTACGATTGGTGATGACGATGAATATCTATGACCCCTTGTTGGAGTGTAGAATCCATGGGCCGAACCATCGTCCATGTCAGTGCAGGCTTGCTGGCGCAATGCAATGTGCAGATGGATTTAAAATCGAACCTGTATTCGTGCGTCCTCGATTTGGCTGGTGACGGCGTAAGGTAGGACGTTAAAAATTAACCGCGAAAGAGTTGGGACCCAGACCAGATTGCAGAGTCAGAAACCTAAACTAATGAATGATTCCAAGGCTTGGTCGTCATGTGGTTGGAATATAAATTACGAAGTGTTCCGCAAACCTTTGAACTTTATCGTCGTTATTCGAGCCCATTTCTCATCTGGTATCCTTAATGGAAGAATTTGCATTGTTGGTCTTTTAATTTGGTTTGATACTTTTTAAAGTAATAATCAGTACTGTCATTAGTTAGTTTTTTTAGACAGATACTGATTGACTAATCATTTACTTTTTGGAATTTTCTTAAGTGATTTTTTTATATTTGAGAGCCCTTGTTTGCTGCCATATTCTTCACGATCTTTTTTTCTGATAAATGTTCTCTAATTTTCTTATGATAGTTGTTTCTTTTTATTTTATATTTAATGTTTTCTACATTCCCAGGCTGATTGCTGTATAATGTCAAAAGTATTGGGGAATGGTTCGAGTCGTCTTATATATAATTCATAGAAATATTAATAAATATAAAGAAATCAATGGTACTTTTCTTCGTTCGATCAGTAGGCCTATTATAATAATTAAATAATACAACTTTTTGTTTTAAAATAAATCAACCTATAATTTATTTACCTTATATTTTTTTTTTTTAAATCAAAGAACAAAATAAAGTAATTAAAGTAATAAAAATGGAAAAAGAAAACAAATAAGAAATAGCTATATAAATAAAAAAAAATATTATCTAAATATATTATATATTGTACTCTTTGTTAAAATATTTAATAATATAAAATTAATATCTTTTTAATTTAATGACTTTCGATATTATAAGTTTAAAATATTTGTGATTTTTAAATATATTAACAAATAAAAATATTAATTAGTGTTTTCTTTTTCTTTTATATTTTTTTTGTTATAATTTTTTAATAATTCGTGTTTAATTAAATTTTAAAATTTTATAATATGTAAAGTTTTTTTTTATTTTTGTTATTATTATTTTTAAATTATGATTATGACCGAATATCATTCATAATTAAATTTCATTGTATTTTAGAGGCTTAAAAATATGCTGAAATTGAAATTATATTTTTAATTATCTAAAAAAAAAACTAGAAAAAATTAAATTAAATCACAGATTAAATATGTATGTAATTATATTATTTATGTATTTCTAATTGTCCGATGAGTTCATTGTTTTTTTTTTTAATTTGCACAAAAATGTTTTTCTTTTTTATATAAAGTTTTAATTATTACACAACATTTAAACTCTTAAAAAAATTGGAAGACATTTTCAGCTTTTTTCCAAACGAAAAAACGGGGTTTTCTTGAACTCAGAGAACAAGTCTGATTTGCTTTATAAATACAACGAACTGGGAGAACGATTAACGATGGTGATAAATGACAAGAGGTCATTAAATTTATAAGGGATATAATTAATAAGCATATTTATAATAGCGATTTGCGTAATTGATTTATAAATGGAATTTCATTGTTTTCAGTTCTACCAATTATATAGGCTCGGCTAGTATTTGTTTTTTGGGGGATACATCCAAAGCACATATTATACATACAACTAATCACTTTCGATATACAATTTAAAATATATATATAAAAAAAACAATTTAGTAATAAAAAAAATACCACCTTTCTCGATCATCACACGCATTATATCTTGAACTAATATCATTAATATTTATGCCTCGATGATGCTTTACTATCTCCTCTCTTTCTGCTCGATCGTTCCTTCGATTTTGATCGATCATCGTGTTTAGTATGCTTACGTTTTGAATCGTATGAATGTGATCGAGATCGATCACGTCGTTTACGATCATAATTACGTTCACGAGAATCATCACGACGCTTGCGATGATAATGCCGACTTTTATAGTCTTGTGATGATGATTTTGATTTGTAATAATCACGTGATCTTGATCTTGATGATCGTTCCTTTCGATATGATGATCGTGATTCTTCTGAACGATCGGACCGCCGTGATGATGATCGATGTGATTTTATTTCATCGGCCGACGAAACACTTTCATCTGAATTTTCATTGTATTTAACCGGATTTGTATTGTGTTGTCGTGCTAGTTTTCTAGCCAGATCTTTTTGATGCGATGCACTCTCTTCGGACGATGAACTATTCGAATCAAGCGATTGCCGATAGCCTTTATCAATGTTCAACAATTTTGTACCATCGATCTCATCTTTGTGACTATCTAACTTTTGTTGTGAAGTTAATATTTGAATATGAGTTTGAACATTTTTTACAATATCTCTAGGATCACTGAACCGAGAGGGTTTCTTCTCGCGTCTGCTGCGACCTAATTATCAAATTTACTTAATATATGCTTTTCTATATAAAATTCATAAAAATAAAAGATAGGATTGCAAGGATGTGTGGTACTATAGGATAATATTTTCATATAATATTATATTATTATATAGAAAAACAAAATAATAAAAATAATGCAAATTGCATTCCAATTTTGTGGAAATCATTTTTGTGAATGAAAATGGAAAATGTTGTGTTCTTAGTTTTTTTTTTAAAGTAATTTCGTGAAAATCATATCCATAATATTTTTTATCATATTCAAATTTTTTTTTTGGTAATAAACTAAATTGATAACTTACCATATTTCAATAAATTTTTATCATGTAGTTGTGGCTCACCATCTTTTTTATCATAAAAAAAATTTCGTTTACCATCGATGAATGATTCTGATGCCGTAATGCCTGAACTCAATCCATCACCCGCTAAACGATTGATTTTGTCATCTTCCATTGGTTTTTTTAAAAGAGCTTCACGTTCTCGTCGTCTTTCTTCACGTTCTTCTTGTTCGGTAATTTGGACTTCTATTTCGCGAGATATTTTTTCAAACGATTGTTTGCGACGTTTTATAGTTTCCTACGTTAAATCAACCATGTTTACTTACTGTAGATTTAATTAATATTAAACCATATATTTACCTGAAGTTCAATATCCGAATCATTTTTATCGTTTCCAAAATCTTTTTCGTCATCACTGTCCGAACCGCTATCACTGCTGTCATCATAGATTCCAAGACCTAGGTAAATAACAATTTTTTTTATTAAATTTACATATTTCCAAACGAATATTCCTATATGTCTGAGCGTTTTTCGAAAGACGTTATAAACATGTGACACGATCACGATTTATGGAAATGAGAAATATTAAGTTTGTTAAAACCAAAGGGGTATGGGAGTAGAATAAATATTGATTTCAAGGGTGTTAGAGAAGACACGAATTTACCGACAATTTAATTTTGTTCAAAAATGTATAATCATAAATCTAAAACATAAAATAATACAATATAATATGAAAATATAGAAAATGTTTAACTCACCGAGTCCACCTGATAGAGAAGATGTAAGGGTGGTCTTTCTCATAGCTTGTGCTGTAGGCGCTTTATATATAAATTTATTGGTTAACAAAATGAGCAAATATATCATTTTGAAAATTTAACAATGTACAAAATATATATAAATAAAAAATTTAAAAAAATCAAATAACCATTTTGAATTGAACAAAAATACGCCAATTTACAAGAAATTTGTTCAATTTATTATTATTCAATGTATTTAGAAGAAAAAAAAATGTTTAAAACCCTCTACCTTTCTTTTTCGCTTTAGTGCAAGTTTCTAAAGCAATTGCTAAAATTTCTTCATTCGTCACTTCTAAAAGAATTTCCGTTAAATTTTTACGAACCGCTAACATCTATTCTCACATATTATTATTTTTTAACAATTTTTTTTTATGAAAAATTAATTAAAAATTTATGATTATTATTAATTATGAAATAATTTTATAAAATTTATGATATAATTATTTACCAATTCCTGGATTAATTCATCCCGAGTTTTATAATTTAGTTCAGGGCTTTTGCTTCTTTGATTATAGTCGTTATATTTTATCTTACCCATTGATGCTGATGCCGTGGTAGCTGCTTGTTCGGATGTTACCGATTTCATTCGTGTATACGGTTTGACAATGGTCGATGTCGATGCAGATGTCGCTTCGTATTCATCTTCTGAATCGGAGTCCTACCATATATAATAAATTATATATGAAGTATTGCAATACAAATCGACAGACTAAAATGTAACCCTTTTTGCCTACAATACTTACAAATTTACTCTTTTTCGGAATAAGCGATTCTTTTTCTAGTTCTTTAAGCGCTTCTTCTTCAGCCTTTCGTCTTTCGAATAAAAGTGCCTCTCTTTCCCTTCGTTCTCGTTCTTTTTCTTCTTGTTTTAATTTTTCACGTTCCATTTTCTCTAAACCTTCACGTATCCAGCCTGGAAGTGTTTTTCGTTTTGCCGCATCCAGCGTATTCATAAGGTCGTCATCATCGTGATCTTCATTGTCACTTTTATAAGAATCTTCTTTGTTCCTACTACTGTGATGGTGGTGGTGATGATGATGATGATGATCGGAACTAGAAAACCGAGACTTGGACGATGATGACCAGTGGTCAGAATTTATAGCCGATGCCGCACCAGTCGGTACTATAGAATATACAGTTGGGGTAGGAAGTAAGGCGATGCGAGATGCATCATTTTGATTTGTTGCTGTTGTGGCTGCTGTTTCTGACCAACCACTCCATCCTATAAAAAAAAAAAAAAAATTAATCTCTATATGTAATCCATTTAAGATAATAATAAATGTTTTTCCAGGCCACTGTTGGCCTGTACAGTATCAACAATCGTAATGGTGGACTGCGATGAGACGTGCTTATTTATTACTTTCCACACAATTATTATGAGAGATCTGAAACAACATTTATCACAACGGAAGCTGAGAATCGTCATGTGGGTCCGATAGCTTGTTCTCAACTGTAACAAAATTAATACTTGCTCAATTTGACTGTGTGACGTCTTCCTTGGGTGGGCATAGTTTTCAAGTGGATAGCAATCAGATTATATGCCATCATAAAGTACATCAGCCCTTTTTCCATCATTGGTAGTGTTGGGAGTACGAATCTTTATTTTTACATTAGTCGTTAGATTTTAATCAGCTTTTGGGTCATTGACTCTACCACCAAACTTGTCGAAGTCATCTCCAATTTAAAGCAAGGTATAGTCTTTAGGGAGATGTGGGTTGTTAATCCACCGAACCTACTGTTTTATTGCCTCTTCGATAAACAAAGGCTACCTGCTGTGGTGCATAATAAGGATATCATGCCAATTTATAAGTACTCTACGCGATACATAAGTGCCCCCCGACTATAGAGGCTAGTTACACAACGATGATACAACCAAGTAGGGCATCAACATTTTGATAAATGTTTAAAATGGTAACGTAATCAATTCATCATAACACCCTATTTGGTTGAATTTATGTAGCTATTTTATCAAAAAATTAAAAACTAAGATAATTAAACTTACGCCATTGTGCTGCTGCCGACGAACTTGTGAAATTCGCATTCCATGCTGTTGAATTATTATTGACCGGTGCATTCCAAGCCGTAGCTGTACCATTTAATAATAAATTATTTCCAGCTGCGATGCTATTTAAACCCGAACCCGTAGCTGTTGTTTGATGTTCGTCATCTTTTTCCACTTCCATGGGCGCTTCTCCTTTTTCTTCATAGTCACGAATATCTTTGGAAAAAAACGACGGGGGTGGTGGAGCATTCGAAAGCAAATCGGGCGGATAGGTTTCTTTCATTTGTATCCATTGCTGAGCGAGTGCAGCCCAATCCACCTGATCATTTGCAATATTTTGATATGCTGATGGATTTAAAGACCATTGCTGTGTTGTTGTGGTTTGATAATTTTTTGTTGGTTTAATTTGTTGTTGAGTGCCACTACTATCTGCTCCCGTGAACATTTTTTTTTTATTGACTTCGTTTTTTTTTATTTTTAGAATTATAACATTTACCAATCTTTTTTTCTTGTTTAATTCTTTACATTATACAACTTTATAATCGTATTTATTTTGACTACGATGTGTACAATAATTTATCTCATATATTATATACTTTATAATATTCAATGAATTTATTTTAGAGGTACACAATTAATTTTAATTTAATTCAATTTGGTAACACACAGACAGATCGTCTTTTATACGGTTGTGCTGTGTTGCTTGGGTAAAAATATAAAATTTTTCTTCGTCTTGACATATTATGACATTCTCGAAAAATCTCGAAATAATCGAAAAATGTACTAGATTTTTAATTTAGTACAATCGTTACTTTCGCGCGCGCCGCAAATATATCGACCACTGCAAGCACTTAGGTGTAGGTCTTTGCTAAATTTTAACTACTATGCAAACTAGTAGAGCAGTTTACGAGTAGTAAACATTTAGCAAAGACACAAGTTTAAGTACTTATAAGTACTTCCGGTGGTCGTTTGGAAAGCAACTAATGTCTAAATTATTTGAAATCATTT
Organism: Tipula confusa; assembly: GCA_963556175.1. Classification (NCBI taxonomy): domain Eukaryota; kingdom Metazoa; phylum Arthropoda; class Insecta; order Diptera; family Tipulidae; genus Tipula; species Tipula confusa. The sequence continues at coordinate 213,280,884 of OY744475.1, read as the reverse complement.
TAAAAACATTTATGGACCATCATAAATTTGTAAACGTTTATCAGTCAGGGTTTCGTACACATCGTAATACTGCTACTGCTTTGTTTGATGTAGTCGGTGATCTTACATATGGTTTGGACAAACAGAGCAGATTTGCAGTTGGCTTTTAGCAAGGTCAAAAGTATTAACTGGAATTATTGCATTTATTTTTATTGGATCGAAAATAAAGAGTAGCACATAATGGCTCGGAGGCTGGTTTAAATGTAGTTTAATAGGTGTTCTTCAAAGTAACATTTTGGGACCTCTTTTGTTCAATTGGAACTGAATGATACGGTCTTCAACAGGCCTACTTCATTCTTAATAAACTGTAAATTATCTTTAAACAATTTTTTAATCATTTAACTGTCAAATGTTAACTGTTGGATTTAAAATTTTAATATACGAAGATAATTTCTTACCTTAAAAGTTGATTTCAGTTCCAAAAATAAACTTCTAGAATTGAAATATCGAAAAAAAAAATATTTTACAAATTTTTTTATTTTCGAATATCAATACATCAGGTACAAAACGTTATAATAAATTCAACTGATTAACTGATTAGGAAATAAGCACACAGGCTTTACAAATCACAGATTTTCTTATTAATTTAAAATTTATATTTAAGTAAATGCATTTTTAATCAGACTCGGCATTTAGTATAGTATTTGGCAAGAAATTCATTTTATTATTCACGTCGTTTCAATTCATCCGAATCGATATCGCATTCAATTTCATCGCTTAGTTTAATCCCCGATAAATCCATATCGGCAATTCCTTCTTCCGAAATACACGTCAGCTCTGCTTTAATTGCAATAACCGCTGGATCACCTTCCGACTTTGCCAACAGTTCGTTTGTCGTATTAGTAAACGCAAGTTTTTTTAAATTCACTTCAATTTTATCAATCGTTTCCAATGATTTATGAAAATGTTGGCAATTGCACGACGATGATGAACTATAACAATGTGATCCCGTTTTAATAAATTTTCTGGTATTCAACAAATATAGAAGAAGACATCCGATTACAATACTAATCGAAGCGATCATATAGCCAACCCAGTATGTGTTAATTACTGTCAACAAACCGACTAAAGGTAGTCCTAGAAATATTGTAAAACTTTGAAAAAATTGTATAAAACTGCATGCTTTGGCAAAATTTTTCGATTTAATTTTTTCATATATTAACAATTTTATCGAATAATTATATCCTCCGATGAAAAAACCTGAAAATATATTTATAGAATGCTGTTACACAGTCGTACAAATTGGGAGATGATCTTACCAAAAATCCATACAAATATGACATAAAAATGGAAATTCCCATTAATAAAATATAACGTTATGATACATAGCACGCACATCAAAAGTGATATTTGACAAAAATATTGTTTAAATTTTGTATCTCGTTTTATGATTAATATGCTAAATGTAACACAGCCCACAATCCAGGCGATGCCCAAGTAGATATGCAGAAGTATTCGTTCATTTTCGTCGATTCCTTCGATTTTACTTTTGTACGACATGAAGAAAATCGGATTGTATAATCCTAAGGAGCTGTAAATATATCAAAATGGTTTTAGTTTTAATTTAGTAAGTATCAATAATTAGGCTCGACCGATTTTGATTTAAAGCCAGTTTTTCGTATTGTTCTACAACTGTTCTATGCGTAATTTAGAAAATTGTACTTGTTTTAACTTAAGCAAAGTCTCGTTAAAATTGGGTGCTAATTTAAATTTTTAGAAGACCGATTTCGAAAGCTGAACTTGTATCGTCTGAATTAATATTTTTCGCCAACGTTCATGTTTTTCAGACAGTTCCATCGTTGTATTAGTTAACTCACGAAACTCAAGTAATAAATTCTTGCAAAATTTTGTAATACAAGATTAAGGGGCAGTTTCTATTATACGAAAGTGCTGAACTTCCAATGAATATAGATTTTTATTTAGTGTGACATGGAATGCTTTTTGATACTACTACTAATTTTGCCAAATTGATTCTCAATTCATTCATTTTGAAACCCTCGCATTCGCTGAAACTGCAAAACTTGTATCGGTTTAACATGGAGACTTTCATCATTTTCCTAAATACCATTAGGTATTTTTTGATTAGAGTCTTGTGAAAGATGCTGTCTTAGTTATGCAGTAACCAATTGATTATCAGTACCTACGAGCTTGGTAGCCAACCGATGCTATTCCACATTTTAGGGCCAACAGCAGCTATCTTTGGAGTAAATCATCTATTCAACTTCATTCACCTTGATGAGGTTGGACTTATTATGTGATTTGATTAACCACTAACTATACAACGCACTACAACGCACTAATACTTTCAGGGGCAGTTGCTATTAATCAAGAAAAAGATTTTAAGAGAAACTGAAAAATTAGCAAAGGGAAGCACTGTAATAATAATAACTCAATTTATCAACGGAAATCACCTGTAAAGAGTCAGAGGAATGCTTACAAATTTCAGCCTATCACTTAAAGAGAGATGCTATACTAGCTCCACTCTTAAACGACCTACAACTCGTCCTCATAAGCAGAAACTTCATTATAACGCCACAGCCTGATATGAAGGGAACCCATATAGTCGTAGGACAAAAAATTTTATTAACTAATATCTAACGTACTACCGACCAGAACAGCCATGGAAGAATATAATGCACTGTCTATTGATGAGGGACAATTCCTGCCCGAAAAGGACAACTAAATTCAAAGTCAACAGTAGTACGACAGTTCTACTTTTATTTAACCACTCTATATAGGAATATATTTCGAAGATCTAAGTAAACTTACAGTGGAACCCATGAAGTGGACATTAGTAATCCATTATAACATAAGGAGCTTATGAAAGCTATTATATAGGCTATGTCGCGAAAGATTTCGTATTGGGAGCGATCTCTTTTCTTAGAAATAGGGATTAACGCTGCTACTTTCCATTCATATAGGGCATAATGCTTTGCCGCATACTAAGAACTTTTGCGCTCATTGCAGAGTTGTTATATAAAGCAAGAGCGCTTTGTTTTTCCGTGCAATTGTCCAATGCCAAGATTGGCGAGGTTGTTTACTCTGTAAATCAATATTTAGCCTTGGGACTCTTGGTTTCCATTTTTGTGGCCATCGAGTTTCTTAGAAGTAACGAGCTGTCAAGCGCCATTTTGTTATTTTTGTTAATATTTTTAACCTATATTTTTTTTACTGATGCTGGTTGTCAGACCAGCGATCTAATCTATACGTTTAGTCACCTTCTAAAATAAGCTAAGGATACGTTGGTTATTAATCGTTAGGATGTTGATTTATAAGTACTTTACCGTGTCTTTACTAGAGCTTCGAGAACCCACAATCACAGTGGCCACACTACGTATTTTTAATATAAATGCGACCAAGTTATATAAATTTAGGTTATATCAAATTAACTTTAAACAGTAAAAAGCAGTTTTCAATTGATATAGGACCTAACAAATCTGAGTTCGATTTCGGCCGCTGACAAATCCTATAACGATCGGTGATGGTAATAAATATGATCTAAAACATCTTCGAAACGATCTCAGTAAATCGTCAACTATGCCATGTAAATGTTGCTGATTTGTTTTCTCTATCAGTCACTGTTTCGTTCGAAAAGAGTAGGAGCTCATTTCAACATAAGTTGAGCACTAACGACTATATTACTGCTCCAATATTAGCAAAGGTTGTTTACTATCATTTTTCATGTAAAGAAATGAGTTCCAACCGATACCGTTTTTAGACGTTTCCTCAAAGACTGTCTGTTCTTCGTGCAGATCCTTAATATTGTTTTTAAGCCGACTCGCATAATATGACAACCAAATGGCACTGTATCGCGTAATTTTTAAAATATCTGTTAGTTTTGCATTTCTATATCTAATACCGCTTCCGCTAATAAAATAATTAAATTTACAATATGTAAAATACAAAGTACCAAAACCTACCTGAAACAATTCGATATCGAAATGATTTTAAATGTTTTATTCTCCAATATTTTATAATCGATACACCTAAGTCGCTGCTTTCGTCGATTTTTCTCTTTAATTTTCTTCTTCTGATACTTTAAATGTAATATGGCCCGACGTTGTGGATGATACAGTGATGCCGAACGAAAAAACATGCCCAAGAAAAATATTGAAAATAAAACGGCCGACACGAGATGCAAACCCAAACGAAATTTATATAAACTTATGGAATATTTAATGAAAAATGCCATAACCGAAAGGCCCAGTCCGGGACTTGATGTAATAAAAATTTCTACAAATTTTCGTCGTTTTTTAAAATACTGTCCAATCATTAAAAGTGATGAATCGCGTATCATACTAACGCCAATACCGAATAGTAATCCTGTAATAAAAATAGAGAGACGTTAAGTACTTCTTCAATATTATGCGAATATTGTTATATATATGTAGATTTACCATAACTAAAAAAGAGCTGATGAAATTGTGTGGCAAACGATGTAAATAAACAGCCCAATGCAGTCACCAATCCTCCAACGACTGTCGTTAGTCTTGTTGATTTTTTAACACATAGCGCTACAGTTAGGGGAGATACAATTAACGAACATCCAATCGAAGTTGAAATTAACCATCCTGGAATTAAAATTAAAAAAATGTATCATAAATGAATTTCATAAAAATATGCTAAAAATAATTGAACTTAATGTTGTTTCACACTTTGATAGTGATTAAAATTAAAAACGATAAGTAATTAATAAAGGAGTTGATATAATTTATGCTTACAAGAACATTGAATGCAAGATATGTTGTGGGCTTTTTTTTTTTTAATTGCTTGGTACAGGTTGAGTTTCTTTAAAGTACATAATATGTATTAAAGTTTTGTGTTATCTTTTTTTAAAATCTCATTAATATTTGATTTATTATTGGTATATTATAGAGAAAATTAAACATTTTTGATTATACATTATTGCACGTCTTACAATCATTTTAAGTACCTACACCTTGTCTTCCTAGACATAAATTTATATTGAAACCGGAAACTACACATTTGCATAAAATATAATGTACAGTACGATATAGATAAAAATGTAGTGTTAAGTGTAGAGAATTTCATTACCCGTGTTCGGTTTCGGTTACCATTAACCGACGGTTTTATATCTAGTTTCGGATTTCTACTTCGTTTTAATATTATTAATACTGTGTGCTTGAGTTCGATTTTTTCGACTAAATTACAGACTAAACTTTTCATAGATACATTACGCTATTAACCACCAGAGTTTATCGAAAAGTCTCTTCGCGAGGTTACTTTTCAATTTAGTTGTCATTATTACAAAATAATCAACTTTTGATTGGAAATATTTTACGGTGACGATGCGTTTTTTGACGTTTTAATTTTGACAATAATTATGATTATGCTCGTATTTTAGAAGCCATGACTCCAGCTTCAAATCGAAATTCAACGCAAATCAGATACTGCTAAAACTAGTCTTAACCATATAGTCACCGACAGATATATTACAATACACTATCAATGAGCTCAAAACAACAATTTTGACGTTTGAAAAGTTATTAATTTTCACGCAAGGCACAATGACTGAGCGTAATGTGCCATCGAAAAGTTTAGTCTGTAATTAATGCTGTGTGCCTTAATCGACTTTTCAAACTAAACTTATCAAATTGTTCAAGCTTCCGCTATTGCCTTATAGGTGGTATCTGAAAAGTAAATTTTCGTACTTTGTCAGTTTAACGTTTTTGTTGTAAGCCCTTAATCTCTGCCATCTCTCATACAGGTTTGCTTTGAATTTCCATCTGCACATGACATTGCTCTAACCAGCCTGTACTGGCATGGACGATGGTTGGACCCATGGATTCTGCACGGCAACAGAGGGTCATAGTTGTGTTCATTGTCAGCACCGATTGTAATCAAGTGATGAAAAATCATTTTTGCAACCCTCCTCGTTGAGATTCGAACCCGGTACCTCCCGTTCCAAGCACCACAGCTTTAACCAATGCACCAATTGCTCGGTCGTAAAGGTTTTTTGATCTTGATATAAATAAAAAGTAATGTTTAGAAAGTAATATCACACTGCGAAGTCAATCGGTCATTTGTTCAATCAGTCATTTACCAATCGGACAAATTATACGTTAAAAGATGTGCTGCACTACAATTTCATCTGGGGTTTCTACATTATTTTTTAATAAATAAATTACATTATTTTTTCATAATAAATCCTAAATATGGTTATGATTGGTAATTGCTCCAGGAAAAACTAATATTGCTGGGCGGGGATAAAATACTTTTCAATAAAGTATACAAAACCCTTAGAAATCCTTGATAAAATAGACATTTGTGTATAGTTTGTGGTTTTACGTCTCACCATTTTTCAAAACTTAAATGACGTAGGTTGATTTCCAGCACTGACTTTTTGACTTCCACGAAAGTAACCTAATTTTAAAAACTTGTTGAAAATTAATTTGTAGAGAAACCTATAAAGAACATAGTCACGCAAAAAAAACAGCATGTATTTTATCAGGTGAACCGTTCTTCTTAATTTTGCAGATATATTTAAATATTTCGCCAAAGGATATTAATTTTGAAATCACGTGCAATACTACATTCAACGAGTCAACTTTATCTGTAAATATAGACAAAATTTAGCACTGGTAAGCTTGTTAAAATATTATGTATCCCTAACGTACCAAATATAATATACCAAATTCTAATCTAGCTAGATTCTCTCAGATCATTGTAGTTTTTACATTGCAAATTATCAAAGCGCACTGGAATAATTCTATCTAAACATTAGTACAACATGTAATAGAACCAATCACTATCCAGAAAATCAATCAAATTGCCCAATTCTTAATTTTTATACTAAATTCTAATTATAACCACAATTTAAGGTTTACTTCGGGGAATAAGGAAGCATTTCAGGTATTCAAGAAAATAATACATTTTTTTTATATAGAAAGCAAGTGTTTCTTTGTAAGTAGATTAAATGTGTTGTCATAGTGTTACTAACTATTGGCTATATTTAGGTGTCTGTCATCCGCTCAATTTCTATCCTCTTATAATAAAGCCTTTCCAGTGTTCCTTTTACGTAATGTATAAAAAAAGTGTCCAGGAGACTCGGTCATCTTTGAGATTTCAAATTAAAGCTTGGTTGAACACTCTAATCAATCATTGACATCGCGGTGATTAAGTTGTGTGTAAACAATCGTTCCTTGGGTTCACTAAAACGTGCACATACAAGTCTTAACAAGTAGTTAAAAAGGTATTTTAACAGTTGTTGTACAGTGGCTGTTAATTTTGTTACACTCGAGTTCATCTCCGCTTCCTTTTAAATACTTAGGTCAGTTTAATATTGCCTAATGATTGAGAGTCAATTATCACCGATATAGACAAGCTGTAACTAAAATATTCCTAACTTTAGTGCGTTTATAGGTTAATGCTCAGTTATTTGTAGCATTACCCGATGACCCTAAGTAGCATAAAAAATAAAAAAACATCCGACTATCTGAGGTCGGGTAGAGCCGTTTCAGGTCCCTTAATTAAAGGTTCATCAATAAAGTGATAAACTTTTTAAAAGTTAAATAACTTAAAGATGTTTAAGATGCAGCAACTAATGAAAAAATTGGATTAGTACAACACTTAAAACATGAGTTAAAAAACAGGCAATTGAAATTTAAAGCCTTATTCTTGTAAACTATAGCACGTACTTTTAACTGTTATTGGAAAATACTTGCATTCACAATCTTTAACTTCGCCTACCTTCCAAAAGTATAAAACTAATGAATTTTTGTGTTGAATTTTGCAGTAATTAAGTATCATATATCCAGAGGTTTTGGCTTCATTAGTTCGTCACCAATTTCGATACGTATAGGAGCACAAAATAAATATTTCCGGAATAGACCATAAAACGGATAAATTACCAACACCGCATACACCAAATTATTTAATCAGACTTCTAAAACAAGGAACAAATCGAGATGCTCTCTTCAAATTAACCAATCAAGGTGATAATATTATTTATTTAATTAATGATTTAATTTAAATAACACTAAAATTTTACCTAATTGCCATGTACGAGTATTTCGATACCTAATTGAAAACATATTCAACATGATGAAAAAGAAATAAAGGCACAGAAACAGCATCGTCTTAGAATGTGAATAACGTTTTTGAAGCCATTAAATAACCGCCAATTCAAGTTGAAGGTGAACCGGATCCAAACCTTAATTTTTTATTTTTATTTACAAAAAATCGTTTAACATTTATGACTGTCTCTAACGAAACGGTGGAACTAAAAACTAAAAAGGGCTCCACGAAATATTTAAACTCACTTTTTGGCTCCGCAATATATATTTATTATCTTTATATTTTTTTAGGTGTTCACTCTTCAACAGCTGGTGCAACAATGAAACGATTTTATTTTTATAATTTTACAATGCTATATACGACAGTTCGATAACTACTCAAATATCACTTAGCAAAAATAAAATCTACTAATGCGACGTCTATCTTGCTATAAAATTAATTCTTAATTAGAATTCTTTATTAGAAACAACCGCCACATGGAAACCTCCCCCTTCAGCGTAGCGATCGGAATTTTAAGTGTTTAAAAATAAAAAATATTATAACCCGTTCTCGTTGTTGTCAATTGGAAACGGACGCATTTTGTAATCGAAGTTGTTAAGGAATAGAATTTATGGGTACCACGCCAGGTTTTAATCGATCAATGGCATCCGGTCTTCCGTTTCGATCAACAACCAATGCTTTTCGAATACGTCGGATGATTCTGAATGGTACCTCGTATGGCGCTGTTAGTGGTCGTCCCACTCGGTCGGTCCGAACGTAGACATAGCTGCAATTCTTGATCGTTTTTGGAACTTATATATGTTTCGAAGATCAGTGCGGGTTGATGATGAGCGAACGTCTTTAAAAATTTCCCAAAGTCGGTTGATAAACTATTCAGTAATCGTTAGATCCGGAATGTCTTCGATCACTTCACCCGGCAAGACAAGAGTTTGATCGTATAGAAGTTTGGCTGGGGTACAACCAATGTCTTCCTTAACTAACTGCGCAACCCGAGAATGATAATTGACAATCCCTCAGACCATTTTACACTACCTCGCGCATCGATGGCTACCTTTAAAATGCGACGGAGGCGCTCAACTAATACATTACTTTGCGGGTGGTACGCGGTCGGACGAATTTGGTGGCTTCCCAGATGTTTCCAGAAATTGTGTTCCTCCATCAGTCGGGACTATAGAAAGAACTCCATATATAAAAACGAAATTATTGACCAAAGTTTTTGCAGCTGTTAGCGCAGTAATATCATGAATAGGGTATAGGCTTCCGACCATCTCGTTAATTTATCGATAATTGTTAGCAAATACGAGTAACCTTCGGACGGAGGCAGTGGTTCAACAAGGTCAATATGTATGTGCTCGAAACGTGACGAAGGCAGTTCGTATCGTTGTAATGACGATCTAATGTGACGCTGAACCTTTGATCGTTGACATTGATATCACGCTTTCGTCCTACCATTTAGGTTTTTATTGATCGCTGGCCAAAACCACCGTGAAGCGATCAACTAACGAATAGCTCCCGGGTGAGTAGTGTATCTGTCACTATGTTATATTTCCCCTTGACGTGCCTAATATCAGTAGTAAATTGGGAGACGTAGTTAAGATGATGCGACTGCCGAGGACTTCGCTCAGTTTTTGAAACTATTGGATAGACTAGTAGCTTGTGGTCCGTAAACACTGTAAACGCTTGACTCTCTACGAAATGTCGAAAGTGCTTTATTAACAAATAAATCGCGAAAAGCTCCCTATCAAATGTCGAATATTTTTGTTCGCCGTTGTTGAATTTATTTGAAAAATACTCCAATGGCTGTACATCGGTCGTCAAGCGATACTCAGCAAAATCATCAGGGTCGACTAAAATCGTTACTCTAGCCAACCCCTTGCTCTCTCAAAGTTCTTGGTATATATCGAGCCAAGTGAAAATGTTTGTTTTTGGCTTCTTAGTCAACGTGGCCAAATGGATGACAGATGAATTATGGCGAGTATTTCTGCAAGTTTTGGTACGAATCTATGGTAGTAATTGACCATTTCAATGAACCGCTGAATCTGACGCAAGGTCGTGGAGAGGAAAGATGGCTTTGATCTTATCTTCTGATGGGTCGATCCTTTGTGGTTGTACTTTATGGCTAAAGACATCCAGCTGAGTCACTCCAAAAACAAATTTGGATGAATTCTCAAAGTCTTGTCGTGCGGCTTTGAGGCGAGCTGGATCAAGACAACGCGAATACTAATCTTTCGGTAGTTTGGATACAATGAACGAAGTTGTGGGTACTTGAATGTTTATACAAAGGTATCGAGGGTTCGTCGGACTTTCTACCATCTACCATCAAACTGAATTTTGATAAGAAATCCGCTTCCAGAATAGGACGATTGACGTCGGCAATGGCAAAGACGTGTGTGAAATTTCTCTTAAGCCCCAGACTTAATTATTGAACCGTTCACTGCTGTAGGGAGGCTGTGATTGTCGAATTTGTAAGGTTTGACAACGGAGTATAACCGAGATATCGGCTCTCGTATCAATGAAAAATCTTAAATTGGTTACTGGGTATCGGATAAATAAGCGGCGTGATGACCAAACACAGTTGTTGGCCAACTCAATAACTGGGTTGCCTAGTTTCTTTGTTGGGGACCTTGAGATTCCCCTGCCTTAAAATAAGCACAAGCATCGGAGCATCTGGTTGCTCGGTCTCCAAAACGTCGATGATACCAACAAATCCCGTTGATATTATGAGATCGACTACTATATACTAAATGGACGATTACTTCGGACCCGAACGCGGAGAATGTATTTCTCTTTTGAAAGAGGTTGGACCTTTTAAATAAACAGGTTTGTAGCTCCCGAGCCCGAAGAAGTGGATGAGTTGTTAGTGGATGGCGGACAACACAGAAGGATTCTTCCCAGATCTGGTCAGCTAGAGTATTTTTTTCCGGTAGCTCTAACTTCCTTTTCGACTAAAAGCTTATTTATTTTTCCGGGTAGCTGACGAGCTCATAGTTTCTCCAGCAACTTACGATCAAATTGGTCGGCTGGACTGGATGGAAAAACCACAGATCGATAAAATTTGGAGGGTTTCATCTCCCTCATATCTGTGCTCGAAAATAACATGAGGACATGTCTCCTAATTCAAACTTGGTAATATCGCTGACTCTTTTTCGATTCAGGAATTTGATCTCCGCTTGGGTGAACCAAATTGCCAGACTGTCGTTCCAAAACTCAGGCAGTTTCATCGACACCGCCGAACGATTATCTTTGCGTTGCAGTTCTGGTACTACTCCCATAAAATATCAACTAGCAAAAAATAAAATCGACGAATGCGACATCTACCTTGCTATAAAATTAATTCTTAATTCACTTTCGTGGTTACTGACATTAAGAAGCATTTTTAGCATATAATATCGAATTTATGATTGAGCCAAAAATTAGAATAAAACATGCAATAGAGGTGCGATGGCTTACAAGGCAGTTCTTGTCTCACTACACAGAAACTCACTTGTTTCGCTTCTTCTTTAAAAACATCGCAGTATCTCCTCCTTTCATCTACCCTTAAATCTACCGTGTTCGAAGTTTCAACTGTACCGGAAAACTTCCTTAGTTTTGGTAGCGTAAATATCAGCCATTGTCAGGAAGGTGTTACTTTTAACAAGTGAGCCTACTTATACACAAAGGCTAACGTGCAAGCTATATAAAAAGATGAAATTCAAGTAATTCAAAGTGAATTAAAATTCCGCACATCGATTTGTTTAAACCTTTCTAATTTTTGGTAAACTATCGATCTTCAAAAGTTCATTCTGCATTTGCAACTTAAATAATTTAGCCTCGACATTATATGGTGTTCAACTATATTTGTATACCAATATAATCATCTACATAAAATATTATTTATGATATCATACCACGTATATTTTTTAAAAAGTTGATTAAATTTTTTTTTAATATAAAAAAATTAAATATATGATCGTCTTACCTGTATCGATAATTGTTTCCTCTTTAAAATAATCTTTAACTACTTCCATAAATATCCCACCCGATAAATGAAATCCTTGTGTCAAACAATTTATTATCACACTAACAATCACGATAATCCATCCCCAACCACCTTCGGGATAGTAATGTAAAGTTATTGTTGTTGACGTATGTGAACTGGACGCTGAATAGCTGTAAAGAAAATGTATGTCTTAACAACATTTTTGGCACGTAAAAAAATTGTATATTACCGAAATGGTTCTTTGATTTTTATTGGACTTGGAAGTATTTTAATTTCATTATTGTCTTCACTGGTTGCAATGCCCGAGTCATCGCCATTTATAAAAATATCGTTATGTGACAGTGATTTATTCATTATGCTGGATTTATTTATTTTTTTTAACACTTTTATGCTTAAGAAAATTGTCTTATTTATTTCATTTACTATACCATTTAAAATAAAGCACCTGTGTAATTAATTTGTGTGCACCACATATTTTCTGTAACAGATTAAAAATATATTTTAAGATTAAATTTTGTTTATCTAAAATAATTAATTGATTGTCTTATTTAATTTATTGAATTTTTTCTTTTTTAATCGTATATGTGTCCAAATTCTGCCATTTGTAAAAAATTGTTCCATTAACGCAAACATGATTTAATATAACAGTTGTGTAATTTATAGTGACGTATTGGTTCCATTTAAAATGTGTATTTTAGTTGAACATCGTGCAATCTGATTACAATTATCTTGTATTGCTAAAAATTGTTAGGTCATGATCGTGACTATCAAAGAATTACTCAAAATCTATGTTTAACTTCATATAACATTAACTATGACTTGGAACCTTTAGTATTCAACTAATGCTGACGTGAATAATCAGGATGGGTTGTCAGTCAAGTGTCATGGCTATCCAAAACACAAGCGACGCTATATTGCAAGTGCTTCATAAGAAAGATTTCCATGATTGACAGAGCCGCATTAACAAGTTTTCAGGCCCTAGGCACACCGTCAATTTCGGACCCTTCCAAAATTCGTAATATCAACAACTAGATTTGTGAAATTAATAGTCATATGCATAAAAACGATAAATGACATAATTTTTTACAGGCGTTTTCTCATTTCAATAATGAACAAGTGCGTTTGATGGTTGCAGTACGATTATTTTTAAAACTTCTCTCCAGTATGCTGTCAAGATTTCTAATTAGAGCTAAATCTCTGCGACCCACTTGTTTTGACCAAGAAATTAAAGAACGAATATAAGACATATGTTTTGATGAGTTCTCATGTTCCGATAGTTCCTGCATAATATTTTTCCAATCGAAAGTTCCTTGGGTCATGTAACTTTTTTTTCCTAGAGTAAAGTTTGATCACATAACAGTTTGCTGTTTGATTAGTATACACAAACAAAAATGCATTTGTATTGATCTTTCGATAGAAATCAACTTAGATGAATTAATATCACCAAAACTAGGCACAATGTTGTGATTTTAATAAAGTAATCCTGCATTGCTTATGTTCTGGCCATCGGGCAATATCGTTTGAAACCCCACAACAATTTTACACGAAATGGTCGTTAGATTGTTTTTCAGATACTAATTAAGTTTTAAGTATCAAATCACAATTTACGTCGGTTACATTTTCATTTAAACAAGCTTGATCTTTGTCTAATATTTGCAATGAGGTAACTTCCACTTCTTTTGTTTAAATGACATGCGCTGATAACGAAATTTTCATTTTTTCCCAACTAACCAAAAATTGTGATGATTAAATTTATTAACTTTGTTGATATGAAATTTGGAAAAAATGCAAATTATTATATATATATATATATATATATATATATATATATATATATATATATATATATATATATATATATATATATATATATATATCACGTGCATAGTGCGCCTTTCTGTAAACGTGGCCCTGATGAGTGTGCATGTCGAAGTATAATGGTTGACGGCTTGATTGATCATAATCTCTGGTGGTTTCTAATGGCTTAAAATCATCAACGACATCTGGTCCAACAACACAAGTTACATTGCATAGGTAATAAATGCATCAGCATAAATTAGAAAAATTTATGTAATTATTGCCACAGGTGATCACAATTCACAACAGTATCTTGCAACAAAGAACCATTCTTCGAGTAGGAGGTTCAAAATAGAATATAAGCAAGACTATAAAAGTGATGCCGTCATTAGAATGATAAAGTGTTGAACAGAGGAATTCAATTAACTCACAAAGTGTATTGTAAGAGGCAAGGAAGTAACTAAAACAGCGATCACTAAATTTTCTTTCTGCCACATGTACATCGAAGCTCTGAATCCCGAGTGAACCACTAGGCATTTCCAACCACCGGCATATCCGTTATGTGGCGGGTTATAGTAAGGTGTTGTCAAATCATTTAAAACACATATCAAAAAGATTGTGAGAATCATAAAACTCACTTTTAAGGAAATGACAATACGGCTGATTTAGATAGAAGCCATTGGGTTGTATTAATAAAAACCTACTTTGCTAAAATTTTAATTTTTGTATTTGGCACAACACGTTTTACCTGGATATTTGAACGTACGGTGGCGCAATCTCTAATATGCAAAATATGAAATGTTTTTTATTTTGTGTTGGTGATCCAGGCTTCCAGGAAAGAAATATTTATGGATGTTTAGATTGGCGTCAGTGACGACCTTGGCATTCATCGAACTACTATTTCCAGTCAACTAATTGGCATTATGCGTGTCAGAATATAGTGCAAAAGACGACGGAATGGATCGAATTTTTATGCGATGAAGACATTTCAATAAAGAAGCCACACATCGACATATAAGTCTTACCGCCTTGCCACTTTCTGATTGAATCAGGCCTCGAAACCAGATACAAATCATTTAAACGGACTCATAAACCGTTTATCAAGATGACAGGTGTTGGAAAAAATCAAATAGGGTTTTTGGAAAAATTAGAGTAACCAATAAGTATAAAGATTTTACAAGGTTATGATAATGGTTATGATAATGCATAAATCTTAGAATAAATGATTTTGTGCTTCTAATTGATGACAATCTCCCACCACCAAACGGTTGGAATTATGAAAAATCATCTATTACAACCTCGCAATATATTAGATTGAACTACCCATCTAGGGATTTGAGCTCTGGTGATGAATAAATTATGCCAAAATATTACATACCATCCCAAATAAGAAATCTTTACTAAGTTCACGTTGCTCAAACTTTTTAGGAAGAGTTTATGCTGTCGTTTTTGTCTCATTTCAAACGAGTGATAAATTAAATGACGTCTCTACAACCAAACTGACTTAGGCGTCAAACCTCTAACTAGAGCGGTTGGTCCCAAAATCATCAATAGCAAAACTAAAGCCTTGACATATATTAATATGAATACAAACATAATAAAATGTAAGGTAAGCTTGATAAAACATAAGCTCAGAAAGACTCCAAATGATGTAGCAGAAATGTCATTAAAATAAAATCCACAAACCTTCACTAGGTATATTTATTAGTGGTCCGTGGAGGCGGTGCTCGGTGTATTTTAAAAAGAAACACAAACAAAAAGTAGCTCTAAGCTTCTGACAGTATTTGTAAATGGTCTAAAATAACCTTTAAGATAAATACTAGGAAAGGACGAAGCAGTTAATATCATTAGCAAACATATGAACTGAGGAATGGTAAATAAAGGGTTCCATGTCTTCAAATTTCATAAAAAATAATAAACGACCTCTACTGAACTAACTGAAGCAAGTAATGGGAAAAATTTCTAACAAATTGTCACTAATTACAGCCTGATAATATAGGGTAGTGTTATAAAATGACACTGAGGATTATTTTTTTACGATTGTACTAGTCGCGGAAGGAAGAGGACTCAAAAATATATAACAAGTATTTATTCCTTCTATATTATAGCCTGTTTATATTCTATATTCAAACGGACTATTAAATAAGTCAAATTGCATTTTAAACTTCCTGAAACAACCAAGATATATCAATAATGTAAGGTTGAAAATATTCAATTTGATTAGTAAAACAACTAAGTAAAGACGGAATTCATTTAACCAAGATAAATCTCTAGAGCTATAATATATAGACTTTCGTCAAGTCAAGAGTTCTTTCATAAGAACTATTGATAGCGGTACCAATCGTCTTAATATATTATAATTACTTTGAAGTAATAGAGTTGAGTAAAATTCTACCATTAGTAATTAAGTTGTGATAATATAATCCATTTCTTAAGGATTAATGACTGTAAGCAATTACTGTCATATCTCTACTATTAAATAATTGCTTGTCACTTTTTTTTTACAATAAATCGTCCATAATTTATGTATTTACCATTAACTATACCAAATCTTTATCAACGCGTTATGCCAAGATAATGTTTACCAAAGTAATTAATTACCATTGTGTCATTTACTGCTAACTATTTAATCACTAAAATGACAGAAAGCTTTAATTAAAAAAAATAAAAATTAAAAATAAAAATTAATTGAACTTTCAACAACTCTCGCGATGATAAATTGAAATTAACGAGAAACTTGAATCAAATAATGAAACCATAAATCGTGTGTACGCTTTGATATAATTGCGTACGTCTTTTCCTGATCCGCATATTATATTTAATAGTGTACACTTGTACAGTAATTAAATGAACCAGTTATTCGTTTTAATATAATCTTAAATAATTTCTTAGTGGATTAACACCTGAAATGAGTAATTTTTAATGCATTAGTTTACTTTTAATTAAGTGTCAAGTCGAGGTTTGCAATTTTTTATCTAGAAGAAATTTAAAAGATATTTTATGTAGGAAAAAAATGGACAAATTTAAAATTAATGACAGTTTCTTATTTTATATATTTTTAACCATTTTAAAAATTTTAAAAATTCGTGATTTTTTCGTAGGCAATCCAAAGTTATACATTCTAAAACGTTAAATGTTTTTGAAAAGTGTGTGATATAATTTTTGATTTTCCTTTGACTTCAAATAGTCGTAAATTCGTTAATATTAGGTTATCGTTAATTTTTATGGTTCGTAGGGTAGCTTATATGATAAATTTTACATTTCAGATTTATAAAGTGTATACCTATGTATATTTTCCAAAGCATGTGTGATAAAGTTTTAAATTTTCAAATGTGTTTAAATGACACTAATTCTGTTAATATTAGGATGCTGGTGGATTTTATGGTTTATAGGGTAGTTTAGCAGATTAAAAAACAAAATGTACACAGTATATTATATCCTTGAATATTTTCTAAAAAATATGTTACAATTTTTTTTATATGATTTTAAATGGCTGTATCTTCGTTAAAATTAGGTTGTGGCTTTTATGGTTCCTAGAATAGTTTAGACAATTAAAAAATCCAAATTTATAAAGCCTTGTATACTTTCCAAAAAATATATTAAAATATTAAAGTTTCTTATGACTTTAAATGGCGGTTATTCGTTAATATTAGGTTGCCAGTGGATTTGTTAGTTCATAAGGTAGTTTAGATAATTTTAAAAACTAACTGTTTACATTCTTTATAGTCTTGTAACTTGTTCAAAAAATGTGTGTTAAAATTTTCCACCTCAAATAGCTGTAACTTCGTTATATTTGGTTGAGGATGGACTTAATAATTCCTTGAGTAGTTTAGATGAAAAATTTAAATTTATACAATCTGTTACAGCCTTTTAAATGGCTGTATATCCGTTAATATTTGATTGTCAGTGTATTTTAAGGCTAACAGCCGGTTGTGATTTAGATTTTCGTTGGATTTAAAATTTTAAAACCAATTAAGATCCTATGCACAGTCCCACCAATTTCTAATCTTTCGAAGTATACGCCTTTTGACTGATTTAATGGTTTTATTTCGAGGTTGCTGTTCACGAGTCCAGAAAGGCAGTAAACTTGTAATATCGCTAGGACCAGGTGGTTTATCATTTCTAAAATTTTGGCTGGAAGATATGGTTTTGGTCTATATTTAATATTAAGTTGATACTTTGAGGTAATGGCATGTACAATTATTATTGGCTGTTGCGGTTTTGGCCAACAAAGTTGATTCATTTCTCTTAACTGTAACAATTTTTTTTATCCTGTTCGGTATGAGTTTCGATAATCCGTAGCTTTTATCGTGTAGTTATTGGTAGTTTTTTAGTAGTATTTAGGTTTGCTTAGACGAGTTCCATTTATTACGTTGGTATAGCTATCATATTTAGGTATCACTTTTTGATGGTATATATGTAATTCTTTAAACGTCAGTTGATTCGCCTATCACTCTCTTCAGGTGAAATTTTACAAATTTTTTAGTTGTATAGGTTTCGCATAATCTATTTCCGTTTTAGCAAATGGTTTTCCCGGTCTCACTTTCAAAGCTGGTAAGCTTCCGATCAGATCACCCATTCATTTTTTTGTATCGCAAAAATGCTACCAGTATCCAGTATCCATGCTACGTTGATGAGGGTTGTTTTAAGTTTTATCTATAATTATAGGTTATATGCTAGCGCGTGCTTTGATTGAGTTCTCTAGTCGCCCTTTCATTTTCTGTAGGCCCTATTGTTAAATCTGTCAACTAATCCCTGTTGATACTTCTATGACTGCTATTGTTAATAAATCGTAAAAAGTCGTAACTATATGCCTTATTTTGTTGTACGTGCATATCTTGTTGAATAGTTGCGAGAACCGAATAGTTACAGTATTTAATATGGATTCATGATGATTAAGACCATCTATAGTTAATTATAGAATCATTTCTTAACGACATTTTAATTATTTATCAAACTGTAATTTATTTAAACCGTAAAAGGAATGACAGACAATATTTTATGAACAATAATCTATCTGTATAGATCCGCGAGAGATGCGCACTATAAACATGTATTTGAATACAGTGTTCGTGTTCATTGTTCATTGTTAATTTATTTCCATGTTGCCAATTCAAATTATGTACTCTGCGTCTTTAAGACATTTTAGAGTACCTCGAAAGTAAGGTTAATAATAGTGATGCTGTGCGAAAGTTGGGAAAAAGATTTAGCCTATATTATCAATAGCCTCTGTTATCAAAAAGGTCATTCTTTATTTCGTGATGCATTTCATTAATTGTAAAACTGCATCACTTCAAGAAAACATCTTATACCGGCAATTGGAACAGGTATTTGCTTAAATATCTTTGATAATTTAAAGGAGAGAGTGAGCCATTTTGTACATTTTTAAGTTGTAATTAAGTTGTGATCTGCAAACCAACATATTTAGACGAGTTTCCAGCTTTTTTTGGAGGAAGTAAGCACTAATTTGATTAATTATTTAATTATTTAAATTATTTAAATTATTTAAATTATTTAAATTATTTAAATTATTTAAATTATTTAAATTATTTAAATTATTTAATTATTTAATTATTAATTATTTAATTATTTAATTATTTAATTATTTAATTATTTAATTATTTAATTATTTAATTATTTAATTATTTAATTATTTAATTATTTAATTATTTAATTATTTAATTATTTAATTATTTAATTATTTAATTATTTAATTATTTAATTATTTAATTATTTAATTATTTAATTATTTAATTATTTAATTATTTAATTATTTAATTATTTAATTATTTAATTATTTAATTATTTAATTATTTAATTATTTAATTATTTAATTATTTAATTATTTAATTATTTAATTATTTAATTATTTAATTATTTAATTATTTAATTATTTAATTATTTAATTATTTAATTATTTAATTATTTAATTATTTAATTATTTAATTATTTAATTATTTAATTATTTAATTATTTAATTATTTAATTATTTAATTATTTAATTATTTAATTATTTAATTATTTAATTATTTAATTATTTAATTATTTAATTATTTAATTATTTAATTATTTAATTATTTAATTATTTAATTATTTAATTATTTAATTATTTAATTATTTAATTATTTAATTATTTAATTATTTAATTATTTAATTATTTAATTATTTAATTATTTAATTATTTAATTATTTAATTATTTAATTATTTAATTATTTAATTATTTAATTATTTAATTATTTAATTATTTAATTATTTAATTATTTAATTATTTAATTATTTAATTATTTAATTATTTAATTATTTAATTATTTAATTATTTAATTATTTAATTATTTAATTATTTAATTATTTAATTATTTAATTATTTAATTATTTAATTATTTAATTATTTAATTATTTAATTATTTAATTATTTAATTATTTAATTATTTAATTATTTAATTATTTAATTATTTAATTATTTAATTATTTAATTATTTAATTATTTAATTATTTAATTATTTAATTATTTAATTATTTAATTATTTAATTATTTAATTATTTAATTATTTAATTATTTAATTATTTAATTATTTAATTATTTAATTATTTAATTATTTAATTATTTAATTATTTAATTATTTAATTATTTAATTATTTAATTATTTAATTATTTAATTATTTAATTATTTAATTATTTAATTATTTAATTATTTAATTATTTAATTATTTAATTATTTAATTATTTAATTATTTAATTATTTAATTATTTAATTATTGAATTATTGAATTATTTAATTATTTAATTATTTAATTATTTAATTATATAATTATTTAATTATTTAATTATTTAATTATTTAATTATTTAATTATTTAATTATTTAATTATTTATTTAATTATTTAATTATTTAATTATTTAATTATTTAATTATTTAATTATTTAATTATTTAATTATTTAATTATTTAATTATTTAATTATTTAATTATTTAATTATTTAATTATTTAATTATTTAATTATTTAATTATTTAATTATTTAATTATTTAATTATTTAATTATTTAATTATTTAATTATTTAATTATTTAATTATTTAATTATTTAATTATTTAATTATTTAATTATTTAATTATTTAATTATTTAATTATTTAATTATTTAATTATTTAATTATTTAATTATTTAATTATTTAATTATTTAATTATTTAATTATTTAATTATTTAATTATTTAATTATTTAATTATTTAATTATTTAATTATTTAATTATTTAATTATTTAATTATTTAATTATTTAATTATTTAATTATTTAATTATTTAATTATTTAATTATTTAATTATTTAATTATTTAATTATTTAATTATTTAATTATTTAATTATTTAATTATTTAATTATTTAATTATTTAATTATTTAATTATTTAATTATTTAATTATTTAATTATTTAATTATTTAATTATTTAATTATTTAATTATTTAATTATTTAATTATTTAATTATTTAATTATTTAATTATTTAATTATTTAATTATTTAATTATTTAATTATTTAATTATTTAATTATTTAATTATTTAATTATTTAATTATTTAATTATTTAATTATTTAATTATTTAATTATTTAATTATTTAATTATTTAATTATTTAATTATTTAATTATTTAATTATTTAATTATTTAATTATTTAATTATTTAATTATTTAATTATTTAATTATTTAATTATTTAATTATTTAATTATTTAATTATTTAATTATTTAATTATTTAATTATTTAATTATTTAATTATTTAATTATTTAATTATTTAATTATTTAATTATTTAATTATTTAATTATTTAATTATTTAATTATTTAATTATTTAATTATTTAATTATTTAATTATTTAATTATTTAATTATTTAATTATTTAATTATTTAATTATTTAATTATTTAATTATTTAATTATTTAATTATTTAATTATTTAATTATTTAATTATTTAATTATTTAATTATTTAATTATTTAATTATTTAATTATTTAATTATTTAATTATTTAATTATTTAATTATTTAATTATTTAATTATTTAATTATTTAATTATTTAATTATTTAATTATTTAATTATTTAATTATTTAATTATTTAATTATTTAATTATTTAATTATTTAATTATTTAATTATTTAATTATTTAATTATTTAATTATTTAATTATTTAATTATTTAATTATTTAATTATTTAATTATTTAATTATTTAATTATTTAATTATTTAATTATTTAATTATTTAATTATTTAATTATTTAATTATTTAATTATTTAATTATTTAATTATTTAATTATTTAATTATTTAATTATTTAATTATTTAATTATTTAATTATTTAATTATTTAATTATTTAATTATTTAATTATTTAATTATTTAATTATTTAATTATTTAATTATTTAATTATTTAATTATTTAATTATTTAATTATTTAATTATTTAATTATTTAATTATTTAATTATTTAATTATTTAATTATTTAATTATTTAATTATTTAATTATTTAATTATTTAATTATTTAATTATTTAATTATTTAATTATTTAATTATTTAATTATTTAATTATTTAATTATTTAATTATTTAATTATTTAATTATTTAATTATTTAATTATTTAATTATTTAATTATTTAATTATTTAATTATTTAATTATTTAATTATTTAATTATTTAATTATTTAATTATTTAATTATTTAATTATTTAATTATTTAATTATTTAATTATTTAATTATTTAATTATTTAATTATTTAATTATTTAATTATTTAATTATTTAATTATTTAATTATTTAATTATTTAATTATTTAATTATTTAATTATTTAATTATTTAATTATTTAATTATTTAATTATTTAATTATTTAATTATTTAATTATTTAATTATTTAATTATTTAATTATTTAATTATTTAATTATTTAATTATTTAATTATTTAATTATTTAATTATTTAATTATTTAATTATTTAATTATTTAATTATTTAATTATTTAATTATTTAATTATTTAATTATTTAATTATTTAATTATTTAATTATTTAATTATTTAATTATTTAATTATTTAATTATTTAATTATTTAATTATTTAATTATTTAATTATTTAATTATTTAATTATTTAATTATTTAATTATTTAATTATTTAATTATTTAATTATTTAATTATTTAATTATTTAATTATTTAATTATTTAATTATTTAATTATTTAATTATTTAATTATTTAATTATTTAATTATTTAATTATTTAATTATTTAATTATTTAATTATTTAATTATTTAATTATTTAATTATTTAATTATTTAATTATTTAATTATTTAATTATTTAATTATTTAATTATTTAATTATTTAATTATTTAATTATTTAATTATTTAATTATTTAATTATTTAATTATTTAATTATTTAATTATTTAATTATTTAATTATTTAATTATTTAATTATTTAATTATTTAATTATTTAATTATTTAATTATTTAATTATTTAATTATTTAATTATTTAATTATTTAATTATTTAATTATTTAATTATTTAATTATTTAATTATTTAATTATTTAATTATTTAATTATTTAATTATTTAATTATTTAATTATTTAATTATTTAATTATTTAATTATTTAATTATTTAATTATTTAATTATTTAATTATTTAATTATTTAATTATTTAATTATTTAATTATTTAATTATTTAATTATTTAATTATTTAATTATTTAATTATTTAATTATTTAATTATTTAATTATTTAATTATTTAATTATTTAATTATTTAATTATTTAATTATTTAATTATTTAATTATTTAATTATTTAATTATTTAATTATTTAATTATTTAATTATAAAATTATAGTAGTTTGAGTATTGGCTACCGGAAAACTGGACCAATTTTGTCATTACTGCCATACCTTTCTTTCACAAAAAAACTTACTATCGGTCGTTTAAATATCAGTAACTTTAGGTATCATAACTAACATCCCTATCCAATCCTTCCTAATCCTCTGCTATTATAAAAATGGCTTATCCGCGTAAAGCACAATTTCAAAACCAATGGATACGGATTTTTATTATGGTATGGGCCAGCAATGGCCTGTTAAACTAATATTATCTAATTCATAGAAAAGAGATTATTAAAAAAAATTGGTAAAAATTAAGACTGAATTAGAAATTTGAACGGTCACATGCAACAATAAAATTCTCCTTCATGCAGTCATACGTTTTAAAATTAACATTTATAAACGAAGAATGGTAGATGTGCATATAGATATCAAATAAATTTAAATGTCCAATTCAGATGAACACAGCAGAACCAGTAGAAGTAAATAGAAAATGTAGTTTCTAAGTACCATTTTTATATAATTTAAATTCAAAGTTTGTAATTATTTTACGTTCTAAATAAGGAAATGTGAATAATACAAATTTATAACATAAATACGTGATAGCTTTTATATATCTAGTCATATATTAAAGTATTTTTTTTTTGTTAAATACTTAGAAGTCATAAAATTGAAAATGGAAATTTTCCCATTTTCTCCCAACAAAGAATATCAAATTACTTTTATTAGATCCGAAAAAAATCGATTCTCCAATTTATATCAAGATGTGCATCACAACTTAGTAAAAAAATTAGTTTGCTGTTGGACAAGTGTTTTAAATAAAATTTTTCAGAATTTTTTATTTTTTTTTAACTTTGATCATTTATTAGAAATTGATGAGGTCTTTGTTATGGTTTAATCTTTTGGTTTGCCATTTCTGTATAGTTCTAAATTTATTAAGGTTAGGGCTATTTAAATATTATCACAATTTAGTAAAATTATTTTCCAAGACAGGTTTGGTAATCCTTTTGAATTCCTAATAACCTCTTGATATCTCTCTTCAGTAGTACCTCTTGCATCTAATCTGTACGATTTATTCGTCGCGATTGATGACAAACGTCCAGAACTTTAGTAATTTCTGTTACTTTTTAGACAATGCTTGTGATAATTTTAAAAATTTGTCATAAAACAAATGAAATGTTCCCTGACCTATAAGTAATACATTTTATGAAAATATCATGGGCTATTTTAGCATTCTGAAAAACAGTAAATTCTATCAAAAAATGAAAATGCAATTTAGACGGTAGACGGTTAGTAGAGTTTACAATAAGCTTCCAGCACTCTCATAAACAATATTCCAGGCATATTAGCGCTCTTAAAAATTGAACCACCATAGTGACATAATTATTAACTCAAATCATTTAAGCAGGAATATTAATAGTCTTTTCTAATTTCAATTTCTATTTATCGTCTATCTGTTTGAAATCCGATCAATATCTCAACTATTTTTTGAATAATTACTTTAAAGAATCTGTAACTCTTTTTAAAATAATGTAAATATTTAAACGTCTCGTCTGGCTGTATACATAGACAATACCATGAATTCAATTACTTTAGTTAAGAATAAATAAAATTCTTTTATTAACATACCTTTTGTAGTTGAAAAAACTATTAAAAACTGTATAACACGCACGTATAACATTAGACTTCACATCCAATTTGCATCTTAACTACATTAGTTACCTTCGAAATTTTTTATAAACGCAAGACACTATTAACTATTCAACTTTTATTTTTTGTCTTGTATTGCATTTTTCAATCAATTGATTACATTTAGCAATTATTCAGATGTTCTCCATCTTCAAGAAAAGAGCAATGGCAATATTAATATCTTACATTTTTTTAACAAATTGAAATCTATTTGTCAAATGATGAAAATAGATAAATTAATGTTGTAATGTTATTGAATTATATAATTGGTACTTGGATAGCAAATAGTTCAATACAAATAAATTTTGTATTAGGAAAAATCATTCGTGTACAGTATGATCTGTAAAACATTTAACAAGCTACGTACAATCCCTGATTTTTTTAGGAAAACATGTAAGTTTAACTTTACATTTTTTATATGGGTTGTGACCCCTCTAACTAAAGACAATTAAAAGATATGCAACATCATGTAACAATTTTTCAAATTAACTAAAAGGTTAAAGAATTATTAGGAAAAAACATATTTTGAAAATGTTTTTATACGTCAAGTCCTTAAAGTAACTTAAATCAAGAATTTTATAAACAGACAAATCAAAACTCGGAATATCATACGTTAAGTGCTCTACAGATCATACTGTGTAATAATGTATAATGACAATTTAACTTATAAGATTATAGAGAGTAGAATAATAAAAATATTTAATTGAACCATAAAATAAAGCATTTTGTAAATATGTAATCCTAATTTTTTTTATAAGATTTGCATATATTTTAATTAAAACTATAAATTATTATTTAATAATTTGTAATCCTTGACATTTATTCTATTATTGGAATTTGATTTAACTCAAATATATGTCATGTCATAATAGGATTTAGATTTTTAATAACTAAAGTAAATTAAAAATGTGTGAAAATTGTTAATCGGTTTTTGCGTGGTGATCGGTTTTTGCGTGCAAGAATATAAAAGCTTGTATTGCTTTGGTCGGAAAATTGGTTGGAACACACTCATTCACAACAAATAATAGTTTGGTGTAATTTTCGGGATAGTGACGTATTTATGGTTTCACGATATGAACTTAGAACCCTAAAATAATTAGAAAAATAAAACCTACTATTTTTTGTCATCAACTCCAGTGAGGGACCACCACTGGTTGAATGTATGATTCTATAAATTTAGTTTCCCATTAAGTACAACATAAAGCAATATTACCGCTGCCAATAATTTAAATGATACAACTGGCATTTGCTGCCCCAACAAAACACTAAAACAATTTCGTGCTAGTTTTGAAATTCAATAAAATATGCCTACAAGAAATATGCCTTAGCTTTGTCACCAGAAACTGCCTCTTTGCATATTTTACCAATAGAATGTGTCTCTTTTGATTTAATACAACATATCTTTTCGGTATGTTGGATAAAAGTTAAACTTTTATCAAGAACCAATTCCGAGGTCCTCAAACGGACCTCTATTAAATATATGATCTCGATCGGACCACTATTAAAGATTTTAATTTTTTTGATTTTGAAACAGCTCGAATTTCGGTAAAAAACGAATACAATTTGGTCTCAGCAGCTAAGAAATAATTGAGCGATTTAAATGAACTTTGGTGCAGTTTATGTGCTCAACAAAACCTATTATAAGAGGTATCATTGACCCCAATCGGACCACTATTAAATATTTTAATTTTTTTGATTTTGAAACAGCTCGAATTTCGGTAAAACACGAATACAATTTGGTCTCAGCAGCTAAAAAATAATCGAGCGATTTAAATGAACTTGAAAAAAATGAATCGAAAATTTTACTAGAACAATCTGACTCAGTCACAACCAAATTAAAAGTTCGGGGACATCCTGAAGTTAATAAATTATTAAAAGACCAAAACTGTTTAGGAACCTTCTTGATCCCATCTTCTATGCCATTGATGAAACGAAGACACTTTAATCGATGTAGTTTTTAAAATATTACCGCGCATTTTGGAACCGAAAATAGCTTAAAGAATATCCAGCATGATTGAATTTTTTGTGTAGATGATTCGCTTCCACTTAGTAGAGTGAAGCTTTTGTCAAACCATCGATTCATTTTCATTTGGCGATAAAATCTAGCTGCAATTAGTTTATCGATACCACCGAACACAACTTCATAGAACCTCTTTATGCCACTCTTAATGGCACAGTTCAAATCACAATAATCAAATAACGCAATCCAATCAATATCATTGAAAAACGAATTTAAACCCCGAAAATCACCCTTAGAGTAATCATAATGATAATATGACTCACTGACGGTGTGACAAACTCAGTTTTAACAAGCTCTAAAGCTAACAAAATTGGTTTATGATGCTCATCCATATTTTCACTAAATAATCATGGCTTTCTTAAAAGTTACCTGGAACAAAGACTAAATCAAGTAAACGGGACCTAAAATTAAAAACATTATTGATTTGTGTTAAATCTAATGACATCATGGATCACTTTACTGTTATAATTGGATTTACAGCAACCAAAACACCACCACCACGAGAATATGTACGATCGAACATATCAACTACGTAATCTGTACTGAAAAGTTCAGCGTTAAATATATCAGAAGAAAGCCATAATTTCGTCAGCACAATTATATCAAAATTATTTTCAATTACCCTTAAAAAGAGTTTTAGATTTGGTACGAAGACCTCTAACGTAAAAGTTTAATAATTTTTTTTTGTCTTTTAGTATTTTGGCATGACATAGAAATACTGCTGGCTGATATATTTGGCGTAGATATTATTAAATCGACACCGGTACCCGTAAGTTTTTTGGTCTATCCAGTTAAAGTAAGTTTTAAAGAAAGTTCAAAATCGATAATTCAGAAATACTTATACAAGAAACATCTTGATATAGAAAATCTCCAAACCCATCTTGCAACCAACGAAACCAGCACTATCGATATAAATGAGAACAAATAGCCAGTGTGTTTGGCTTTCATCAACAACATAAGAAGTTTTGTCAAATTCTTGATTTCGTGGTTAAAGAGAGTACGGTAAGTATCACGTTTGAGCCTTGTCGGTACACACTAACATTATGACGTGCAAAGAGATCAACCTTTCTAATCGTCCATTTATATATATGTTTGCATCCAAATAAACAGCAATAACATTCGTTTTTGCGTTTATAGTATTGTGTGATTTTAATCTTCCTCTTATGATAAAGATTTTCAGTGTATGAATTGCTTCATTGACCCATGCTTGGATCTCAAACAATTAAATGACATTCCTATAATGTAAATGGTAAATTTCTGGTCCTCATTTTCTCTAATGACACCTCGTATCAAGTGTGTGAATCATTAGCACCAAACGACATTAATCACAAACCGTTGGAAGTCTGCTTTAATATTTATTAGAGCAATATTCTATGTATAGTAGCCATTTAGCTTCCAGTTCTAGACTTAATTTCAATAAAGCGGATCTAACTCAGTAGAGTTTCAAACGAAACACTTTCATGGCAGATATAGTACCACCAAAGGAAGCTCCAACATGGTACGTAAACATCGATTTAAAGTTCGATTGTTAGTCTGTGCCCAAAACACAATCAATTTTGTCGTATCTTCAGTTTATTGTCCTGTTAACCATGAACCCATTGTCATCATTTACTTTAACTAATTTTTCCAAAATTAGTCTAATCTAAATTTTAAATTCTAAAATTAAATCCATTTATCAAATTTTACGTTTCTAATTGTTATTAAATCATTTTGCTACAACAACAATTTTATTTCCTGGTTGAATTATTCATAAAAAAAATTTAAATTAACAACAAAACACTCCACACTCCACACCACTTCTTTAAAAATAAACTCGAAGATTAATGAAATTTGTGTGTATCAAGTATCAAGCTTTTAAACATTTAATCAAACCAACCCACTCACTCACTCTCAGATCAGTGATTAATCGTAAAATCAAAGATTCTAGATTTTTTAGAATACGTAATCCAATTTATCAAAAAATTTTTTTTGGTCCATATTTCGTTTCAAATATCTTGAATTACCGGGGTATGTTTATATTCAAAATATTTTTTTTTCAATATTATAAAAAAATAATCGAATAATTAGCAGCATGTTTTCAGCATTGTTTAATGTTGGTGTTTTTTGTCTAACATAACACGATTTGACAAATTATCTAAAGAAATGTTGATATATATATATATAAAATTTCACCATACCATTTGATTGAGTATCTTTACATTTTGTGTAATGAGATCACTGTGTGTGGTGGTATTTTATTTCATGCCACCACTGTGTAATTTACTAAATGTAATTAAAGATGATTGTGGTTTCGTGATGCCAAAATATTTAATGTTACCTTAATATTATTTGTGTTTTTTTTGGTTAGATAATGATGGCTAGTTATAAAGTAGTTATAGAAATTCTATCAAAATCAAAAACCTAAATAGGCAACTCAAACTTTATCCTGAGTTAAAATTATTTATTATTAGAATATTTATGTTATAGGGACAGTCCGAAACATTCCTGAGACGAGTTTCATGAGCTCCCGATAGCTATGCCACACTTAAAAATTTAGCTACGATTTTGGATGCACAGGATATACGATATAGGTATCGGGTGATTTTTTAACCTGAAACTTTTTTATATCTCCAAAATTTAATCATTCAATGGGAAATACATTAGTTATAGGCTTGCCACCTTTGGAAAATGCCAGAGGAGGAGAGTTAAACTTCAAATTTATTTTATCTATCGAAATTTTTTGCAAATAACCCAGATTTGTTGTCTCATTATTTAATTCAAAGCTTGCACCGGGTGACTTTATAAATCTGTTCCAAGTTAAATTCATTCAACCCAACACTCAGTGAATCCATTTATAGACACTATTTTATATTCGTTTTCTTTCGTACTATTTGAAAATGATCCAAGATGAGCGATTCTAAACCATCTTTAATGTTTTCTAAACTCCACATATCTCATATCGTCGTGATTTACCTAGGCGATTCTCTACTTAATCATTCTAGGAACGACCAATTTATGAGTCCTTCGTCAGCCTTACGAACAAATTGGTCTTTAACCGCCCGTTAATCGTGGTGTATCTGTCGTTATTCTGCAATCTGAAGTGATCGTTCCAACGTAACAAATATTTCCCTAAAATCCTCGTTCAATAGCTGCATATACAAGTCAATCGTGTTCCCTATTCGTTATTTTATAAACATTCCGATGTTTGTATTACGAACAAATCGTAATGTGCTACTTTTAGCCACCATCTTGAAATGTTTGGTATTAAATTTTTTTTTGTTGAATAATGACATACAATCGGCTAAGGTTTTTAATTTGTATGTATGGCATTGTTAACCACAAATTAGGGTCATACATTGCTAATATTTTACGATTCCCTGATTTAGTTTTTATATATTTGTAAGCATTTGCTTGCTCGTCCAGCTATATAAACGGTACCGTTTACTTTCAAAAGAATCCTGTGGAAAATTTGCATCTTATTTTAATCTTTCGGGTCTAACTCCCGATCCTGACACTTCCGCTCCTAAAAATTATACCTCGTGGTTGAGCAAATTACACTTTTACAGGTTAAACGCTAGACCATGGCACTTTATTACATCTGTGGTGCTCATAGCATAAGCATTATAATTTCTCATTTTATTGATCATGCGAGAAAAATTCTAGAAATAACGATTCATACTTATAACGTTATTCTCTACGATATGCGACACCGTTTTTATGTTAAACTGACCGAATCTATACATAAGCACTGAATTCACTTTCAAAGAATTAGTAATCGTATAAATACTTGAAATCACGTCGGGGTCACCAATTTGTAGTCAAATTGGCAAATTATGGTCAAAACGTGGACGAAGTTACTCTCGAAATTCATCGTGTTCCTCGTCGCGTACACGAGACCAGACACCGAGTGCTCCTAATCAAGAATGTTGGTACCATTGGAGATTCGGCCAAAAGTCTCGTAAATGTCAAAGTCCTTGTCGACGTAGAACACCAACTGAAGCCAGTACAAAACCTTGAATCGAACGGCTCGTTGACACGGGTTTTGCCCATTCTCAACCCTCTCATGTCAACATATTCAAACTATCCGTCACAGACAAAGAATCGGGTATTAAATATCTCATAGACACGCTGACGTATCGATATTGCCACCTGCACTGAACGAGAAAAGGATTCAAACTGTTTGCGGCGAATTAAAGTGGACCTCAATTTAAGACGACATTTCGAGTGGGAATTTATTGTTACGGACGTCAACACGCCTATTACTGAAGCCGATTTTATACGGAATTTCGATTTGCTAATCGATTTGAAGGGAGGTCGTCTAGTTGATGGGATTACTAGATTGTCGACAGTTTGTAATTCCCAAAAAAATAAAGTGGCAGAAATTAAGATATTTAATCCTTAGTCACCGTTTGCTTGCCTGAATTTGTGGACATCACAATAAAAGGTATAAACCGTCAATAAATGACAATGGCTCAAGCATTGTACACCGTATCGAAACACCTGGGCAGCCATCGTTCGCTCGAGGAGGAATTCGAATATTTGATGAAAATGGCAGTTCGCCACCCATCTCCCAGTAACTAGGTCAGCCCCTTACACATGGTCCAAAAATCAGATGAAATATGGTGACTCTGTGGCGACTACCTTTCTTTAAATGCCCAAACAGTGCCCGATCAGTACCTAACACCGTATATCCACGATTGTACGTCGATATTAGGTGGTAAAACCGTCTTTAGCAAAATAAATTTACAAAAAGCATTCCATCAGGTGCCAATTCATCCAGATCATGTAGCAAAAACCACCATCATGACTCCGTTTGGGTTGTACGAGTTTGCGTTTATGACGTTTGGGTTACGCAATGCACGGCTAATACATGAGATATTAAGATATTTTTATTGCATCCGAAGACATTTTTGAACATGAACAACATTTAAGACTAGTATTCGAACGCAAATATTGGCTGACGATCAATGTAGCTAAATGTGAATTAGCTGTGGCCGAATTACAATTCCTAGGACATATCATTTCGAAAAACGGGATTTCTCCTCTTCCTAGTAAAAATGATGTGATTAAAAACTATCGTAAACCTCTATTAGCGAAAGAATTAAAAACTTTCTTAGCGATGATAAATTATTATCGTAAATTTATACCGAATGCCATGAATTCGCAAATGATACTTCATTCGATGATCAAGGGCAATATCAAAAATGACAAACCTGTGTTGATCTGGACCGACGAAACAACCGAAGCATTTGAAAAATGCAAACAAGAACTCGCCGCAGTTACTTCATTAGCGTTTCCGAAGATGCATGCTGAACTATCTCTAAATGTAGACGCATCAAATTTCGAAGCTGGAGCCGTATTGCATCAGGTCGTCGGTGGAAGCTTTGAACCATTAGGCTATTTTTCAAAAAAGTTGACAGTTGCGCAACAAAGGTACTATACTTACGACCGGGAACTTTAGGCGATGTATTTGAGTGTAAAGCATTTTCGGTTTATGCTGGAAGGAAGAATAAGTCGAATCTATACGGATCACAAACCGCTGGTCTTTGCATATCAGCAGAAAATTGACAAGGCTTCCCTTCGACAGATCCATCATTTAGATTTTGTGAGCCAATTCACAACCGACATCTGTTATATTAGTGGCCGCGATAATCAAACTGCTGATCTACTGTCAAGAATCCAGCTGATTGAGACGTTTGATTATGAGCAATTGTCAAGGGAACAAGGAACAGATGACGAATTTACCCAAATACCTGAAGGTAGGACGACTTCGTTAATATTTAAACAATTTTCTGTTCCAGATAGCAACCGAATGCTTTGGTGCAATACGCCAACATCTAAAATTCGACCTTACATATCTGCCAAATTCCAACGCTATATCAGATCGTCATCTCATAATCTTTCGCATGTAGGAATCAGAACGACTTTTAAGCTAGTATTCGATCGATATGTATGGCCAAATATGCGCAAGGATGTCACGAATTATGTACGCGGATGTATACAGTGTCAGGGATCAAAAATTAATCGTCATAATAAAACAGCAGTTTAGATGACTATAACGATTATAGATCACTTTACTCGCTGGCCAGAAGCGATTCCGCTAACTGATATGACCGCTGAATCGGTTGCAAGAGGTTTAGTAACCGGTTGGATTGCTCGTTTCGGATGTCCAGAATACATCACAACTGACCAAGGGAGACAATTTGAGTCTTTTTTGCTGAGGGAAATCTAAAAAATCATCGGAGCGGATCGTTTTCGAACTACACCATATCATCCGCAATCGAACGGGTTGATAGAAAGATGGCACAGGACGCTGAAATCATCAATTATGGTAGCGGGACCAGACTCTTGGGTTCATAATTTGCTAATTATTATGTTAAGTCTACGTGTGTCTTTTAAGAAAGACCTTCTAACGACGCCAGCACTAATCAAATATTTTCAAAATCAAAATAATAAATGTGACCTCATGAAAACTGTGAAATTTACTGTACCCATCGCAACTTCCAAAATTCAAAAATATGTAATGGTTAGCTCGTGAAAACCGTTAAATTTATGGCACTAATCAAAATTTCCAAAACCCAAGAACTAACCATCACAATTAGCCAATGAAAATTATAAAATTTATGGCACAAACCTAAAAATTCCAAAATTCGAACAAAGCGTGATGGTTAGCCTATAAAAGCTGTGAAATCTATGACTCAAATCAAAATTTCCAAAAGCCAAAAAATACGTGATGGTTACTCTTTGAAAATTGTAAAACACATTTAAGACACAAACTAAAAATTTTCAAAATTCAAAAAATGCGTGATGGATGGTTAGGCCATGGAAACTTTTAAATTTATGCCACAAACCAGAAACTTCTAAAATCCATAAAAAATATGTGATGGTTAGGCCATATACCCTGTAATTTATGGCACAAATCGAAAAATTTCAGAAACCAAAAAATACGTGGGTTATAGAGAAGCCGGCAGGAGTTTTGCTAATGTTGTTACTTTCTTCTCTAAAAATCCGTCAAGCAACAGTCACTGAAGAAAATAATGATCTAGAATATGACTAAGCAAACATTTGAAATGTGGCTTAATAAGGGCATTGAAGTCAAATGCCACGTTGTGAGTATTCCGATGATATTCTTCAAGATGCCAATTTCGGATTGTTGGTAAAATCCGATTAAGTATGGTCATGGCAAATACATTCATTATACTGTTGAGAAAGTATTCCATAATCTCTTTGTACCTTTGTATGACCCATTTTGTTATGGTTACCATCTGGAATCTCGTAGTTTTGTTTGTTATCTATTAAACTATCCTCAAAATTTGTTTTCGTGTTTTTATGTAGGATTAATACAGTTTATGTAGACTTTGGTATAACCTTAAAGGTCAGACACACAGCCTTGAAATTTGAATAAAGATTATCGAAAGTTTTAGTATCGCATTCGTTAGTAGGCCAAATTAGTTCACTAGTTCACAAATAAGTGTTTGAAAAAATCCACAATATGGAAATAAATGATCAGAGATCAGCTTAGTTTAGAATTTTGGTAACTTTAAGCGCAATCCGAATGGGTTTAACCATTAATTCATTACTATATAGTATTTGTTGGATTGGGGTTTTAAAGTATAGTTTAGATGATTCCAGATATCCAAACTTGCAAACAAAAATTCCTAAGTTTGGCGGAAAAACCATACTATAGCTAAAAAAAATCTAAAAGTTGTATTCGCCCGCTAATCCTCGCAAATTTGCAATATCACTGTTTGCTATGTTTTAAGCTTGAATAAAAGACAGCAGACGGCAGTGCCTATAGAATAATAGCTAAATATTGATAGAAATCACCGCCAATTAACATGACCTTTTTTACCAAAAGGGACGTTTGTTTGCATAACTTCCTGTAGCAACTTGTCAATTGTATTGAGAATATACATATAAGTTTTTCCACTACATCCAAAACCTTCAAGAAAATTACATTTTGGCTCTCTAATTTGATCTTAAGATGCACTAACAATATTGTGAAGTACACTTCTCTACATGGGTTAAAACAGGAGATCATGCTTTTGGTGTTCTCGTTCTTTTATGGCAAAAATTAATGGAACAATATAGTGTAAGATAAAATCTTTAAGAATTCTTGATACTAACAGTATACATACATCCGTCTAATTACTTTATTTCCACCACACGTTAGTGCTTCTTTTAAAATTTGTTTTTGTTCTCAAACATAGAAAACGGGGATCTACCAAAATTCCCACTTGTTTTTATCTGGATCCAAGCAATATTATTCTGAACATGTTTAAAAATTGGACATTAAAGAGTTATCATGATTTTTTTTGTTCGAATACCGAAACTTAAGCTCAATCTTGCCCTTCGTACAAATATTTAATAAATTTTACTGTGGCACATAGTTGGATTGTATGCGACCACCCAAATGATATCCCATTGACAGTGAAAAATTCTATTCTGTCTTACCA
Source organism: Tipula confusa (assembly GCA_963556175.1). NCBI lineage: Eukaryota > Metazoa > Arthropoda > Insecta > Diptera > Tipulidae > Tipula > Tipula confusa. The sequence continues at coordinate 213,245,037 of OY744475.1, read as the reverse complement.
TTATTAATGGAGTTGCAGATATTTGACAGAAATAATTATTTATATTTTAAGCCGGTTTATATTTAAAAAAAATCATATTCTGACTTAAAATACTGTAACTGGATTTAAAGTAAACTTCACACTGCTATAATCTACAGATTAATAAAAAAAACTAATTTAAGAATAAAAAAAAAATATAAAAATAAATAAACCATAAATATTAAATAAGATTCGAACTAGAAAAAATATTAATTTTTATTGATTCTCAGTGACTGTTGGTGTGCTAGAGTCTGCATAATATCGAACACATTGCAGAATAGTTAGTTATAGGTACAGTAAAATTCAATTATTTTCTATAATGAATATTAACACCTTACGTCGATTGAAATAATAAATTTAAGAAATATGAGATAAAAATAAAATTTCGAATTTATATATTCGTTTATTATTTAATTGGATAATAATTTATTTCTTTATTTTATAATTGAATTTTTTTATATTTACAATTTTTTTTTTGTATTCGAATTAGTTTTATGCAAATTATGTATGTTCGTCGTGATATATAAATACAATTTTCTTGTATCAAATGGACATTGCAAAAGTGCTTTTCGATTAACAAATCTCAAGTACTTGCGGTTAGGCTAAAACGAGAGGCGGTTTTTTTTAACAGAACATTTTTTATCGAAAAAAGAGAGGTTTAATAGGAATATATAGTCGTAATTTTAGAAGTTTATATTAGTAGTGGATTGCAAACAAGAACTTCAGCCCAAAAAATTACTACAATATGAAGTTGATAACAACTTTCCAATATATGCACTTTAGATGGAACCATAGATGAATTAAAACCTTAATTTTTCTTAAGTTTTGATGAAAAACTCCACATCCTTAAGTTTTTTAATTTCTAATTTTTTGATTAAACAGTTAACTTTAATAAAAGTTTATTTCATAATATACTTGTAAATAATTGAGCGAATTGGAAACAATTGAAAGCGTTTAGACGTAAAAAAATTAAGGTTTCTTTTAACTTTTTAAGTTATCTACCTTTAATGCAAAATCTTGGCAACAAACTTCATAAACAATGTAAACACTATTTAAGAAGGGGATGAATATTGCTTATAGTTTCAACTTTCAGTAGTTATTGGTTTCGAGCTAATCACAGTTGAATGTTTTTAAAAATTTAGGCTGCAGCACCTAAATTACAAAATTGTATGTACAACAACTTTATATTTTTATACTCTGTATGGACATATTGATATAGTGAATTATAAAATTCATTAAATATTAAAACTAAGTAATTTTTGGTTGTTGTAGTCTCAATATTTAGTGATTTTTATAATTCACTATATCAATGTGTCCATACAGAGTATGAAAATACAAAGTTGTTGGACATATAAGACATCCATTTGTTTTAAAAATTCGGTCATCTCATTAGGCTGCAGCGGATAAACTACCTTACTTATAGATGATAAAGTTTAGGCTAAGAATCTTAACTAAGAAAATTTATGTAAATATTAACCAATTAAATATTTTTAAGTTTATAGATCATATCATATTTTTTAATTAGATGATTTAAAAAAAATTCAACTCTCATTAGCTCGAATGTCGAAACTAATAACTCGAAACAATATTTTTACCCCATTCTTAAATGAAATCACATCTAGATAAAATTCCAGGAGAACCAAAATATTAATGTAAAGACTATTTGTGAAGCTAGATGTTTGACAGTATACATGAAAGTAATAATGGGTTTATAATTTTAGGAGGTTTTGTCGGTTTTGCAATAGGGCTCGTAATGGCATTCGGCGACTCTACTTAGTGTAGGTGACGTTATGTAAGCATATTTGTTGATTTACAAATCCAGTTGGTGGTTATGGATCATTTGATTCATTTTGGATCATTTAAGATTATGATCGGCCATAAAAGAAACTGTTGTTCAAAGTTATCTGTAAAATTGTTGGAATAATTTAGGTTGTCAAACAGATGGTAGGGAATAAAACAGGTTATAACAATGTTCAAGCTCGTAAAAATGTCATGAAACCACTTAAAAACACTAAACGTTTGGTTTAGTGATACAATCATTTAAATATTTTGAGGTGATTGATGAATCGAAAAGCGTCTGGTGCTTCCAGCAACTTTGATGCGCAATGCAAATGGCACAGTTTTATGATACAATACACATCATCTCGTCAGTGAATTGTTGAGTCGTTTAGATGAAATGAGATTGAGTTTTAAAATTTGCCTTTTAGCAGATACCATTCGATCTTCAATTTCAAAATAAGGCAGTTTTTACAGTTCTTGAACGGCCCTTGTATCAGTCCAAAAACTAATAGCCGTATTATATTTGATAATGGAATTGGAATTGGATTTGAAATTTAGATAAAATAGGTTTGAATTTTTTTTGGGATTTAATTTTCATGCAAATAAATTGGAAATTTATAAACATATACAGTTTAATTTTTTAATTGTACACCAACAAATATTAAATTTATTTTGTGTATATAACAAAAGAAGAATAGAAAAAGGAGAAAAAAGTAAAAATTATAAAAGTGTCACCGTTACAGTAATTTTTAGTTATTTTGTTTTTAGTGCATGGTTATTTTATTCTCTTATATGGAGTTTTCCAATAAGAGGTTTCATTGTGATGTAGAAGAAGGAATGTTTTTTGAAGGAAATCAATGAATGTTTGTTTTAGTGTAGGGAGGAGGGAGGGGGATATCACCCAGATGGCCGTCACGGCTGCGCTTGCAGCACCATGTCGTTTTCATTGTATTTTCCATTACCAGTTTGCACATTTGTGGCTGAGTGTCCTCGATAACTTCACGAATTCCATCGTTAAGGTCCTGAATCGATTGTGGAGCATTGATATAGACCTGATCTTTCATGTGGCCTAAAGAAGGGGGTCTGAAGGTGTTAAATCACAGGATCTCGGTGGCCGGTTGTGATCGCCTCTTCGAGAGATGGCACGGTTAGGAAAATTTTCTTGCAAAATTGCAATTGTTTCGCAGCTTGTGTGGCGCGTGGCGCGCTCTTGCTGAAAATAAACGTCGTCCACATCAATATTTACAAATTCCGGTCATAAAGGGTCATTAATCATGGCTCGATAGTGCAGTCCATTCACCGTAACAGTTGCATGGACCTATTTTTTGAAGAAGTAACACACCGCCAGCCCAAAAAACAGCACCAAGCAGTGACGCGTTGAGGATGAAGCTTTTCAACAATCGTTCTTCGGTTTTCTGAGTCCCAAATGCGACAATTCTTCTTATTAACGTGACCTACGCGGTGAGAGTGGGCCTCATCACTGAAGATGATTTGTAGATGAAAATCCGGATCATTTTTGTAGTGATTTTTTACAGTTTCGGTGCGTTGTTGAGGCGTGTATCGTACCATTTTTAGTAGTGCCGTGGTTTTGCTTGTCGAATGCCAGGGGATGACAGCTTCAGAATTGACAGCTGCTCAAATAGCATGTAAATGTTAAAAAGTTGAATTATTTGTATAATTTTTGTATTTTTTTATTTTTTATGTATTTTACAATTTTTTATTTTTATATTTTTATATATTTTATAAGTTTTTATTTTAACTTTTAAATAAAAACTTATAAATAAAAACTTTTTTTTTTTTTTTTTTTTAACTTAACTAGTTAAATTTTTCATATTATTAAATTTTTTATATTTTTTTGTTATATTTTTTGTCTTTAAGTTTTTTATATTTTTTGTATTTTTATAGATTTTATATTTTTAGGTTTTTTATATTTTTTATATTTTTATATTTTTTATGTTTTGTATTTTTTTATATATTTTATAATTTTTATTTTTTATATTTGTTATATTTTTATACTTTTTATATTTTTTGTATTTTTCTATTTCTATATGTTTAATATATTTTATATTTTTTATATTTTTATATTTTTAATTTTATTATATTTTGTTATAATTTTATTTTAATATTTTTTATTTGTTATATTTGTTATATTTTTGATATTTTTATAATTTAATTGTAAATTTCAAGCAGAAACTAATTCAATTTATTACAGCCTACGACTAAGACCAATTAGTTAATTAATAGATTCTGTTTTCAGAGTACCATTGCAGATTACAGAAGATTGGCAGCATACTGGAGTTGCTGATAAGAGATGGCAGAATGCAGAGCAGTACAACAAAAATGTGATTGTCTTACACTAACAGTAGTTTGAATATTGGCTACCGGGCAATCGGACCAATTATGTCATAACTAACATACTTTTCCTTTCCCTAACCCACAAAAATTTACTAACTATTGGCCGCCAAGGTGTCTGTAACCGGGTCGATCTCAATAATTTAACTAGTATCCTTCCATATCCTTCCAAGTAAATGTAAAAACGGGTGTACTGTGGGCCCGGCGCTTTCCGGGATATCCTGCTTAATGCTTGGCAGTACATTCAACATCAATCAATCAATCAATATACAGTTTAATTTTTTAATGTCTTTTTTTTTAAATATTTAAATTTTCGCAGGAAAAAGTAACAAACACAAGGAAAGTGGCGCACCTGTTATTTGACACTCTAACTAAAACGAGTATTGGAATACACCAATTCCATATAATAAAAATTTGAATTTTTACGTTGCTATGACAATTATAATAAACGATAATAAATATCGCGCACTACAAATCTAATTGTCAAACGTCAACCATGTCATTGTAAACCATATTTTTATATTCATACAATGCACAAATTAAAGCCATGGGATAGTTAAAGCAATGGATGAAAAAATTCTTAACTGAGTTATTTCGAATTTTATCAAATCAGTAAGAATGTGAAATCCGTAAGAATGTGGATTTAGTTTCAAATTTATAGATCATGTCGGATTGGACTGTCAAGATTATACTACAAACGAAAATGCTGCCATCTTATGGAAAATGGTATGTTTTACACGTAAGCCCTAGTGCATTGATTATGTCCATAGTTGTCTCTCAATTTGTCAAAAATATAAACAAAATGTTTTGTGAATACCGTGTGCGGATAATTATAATTGAACATCTTTCTCGTTGGAATTATCTCGAACAACAACAAAATAATTTAAAACAAGGAAAAAATCATGGCCAACTATCATTTTCATTCAAACAATCTGTTGCTTTAAAATATTACATTTTTTTTTGTTTTAGGTAGTGTTTTTTTTCGTTTTTGGAACTATTTTGTAATTATTGTTGATTTATAATATTTTATATTTTTCGTTTGACACGAAATGTTTTGAAGAACAATATAAAAAAAACATTCTAGCGATGTTTGGTGCTAACTTTGATCGTGGTGCCCGTTTCGTGAAACATAATCTATAACTAACCAAATGGTTATCACGGACAGATTGGTTATAACCGTTAATATTACTTTTAAAAATAGTTGATATTTCATTAAAATAACTGTTAATAGTTCTGTAATTTCAATCAGTTTCCCTTTTACCAGTAATTTTGTTAACCAACAGCTACCGACTTTTTATTCAATTTTTTCCCAGAATATTTATTCAATGTTGCCATTGGTTGTGTTCAGCTCACATTCAATGAGGACGTATTTGTCATAAAACGGTTAATTCAATTGATTTGTAATGTTTAATCAATTTTTTTAAAATCTATATTGTTAATTATGTAAAAAATTAATTAATTGTAAATGTCAGGCAAAAACTAATCCAATTTATTATAGCCTACCTCTTGCAGAAATTATATTATTATATTATTATATCATGAATTAATTAATTTATAGTTTAAGGTGAAAATTAATTCAAAAACATTGCAAATTAAAGTTGGATGGTGGCACCTATTTGAATAGGACATGAAAGAGTTAAATAGATCACCAAATCCCCTATGTTTATATTGGAATTGTATTGCTATAAGCTTATATACGATTACACAGAATAAACAGATACAATTCCGATAAATATATAATTAAGTGTAGGATTGTTAATTAATTCAATTAAATTATACTTATTTAAAGATAATTAAAATCGATAATTTTTTTTATCACACTTATGTTGTTCATCCACACAAAAATAAACTATTTAGATAAAATAAATAGTTTTAATTGCAGAACTTAACATCCAAGTAAATAAATTATCTTCATAGCATTATCTACTGTACAAAATGATATAGAAACGAATCAAAATGTTAAAAAGTTATCTTGTATCTCTGATACTTGTATGCATAAACGGTTACAAAGTAAAATTTTAAAATTGAAAATTTTAAGATTTATGGTGGCTACAAGAATAATGGTTATAATTTAATTCATTGCATGTGCGTGAATGAAAGAACATTGGTAACTTTTTTTTTATATTTAACTTCAGTTAATGGAAATTTATGGATTATACAAATTTTCATATTGTAATCTACGGTAGTCGGAAAATATGATTTATTGGATATTTTATACTTTGCATACGAACTATTTGAGAATGAATTATTAAAATGTAACTTTAATTTTTTTATAATATTACGTTAGAGATCACAAAGGTGAATGAAACTGAACTAGAATTAAAGTCTAGAATTACAAAAGGTGGATTTTATTTATTTACTATAAATAAACCGATATAATGAAGTAAATCGATAGAATGAATACCACCCAAGCAAATAAAATTGATAAATTTTAACCAGCCCAACAGCAAGCCAATACTCACTGAGGGTACAAAGCATGCATGTGGATCTCTGGAAAGATGTTTCAATCAAACTTTTCAAAAAAGGATATAATAGAGAACCTAAAGGAAAAATTCATACACATAGAATAGATAAATATCCTAAAAGACAGAATTGAGATCACAATAACTAAAGAGGGCTTTAATTTTGTATACTTACTTTCAAAGAAAATACTTGATAATGTTTGTCAAAATATTACAACAATAACCGAATATTTACCAACTGAAACTCAGATGGTGTCAAAATAGAAAATATATTTCAAAGCAAAGAAGCCATAAATGCAAGATATCTAAGCTATACCCTATGTAAGCGACACAGTTTTATCCGCAGTAGCGCAATTATTTTGAAGTTAATGTGTCAGTTCCAGTAAATTGTAAACTATATCGATCTGTAAGGAACACCGATCCTAGAAAAAATAAAGAACTACATTTTAATATCAATAAGTTACAAAAAAGTAGCTTTCCGAGCAGAAATATACTGATTCTTCTCTGTGAATACCTGACAAAGGCTTAAAACCCAAAATGCATTTAACGCCTATTTAAAACATCGACTAAGTATGGGATTACAGTGACACCCATATACATGTTAGATAAATGCGTATCCTTGAAGAATCTAAAAGAAGCTCAAAATTGGATTTTACTTAACAAATCAACAGTTGTGAATTTCAACGATAGACATGCGAGAACTGATCCAAATAAGCAAAGCAGTCCTCAGGCTCAAATATGTTTCTCTTCAATGAAAAGTTTTTGGTGAAGTAATTATTCAGGTGATCTTCAAAATCAATTTACGGTAGATTAAGTCCGTAGAATAGCAGACCTAATCGAAAATTAATATTAGAATAAAAAGATAGGCTTCTGTATCTTTCTAGATTTATCAAAAGATTTCAAAAAGTTTGACTCAAAGGATAAAATTTAAAATAGTTCGGAGATCAACCTAAACCGTTTTTTTTCGACTTTTTGGAGATGCCTGATTTTAAAGTATGTAAATATGAGATTTTAAAATGCCAAGGATCCATTACCATTTCCTAATGATAATGTTAGTTGTAATTAAACCAGCAATAAAAATAAGGAACAACGAGAAACTCTAACTTTTCAGTTAGGCTATCTAACCTACTGCTCAGGAGGCTCAAGGAATTTTAGGGTACAGCAACACTCAGGAGATATCTAAATAATCAGACCAATTAAAGCGACAAATCAGCGAGAAAACAAAACAAAAATGGGTTTAGAACAAAAAATAAGTCAAACAAAAATTGGGTAGCAAAATCCTCACCTGAATTAGGAATTGAGATTTGTTTCTAGATTTTGGAGATTTTTCATTTGTAACATAACTATCACTATTTTAGTGGACTTTTTGGATTTTATTTTTTTTTTATTTGTTGCATAAGATTCACAATGTTAATGGGGTTGCCGTCATTTACCATTTGTTGCATACATTTCACAATTTGGGTATATATTTTTTGACCTGTACTATGCTGAGCAACAAATCGATCTGGTCAGACCCTAACATTTAACTGCTGAAATACCTAGAGACATTTACAAAACATTTATAAAACTTTAACGTTTTAAAATAATTCGATCGGACATTACGCGCAAAGTATCAGGCAGTTCAACACTTCAGATATTATATTGATGGTCGAGCTTTTTTCCTTTTACACTTGTTAACCTCTATTTCATGTATTTTCTGGATTTTGTAAATTTTTGTTTTATGACATAAATTTATCAGTTTTGATCAGCTAACCATTATACGAGTATATTTTGTGATGGTAATAACAGACTGAGTTTGAAACTCAGTGCCATAAACCATCATACAGATGTAATCGTTACAGTGCTTCATAAACATTTTGGCAGTATTTTTTATGATTTTTTTCAGTCACAATACAGGTGTGGTATTCTGCCCTCAGAAGTTTGACATAATGTCAATAAAAATCCCTCTGTTCCAATAACAACCATAGACTGTAATCCTTTTAAGGCTAGCTGAAATACTATATCGATGCTTGAGACCATCATTTTGATAACCTTCTTTTGATAAGATATGGAATGGTTACTTGCTGCAATAAACCACTCTTGTATCTTCCCTAAATATGGGCGAGTATTAGACTCCAATAGCTTTCGTATACCGAATTGATTTTACGGTATGTCTTCATAGTATGAAACAGAGAGGTATTCACTCATATAGAGAAGTGCTATAACCGTTGGTACACAAACTATCATGTATTTTTGAACTTAAATCAAACCAAAACTCATAATTTTTTTGAAATTCGATCTTGTCAGAGCCGATCTGATCCACAATAGAGTATGACCAATTAACAGATAAAGTATCTAATGCCAATAATTCTCAGATTCAAAAAAGATTTAAAAAAAAGAAACGACCCCAAGTTTATAGCATTACTGCTGATGCAAAACATCAAATCTTGGGCGCTAAACTGAGACTTTTTTTAAGAAACACTCCCAATATATCAGGCAATTCAATATTTTAGATGTTATGTTGATGATTGAGATTTTACTATTTACACTAACAGAAAACCCACAAACCTACTAGAACAGTTATAACGAAACTGTTGAAGAAGATTTCGTGAGAAAAACAGATTGGTTACTGAAGTGAAGAAAAAGGCTTCCCAATAACCGAAAGCATTGCAGCAGTGAAAACAACATCCACCAAAACAACAACCGAAGGTTGAACCTAAACTAATGGCTTTTCCGTCAATTAATGTATTCAATTAGTGTAGTCTTACTAAGCTATAACACATCAGATTCCGATACATATAGAGCTATAGCTATTAAGGTCAATGAGGAAATAATGGTCGCGCAATTAAGGTTTTGGCCAGAGGTCTTACCCATCACGTAAGAAGGAGAACATTATGGAAGATCTAAAAGCAAGGGAACTGCAAATAGAAGATACAGTAAATATCCTAAAAAGATAAAGAACTGAGAATAATTAAGTTATAAAAAAACGGGCTTCCATTCTTCATGCTTACATTTAATAAAACGGAGAAAGTTCAAAATATCTGTAACATCAAAACTTTTCTCAATATATGAGTTAAAAAAACCACTTTAAAAGAACAGAAGGATAGTACTTCAATGCAAAAAAATCCCAAGGTTTCAACCACATGTAGAAATATTGCAAAAAGGAGCCTATAAGCGTAAAATGTGCTAAGAAGTATAAACTATAAAGGATACCATCCTGCAAAGTGTAGAGGATGTGAAAAAGGCAAAGAATCTTTAGTTCAGTAGGATGCAATTTTATTATTGCGAATTCCATTCGAAAAGCAAACCAACATTTTGTCCTACTGATATAAACAAAATTCAAGATCTCATTAGTTTCTGTGTAACAAAAGAGATTTATAAGGACTATATGAGCACAGGAAGGAAGTATATTCTGACCACATGTGAAGCAAGGACAATCTCATCGTAGAAACCTAAATTATCCTAATTAGTTAAAAAGTAGTGGAAGGCACGAAGAACCTGGTAAAGGACACGCACTCCCGACAGCAACAAAAATCTCACTTTCTATGCAGTAAACTACTTTATATCAAAAGGAGGGGGTCGTCCAGATACCCAGCCAAAAGCATATCGTCCAATCAGCCTCGCACCTCGTTTTTATTAAAAACGATGGAGAAAGCTTTGGATTACCATATAATGAGAGAAGCTCTAAAAAGGAACCGAGCAATTGGCACAGTGGTTAAAGCTGCGGTGTTTGAGATGGGAGGTATCGGGTTCGAATCCAAACATGGGAGGGTTGCAAAAGGGATTTTTCATCACTTGATTACGATCGCTGATGACGATGAACACAACTATGACCCCCCGTTGGAGGGCAGAATCTATGGGCCAAACCATCGTCCATGCCAGTACAGGCTGGCTGGAGCAATGCAATGTGCAGATGAATATTAAAAAAAAAACGCGAACCTGTATTCGTGCGTCCTCGAAGTTAAGTTAACCGCGAAAGAGTTGGGAGAGCTTCGGCCCCAGAACAGATTGCATGGAATAAACACTCTAAAAAGGAACCCACTTTATTGAAATCAGTTTGCTTATCAGACTGGCCAATCTACGGTGGCAGCTCTTAGCAGTCTGATTACTAAAACTGAAAACACTTTTGATGTTCAAGAAACCACTATTTGCGCCTTTGTTGACATTAAGGGTATATCTTTGACAATACTTCTCATGAGACTATAAATAGGGCATCATGCAAAAAGGGAATTGAGCTTCCCACAGTCAAGTGGATTGGTTTGAGGCTGAAATATAAAAGTATTACATCTCATTTAGGTAGTGAATCAGTATCCAACAACGCTGTAAATGGTTGTCCCTAGGGAGGGCTATTATCTCCATTACTATGGTCACTGGTTGTTGATAGAATGCTGACCCTTCTGAGTAGCCATGGGCTTGATGTCCAGGGTTACGCGGATGACTTGACGGTAATAGTTGGTGGGAAATTTGACAATATTATTTCCGAACTTATACAAAATGCATTTGGACTAAATGGCAATGGTGTATTCAGAAAGGACTTAGTGTCAATTCAAATAAAACGCTTACTGTGCCTTTTACCAAGAGGTCAAAGCTTCCAGTAAGGTTAAATATCTAGGATTCATTTTGGATCAAAAACTGATCTCGAAACAACATATACTCAAAGTTCAGAGTAGAGCCACTAAGGTACTCTGGGCCTATCAGTGGCTCTATGGACGAACCATTATTTCTAACAATCATTAGACCCATGGTCATATACGCTTCAATAGTGTGGTGGTCTAAAACTGAAGAGAAGGTAACGCAAACATTACTATGTAAGGTTTAACATTTGGCTTGCCTCGGTATTACGGGAGCAATGAGAACATGCCCGACTGCTGCAATGGAGATTCTCCTATAGGACTGGCTCCATTGCACGCATGTTAAAAAGGAAGCTGCAGTTGCAGGCAGAAAAAAATCCTTCGGGAGTTCCAGGCAAACCATCCCATTAGAATGCCTGCCGACAGCATGCCAGCCAAACTGGATTTATTTAAAATCGATAAGACCTTTTGTGTTTTATTGCCGGACAAGCACAGTTGGAGGGCAGAGGGGCCATTCTTTGAAAGGGGATCCATGATGTGGTACACAGACGGTTCAAAAACAGAAGACGGAGCAGGAGTAGGAATATTCGGAAGTGGAAATGCTCTTTCCAAGTCATTGGGATCCAATCTACTGTTTTTCAAGCAGAAATGCTTTATTTCTATTGGGCCAGAGCCCTTCTGCGGTGTCACTAAGGCACACCTTAGAACAGCAACGAAACTCCGGGAGGACATTGATAGGTTTTCTTTTTGACAAGAATTCCAGGACTACGACAGGCGAAAACATTTATTTAAACTTCGTCAAACCGAGTTAAAGAACCTCTCGTACTTGGAAAAACTGAGTTGAGGCTACTAACTGGCTTCCTCATAAGCCATGTTCCTCTAAGATAGCATCTTAAGAATATAGGTCTAAGTGCGATAGATGCTTGTTGCTTCTGTAATATGGAAGTGGAATCAGCGAAACATGTCCTGGGTCAATGCTCACTGACTTTCCGCCAACAACTATAACATTTAGGTGAGAGAATAATGAGCCCAATCCAAATGATTCATATCCTGAATATTGACTGGATGGTTGATTAATAAGGTTTTAAGCACAAAACATCTTTAAGGTCGTGATGCTAGAGGCTACAACTCCCACATGGCCCAAAACAAATCACTAATTATTTAAGTGACCTCACTGAAAATAAGGATACTGATTGGTATCTTTCCAAAAGAACCAAAATGCATGTGCCGCTAATTCGAAACGACGAAGAAAAAAAGTTCCAAAAATGACAAGCAAAGTTACTTAATTTGCGGCTCACCTAAAAGACAGCTTTTAACCATTACCTAGGCAAGGAGCTGATGAAAACACAAGCTTTTTAAGAAACATTTATGATCATAATTATAACTAACAACCCTGTAACATTTGGAATCAAAAGATGAGATCAAGTGTAATTTAAGAGCGAAAAAAGTCCCGGTAGCTCAAGAGGCTTAAGCCAATAACAGAAAATCGAAAGTTGTTTTTACCACATATTTTTTGACAATGCTCAATGCAATTAATGCAGTAAAAGACTCCAAAGGCAGACATCTTTTGAACTAAGCATAAACAGCGAGTAACCATTGGGTTCAAGGAAAGTGAAGGTAATCACTTTTAGTAGATTACTATATCACACTATACCAAAATCTGGCTTCAAACTCGATTCTACAAAAAACCCATTGGGTATATCTAATTGAAATTCCGGTAAGGTAAATAATTGTTTCTTGAACAAGTTAATTCACATAAGTCAAACCAAAAGCTAAATATTGAAAAGGTTATTATTAATTTATGAATTTTGATTGATAGTTGAAAATAATTCACTATTATGTTAACAACTTTTTTATGATACAACACTATATAAAATAACTTTATACACATACACAGACACATACACACCATATACACAATAAAAGTTCATGTACTAAAATCTTATCTAGCAGCAAGAGCATACATCAATTATAATTTTTTTTAACTTTTTTTTTTTTTAGTTTTCAACGGACGACGGTTGTATCTTACATAATACCATAAATATATGTATAATGTAAAACCCATGTAGCAGATGAGCTTTTCAATATGAATGAATTATATGCTGCTTTCTTATCGGAAAGTATGCTACGACGAGTAACTTTTATTAGTTTTGGTTTAGAATTAACATATATACGAACCAAAAATGTAATCACGATTGGCAATTTAATATCAAAAAAAAATGTTCGCAATATGTAAATTAAAAAAAAAAAATTCAATAAAATTAATTAAGAGCTTAGAGGTAAACACTAAAATATGTAAGTAGATTATTTTATACAAATAATTTAATTTGATAAAATTCACAAACATTAACACTTTTGTTTGACACAATTGGACACTTTTAATTAATTTATCGATTAAAAATTATAAAAAAAACCAACACAACACAACACACAAATTTTATTTACTTAAGATAATTAAGCACCGGTTGCAATTATTTTTTTTTTTTTTTGCAATTAATAAACGAGATAAAATATTTTCTTATTTTACTTTACAAGATACAACCATAAACGACCGACCGACTAGTCAAGTTCGAGATCAAAATGTAGACTGAATGTAGAATTAAATTTTTGTTTTTTCTTACTTAAAAAAAAAAAAAAAAAAACGAATTGAATTTCTATTTGAAAATTCTCTTGTCTCCTCTTCCAAAGACTCTATTTTTTCTATAACTCTATATGTACCTATTATGTGATCTTTAGAATTTTTTTTTCGAAGATTTTTTATTTTAGTTTTCTTATTTTTTAACGACTTACATACGTTTATTGTAATGATGACAATCTTCTACTTAAAAGAGGATGAATAATATTTTGTTTGTGATATTGGTGTTGCTGTTCTTTTAACTTTTTTCCCATTAAACGTTGGTAGAGGAAAGTATTTTCATTGCAGAATAGTTACATTACCGTTTTGTAAATTTTAAAGGCCCCGTAGGCTACTTTTCTTAATGAGTTCATCTTTATCTCCAGATTAGGAGCATAGGGCAACTACTAGGCTGGGCCATTTTACTTTATTGGAACTACTGCTTTCATTTCCACCCATGTGAAAATTGTTTCCATGTAAAGTTTTTTCGCTTGTTCTAGGATAGTTCTTCTCCAAGTCTTTTTCCCTAACGGGTTCCAGTCCAATGACATTTAAAGTCACTTGTCATTAGATGGTAGATCTGATAGGTGTTTTATTTTTTGCTGCATGTCAGAATGTTTTTGTGTGAGCAGGCATATATCATCTGTGTAGTATAAATCATTGGAACATTATGTATTTTCCGGATTTCAGAGGATTGCAATTTGTGCCACAAACTTCTCAATTCTGATAGGCTAACCAAAGCCTATTTTTGAATTTTCAACATTTTTCTGGATTTTGGACATTTTCGATTAGTGGGATACATTTCTCAGTTTTGATATGCTAACCATCATGCATTTTCCAAATTTTGGCCATTTTTGATTTGTGGTATAAATTTCTCAGTTTTTATAGGCTAACCATCATGCATTTTCCAAATTTGAGACATTTTCGATTTGTTGGCTAGATATCAAGGCTAGTTTTGAGCTGATGTGGTCAAAACAAATTGTTTCTGGTTTAAAATCAGCTTGTTCGTTTCTTATATTTGCATTGATTGCAGATTTTAATTATGTCAAGGATGATTTTTGCGAGTATTTTTATTGTTGTGTTGGGAAAGAATATACTTCTCCAGTTCTTGTCCCTTAGATCACCTTTTTTAGGGATAGTAATTTTTAAGCTCTTTTCCCATTTTTGTGGTATTCTGCCAGTTAGTACTTATGAGATAGGCATACATTTGTGTGGTTCTGCTGGATCAGTGTCCAGTTCCCTAAAGATATAATAATTATACGGTTAGCTCATGTGGTTTGATTCGTTTGAGCCGCCTAACTTCATTTTTATTGTCCAGTAATTGTACAGCCTCAACGTTGGTGTGGGTAGGAACTCTCTTCTTATATTTTATTGCACATTCCCGGATAACGTCGTCTATTAGTCTCTGTGTATGATCATTCGCAGAAATTTGTTTTGACTACGTTGTATAATGTCTCTATTGGATTTTTAAGTACAACCTCATAGCTGAGTACCATACATCCATATTGGTTTGAAGAAAGTCTAGTAGACTAGTCTTTTGCAATACAGGTTCATTTTTGGAATGATGCCAAAACGTGATGTCTCCAGTTGAGCCTTGAATGTAAATGTAGACCAAGGTTTTTTGCCGTTTCAATCTAGGGCACTTGCATTCCACTGAGGTATATGTGTAGATTGTTATTTTTTTATCGAAGCGTAAATGTCACAAGGGTTGGTTTAAGCTCATTAAGCATGATTTTCTAGTCAATTGGTTGTGATTCGTCTACTGACATAATTACAGTGTCGTCAGCGAACGTGCCGATGAAAATTTTTTTCGTTGTAGGTATATCCGCAGTGTAGAGAAGGTATAGGGTCCCAATACGCTTCCCTGTGGAACTCTCGCTAGCGTTGGATAAAACACAGAACGCGTTTCTTTATGGATGGCTCTGAATTGGCGATCAGAGAGGTATGATTCAAGCACCTGGTGATAGTTTTGTGGTAGCATTTTGCTCATCTTGAATGTCAATTCGTTGTGCCAAACCCTATCAAAGGCCTGTGATACACTCAGGAATACAGCGGGGTAGTATTTCTTTTTTTCTAATGCTTGCTCAATTATCGTAGTTATTCGATGGACTTGATCCATTGTGAAGTGGTTATTCCTGAATCCAAATTGAAAATCAGCAATGTTTCCCTTTGGCTTTAGATGTTTTAGTAATAGTTTTTCAACCAGCTTTGATAAGGTGAGAAGCAGTGAAATTGGTGTGTATGATAACAAATTGCTCTTCAGCATAATTATTTGTGCCGTTTCGACATACTTCAATCTCATACAGGCAATACATAAGTATGTGATCATGATAATTGCTTTACGTGGAAGTTCCTTGAATAGACCCGGTGATATTTCATCAATTCCTGGTATTATTTTTTGGTTAAGACTTTTGTCAATTTCTTCAGCAATTTTCATTGGCGTAACCCTTTTAAAATCCTGATTTGGTTGGTAAATAGGTGTTACGTCTATGTTGGATTGAATGTCATGGGGTTGAAATACTGTTGCTAGGTTTTGAGCAAAGAGTTCCGCTTTTTCTTTGTCTTGTCGAACCCAACTGCCTTGCTCATTTCTTATAGGTGGTATTCGAACTATAGGACAATTAAATTTTCTGGTTGCTTTCCATAACGAGGAGTCCTTATCTATTTCTGGGCCTAGCCAGAAATAGATAAGGACCCAGCTTAAGTAGTTGTCGAAGCAATCCTGTTTGAAGCTTATGATTAGCCTATTGACTTTGTTACTTATTCGATTGAAAGTTGTCCATATTCTCCTTGCCTTTCTTCTTCTTTCCTTGATTTGTTCCCGATTTCAGCCGGGTATTAGACTTCAATCTCCGCTTTGTTCTTTTATTATGAAGTAGCTAGACTGGCGGCCATAAGAGTGTATTCAATGAAATTATTTGTTTGTAGTTCCAATTCTTCATTGCTTTTAATACTAACTTGAGATCCCAATGCGTCGATCTGTTAGTAAGGTTTTGGTTTTTCTTTTTCTTGCATTGAACAATGCATTTCCTTTTCAAGGAGGAATTAGCCTGGAACCCCAAGCTGTATGTTTTATATTATAGTCCCATCCAATAATAAATCTTGGACCGAGTCTATTGAAAACGTTATTAAATTGTAGCTTCGTTGGTGTATGCCGTGGAGGACAGTATGCTGCCGCATTATTTAGATCTGCGCCATTATATTGCATTGAGATATCCGTTGCTTGAATGTAGCTTTCACAAATATAATTAGTACAGCTGAACCACCTCTGGCTTTTTCACTATAGGATGGGTTGTCCAGTAGGAATTAAAACCCTTTATTCTGATAAAGCTTTTGTTGGAGAAGTGCGTTTCTGAAATCAGTGCAGTATCTTTATTGTTTGTATGGAGAAATACTTCCAGTTCTTGGGCTCGTTGGTTTAGCCCATTAGCGTTCCAGGTTACAATGCGTAGGAACGAGTTAACAATTTGTGTATATGATTTTCTTTCCAGTTTTGCCTCTTTTTTGCTAAGTGACCAAGTGTCTGTTGAATTCGTGCATAGGATAATGCAACTGTGGATGGTGTGATTGTTGTTTGTAGTTTAGCAGCTCTGGTTTATACTCGCTGTACTACGCTTATTCTATTATTTTGTTGACTTTTAATTTTGTTCTGATATACACAGCATCCTTTATAGTTTGCAGGATATCACTGTTGTTGACAAAGAGCACATGAAGGCGCGATATCTGGTTGTTTATTGTATTTTGTCGTGTGATGATCCTCAGCACATTTAACGCATTTGGTTTGACGATAGCAAAAACTTTTGGTATGTCCAAGTTGTTGCGACAATCCGTACATTGTGGAATGCCCCTTTTCTTGTTAGGTGACTCAATTATACAGTACGCAAGTTTCTTGAGGTTGTATACTTCTTTATCGTTGTCGTTTGGTTTAAGTCGATGTAAAACAATGGAAAGTGTTTCTTGTCTTTCACACCATTAGTTGTGATTATTTTGTATGTGTTGGTAATACCTGCGACATCATGTCCCATTTTTCTAAGTCTGCTTTAATTTTATCGTGACGAATGGAAGATGGTGAGCCTCTGATTACCACTCTTTAAGCGTTTTCGCTCTTGAGTTGGTAGGTGTGATATTCGATATTTTCTAGTTGGTTACTGGGTTCTTTTTTAATTCTTCCAGTAATTGTTTGATCTTTCTGTAATCATTTTCATTTTGACAGGTAATTTTAATGTCACTAATTGAAAGCGCCTTAAAATTAGTTGATTCACTAGTGGTTTTTATTACTTTTTATTGCTCACGAAAATGAATGGAGGCAGTACTTTTGGGTTTTTCTGTTCAGTGTTAATGTTCACACTTTGTGTAATATTTTTGGATGAGTTTTCGTTTTTGTGCGCCTCATTTCTTAGAATTTCTGTTTTCAGCACCGGAAACTTCGTTTTCCAGTTCTTCCTCATTAGTGCAATACTCCTCTTGACTCAGAACATTGAATCTAATATTCTGTTGATAGATTGGAAATTGCCGCAGGAACCAGTTGGGATTATTTGAATGACCATGTTGACTGGATGATGGATGGCTAAAAATGGCTTGAAGACAGATTATTATCCGTGCTGAATCCTCAGCTTTGCTATTTTTACCCTTTTCTTTTAGTGTAGAGTTCTCTCACTTAAATTTAGCAACTCCATTGCTCAGCTGTGCGATTAGTTTCACCATTTTTTTATATTTATTGAACAGCTTCTCACTGTTTATAATATTTGTTGACGCACTCGGCATTTGTTCTGATAATGTGAAGTTCCTTTTTTATTGTAGGCTGTAATTTTTTAAAATATTTTATGGTTTGGTGATCTGATTGTAATAGAGCTCCTTCGGAATGAAAATTGTTCTTCGTAACTCTTTTGATCGTTGGTAGAATTTTGTAGCAATGTTTGGTCTCCCCTAGAATCCATTGGACCGACCTCCGAAGAGAGTGGATTTTCCTGATCATCAGATATGCTACCTAGGGTATTAAGTTCCTTGTTTTTTTGTCCATCGCGTTTTGTTGTTTATAGTGTTATTACACTCACCTCTAGAAGTATAGCCGTTGTGATACATTAACCATGCAAGATAACATTGCCCAGGTGCTACCGCGTGGAGGTAAACTTCCGAAATTTCCGATGCGCGTCCGAGTACGGCCAATGATCGACATTTGGTAGTTTATCCAGTTTGTATTATTTCTTCTAGTATTCGTTTCGTGTAATCTTCTAGTATTCGTTTTGTGTAATTTTCAGATTAACATGTAATTGGTCCGTGAAATCCTAGCCAGCCAGTTTCCAGGGCTGCTGGATAAGGTATACTGGCATACCTCATGGTTAGACAAAAAAACATTATTCCTTTTTCTCAAAGAAGTGTTTGATGATATTTACAAACCTGTGCACTTGCTTTATGGTTCCATGTTGATTTCGGAATCTAAATTGATGATCTGGTATAACCTGATATTTAATTTATTTGACAGAAGACACTTCAAGTAGATAGATTTTCCTCTGATGTTGTATATGAATATTTGAATATGATTTAAATTTACCATTATGCATTAAACTATCCTTATAGTATTCTTTCTCATTAGCTCTATTCAGATTTTCTCTTTTTGAATTGCTTTTTCTTTGTTGACTTGAAAAGCAGTTTCCCAGGGCAGTTAATTTTCTCCAGTAACATCCATGTTTATTGCGGTTTTTGTTTTTTCTTGGAGTTGTATCAGTTTAAGATGCCAAGTGCACCAGTACTGAATCATTGCAGTCACTGGATAACGAGGAGTGAGAGCCCGCTTGTACAGTCTTCTCACCCGCAGAAACTGGGTCTCCGTTCTCTAAACTGCAAGATTTTCCTCTGTTTGGTTTACAAGTTGGATTATTTGGATTATTTGGTTTAGGTGTTCCACTCATGAGAAAAATGAATTTGACGATGCATTTAATCATGCGCTGATAACTACCAGCTTCGATGCCTAGGTTATTCTGTAAAGACAAAGCCAATCAAGCCATATAAGCTGCAGATAAATATAGAAACTGGTAAACCATTACTCCATTTTAATTTGCACACGCGTAAAATTCTATGGAACTCATTCCCATTAAATTTTCGCGGTATCATTAAAAAAATAAATTAACGACAAACGTAAAATGTAAATCGTTTACATTTTAATTGCGATGAGCGGAAATAAAAATCAATTAAAATTTTTTACAAATTTTATAAATATTTAATCCCAGTATTCGCATTCATAGTCACAAAAATTTCAATAAACATTATCCTCTTTAAAACTTGATTTTTTTTTTGCCATATCTCATAAGAGATCACATCATTATATTGAGAAGCAAGAAAATTTTATTACGACATAAGATGTTAGATTGATGTAAATCAAGATACTAATTTTATTACCGTATCATTTTTATCTGTTAAACAAAAAAAAATCATAATAAACGATTAAGTGCAACAACAAAACAAAAATCGTATATAGTTAAGTCTAAGCACTTAATTTTAAAACCGCAAGACAAACAAAACTAATTACGTATTCATGAAGTTGACATTAAAAAAAATGTAACGTGAGTAGCGCAAATTACCTTTTTACGAAACTTTGCGCGGAAAAAAAAAAAAAATGTTAACCGTTAATCTTTTAAGCATATTATAAGATATATGATTTTATGTTGCTTTAAATCGAGATTAGAGAATATTATCAAAATCATATCGTTTAACAACAATAACCTTTATGATGATCTGCATCTTTTAAAAAAACATTTGAGGGCCTGGGGCGATGTACGCTTGTATTTTAATTGTCGGTAAATTAAATTAAAATCCAATGAAACCAGTAATTATAATTAAATCTATCTTTTATTAGTATATATATATATATATATATATATATATATATATATATATATATATATATATATATATATATATATATATATATATATATATATATATATATATAGATATATATATATATATATATATATATATATATATATATATATATATATATATATATATATATATATATATATATATATATATATATATATATATATATACATATATAGAACATATGTAATTAATGGATGGTAATTAAATGTCTAATTTCAATCATCTTAAGTGAAGCTGGAATTTATATAAAGTGTGTGAATTTTCTTATATTTATACATTGCCGGAAATTGAAAGTAATTTAAATAAAAAATGAATTCAGTATTTGAGGGAAAACCACAGTTAAATCTAAAGAGGATGAATTGGATAACGATGGAAATAAATAACTTCTTACTAGCAAAGAGTAGAAGGCCAAAATATCGAACAAATTTTCTGAAAGCCAAACCACAGATGTACATTAGTTTGACCGATATGCCCACACATTTTTGACAAGTAATCTGGTTCCTCCGGTTCCGCAATTAAATGATTGGTTTTATTTGAAATTATGTTTTTTGTAATTATCACAAAAATTTCGGTAAACATTGGCAGTCAAAAAACTTCGTATGTTTATCGCGGAATAAATGGCAATGTATGTTCAAATTTTGATTGAAATTAGAATTATTTACATTACTTCCATACTAATAATTTGCATTTTCCCACATTTCAATATCAACAAATTGATAATAATGTCAAAATTTATCATCACAATTTTTGGTTATTTGGGATAATATGTAAAACTAAAACTTTTTTAGGCAGGGTATGATTAAAAAAAAAAAAAAACAAAAAAATATTGAAATTAAATTCTGTGACGGTCGGTGACGGTTGGGAAACAAATTTTTATATTCGTAAAAACGAAAGGAAAAAAATACACATTCATCAAAGTCGGCTTGGTATAACAAAAAAATCAAAACCAAATTGATTTTATTTTTTCTTTAGTATAGCGGTGCAACTCGTGATAATCAGTTGTTCGTGTACGTTGTATACTAAGATTTCAAGCTCATATTATATCTCGTTCTCTCTCATCGAAATGTATTTGAAATAGAGATATATCGACATTAGCAATTATTGCGTAAAAAAAACGCTGTGGTGGCTGTGTCGTCTGCACGGTCGTAGTGATACGTGATAACTTAAGAGTTTTAAAAATCTATCTCGTTGTTTTTGTCGTTTTAAACTAACATGTTGGCATGTTGGCTGAACCGCTGACGTTGATGTGGATGGAGACGTACCTGGCCGATACGCCTCTGATTGAGATCCTTGTTTCGAATTAAACAATTTAAGTTTTACAAATCTATCTTGTTGTTTTTTATTTTTGTTGTAATCTCTTCATGGTTTATGTAATCCCATTCCATGATGCTATATAATAAATTAATTAATTTTTACAGACACTATTTGGTATTTAACTTAATTTTTTTAGTGCTAATTTTACTATATTTACCTTTATTATTTATTATTTTTACTTAATTTTATATTTATTTTATTATTTTTAATTTCAAATAAATACAAATGGCATCGAATCGAACGCAGTTTTTTGTTTTTTTTGAAATTTTAAAATTGGCTAATGTTCTGTCATAGTCATAAAGAGCGGCATAGAGAACGATTCTTGTATTTCAGTGAACTTACACTGAAGATGTAAAGTGACATCTATTACTATTTATATGTACTACTTTATATTGTTTCATTTCACACATATTTTTATGTAATTCGCCTCAATGTATGCATTATTGTAATACCAACTTTCATTTGAAAACAAATAATTGCAATAATTAGGCAATTAGAGAGACATTCAGACTGTATAATTTGGAATTTATGTTTTTTTTTCTTAATTATAATTAATCTTAATTTTAATTTAATTAAATCGCACTGTTCTTTACGCAAATTTTGACATCAAAATTGGTTCGATCAGTTAATGCATTCTCTCGCTAGCATGTTAAATCGCTCTAATCAGAGGTTCGCGGCGTGCCCTCCCCCGCCTCCTGTTGACCACAATGTGAAAATACCAAAGAATGATGCATCGAGATTAAAGATGAACCTACGCAATGATATATTTAGAATGAAGTAATACTTTATATTTAATGAGTAGTCTCCATGCAAACAAGGACAAATTTCATTCGATTTTCTGAACATGCTAGCCTTAGTTCTGAGTTTAAAAACGTTATCACGTTAAAATTCTTATAGGAAACGTAACTAATCCTAATTGGAAAACATAGATAAAAATGACAAATGTTCTGTCGAAGTATTGTCTTCATTGATATTGTTTTTATTATAATTTTCAAAAATACATGCCTACATATTGAAAAAATAAACAACAATAAAAATCAAAAAATATTAATAAATAAATTTATTAACTTTATTCGGGTCATGGTTCCAAAATCAGAGGTTGAACAAACGAAGACGTAATCTGACAAAAACAGTGCATCTATACATCACCAAAAATGAAACCAAATGCGGAGAAGAGTAAACTAGCGCCAGAATATTTAATTACAATTCAGCCACACAGCATAATCGCTTCAATGGATATTTCTACACCGCAATAACTAACGAACCGTCAACAAATATAATGCCTGGTCTAACTAGCTAGTGTCAGAGTTTTGCAAGAAAATATGCTAAAATCAAGGAATAAACAAATAACAGCGGGGCAGGAAAATAAACACATTAATGTATCTGTGAAAGTTAAGCTAAAAACAAGAATGAGTGCAGAGCAAGAAAAAAATAATTATCTAACCTCTCTTTTGCACTTCAGTCAAAAAGTGTGAACGATTTACTGAATGATCATACACAGCTAGCAATTAAAGAAGAAATTTTAGAATTAAATCCCAGTTTACCATATAAAAACTTTAATTCCAACAAGAGTGTTCATCAAATATATCAAAAACAAGTTTTAAATAATAAGTTTGGTTTTATATGCTTCATTTGTGATCGGCTGTGGTATGAAAACGATCTGAAAATCCTATTGCCACTGCAAGAACAAACTATCCACAGAATGTTTCCAGAAATCAATGTAAATAATAAAATGGCGTGTAGCTCTTGTAGACTACCACTCAGTAAAAATATTATCCCTATATTGTCGAAGTTTAATGGTTTTTCAAAGCCAAAAATACCAGCGTATCTACCCAAGCTGGATTTGGTCTCCGAACGACTCCACGGATTCCATTTTTGCAAATTCGGTGGTTTCATGTACATGGTATTATGGTATTTTGAGCAATATGGTATTGTGGGTAAAATTATTAATATTCCAGTGAACGTGAATACAATGGTTAACCAATTGCCGCGGAATATTGATAATGACCACTGCATCAATGTTTACATAACGAGGAAACTGATTCATAAATCGAGTTACTTGATGAGCTTAGTCAACAGGAAAAATATTTAACTTAGGTTAACATATCTAACAAAAACTCTACTCTACCAAATGTAAAAAAAAGTGTCACTTCTGTCGCGCGTACAGGCTACACATAACTTTTTTTTGTTTATTGGTTACAATTTTTGATTGTTTGAAATAAAATAAAAAATTCAATCTAGTCTGTATTTCAATCATATCAAATATGACGCAACTATGGTGAATTACCGTTATCAAATTTTTTTGTTTTAATTTTCGTTGTGGTTTTTCAGTGTGTATCGTGAAATTTATAAATAATTTACTACTTTTATTTTAGTTTATTTATAAACTAATTAATGTCTTTTTAAGTGTACAGTTTATCGATAAATATTAGCTGTTTTAAGTGTTTTACTGTGAGTCTAGTTAATTATTTTAAATTGCCATTCTTCATATTCACTAACTCTTTGACATTATTATTGGGCTGCAACTCTGTATAACTATATCGTTGGTCTATGACTAGTCAATATATAAATAATTTTAATTTTCTTGGTGGATATGGTCCAGCAGTTAAGCATTTAGCCTGTGTACTACATGTTTGACAATAATTGTATAACTATAGCATTTTATTTAAAGTGAAAGTTAAGAGTTAAGTTTCTTTAGAATGTCATTTTATTTTACGCTATATCCTATAATATTTATTTGTATTCATAGCGGGAAAATTAATAAAACGCTTAAAAGCAATGTTCGAGTTCGAATCCCAACAGGGTCAGGATGCAAAAGGGAATTTTTCTCACAAGATTACGATCGGTGATATTGATAAACACAACTATGACCACCTATTGGTGTGCAGAACTCATGGGCCGAACCATCTTCCATGTCATCGTGGTAACATGGAGCTATGCAATGCGGAGGTGGTATACTGTACTTGTGTGAATGGGTTGAATGAATTTGGGTGTGAATGGGTTGAATGAATTTGGGTTAGTTTTGTTGTTTTATTTGTTAGAATTATTGAAGAAAATATTAAAATGTGCTCAACATTTCTTTATTATCATGTTGATTATAATTCTCGACTTTATAATAAAAAGGACGTTAGTCATAAATTACAAGTTGTCAATACATTGAATTTAAACTTTAAATTGTATAGAAAATCACCAATTTTATTATTTGCTGGTTTTTTAAGAGGTAATGAAGGAGTTATTGCTAGATTGTGTGATATTTTCTATTTTAAATGTATATTAAGTAAAGGAAAAACGGGCTTAAGACGACTTTCGCCTTTTTAATTATAGAGTCTAGAATAATTATTATTATTTAATTCGCTCTAATGTAGTGATATTAAAATTTTTCAGATTGTGTATAAATAATGTAATAAAATTGTTAGACCATTTTTAAATTTTTACATATTCTACCAACAACAACTTTATAATCAAAATTATGTTCTATGTGTATTTTGAAGGGCATATTTTAAAGGATACAGATCACCTTAATGAGCTAATTACAAATTGTCTGTTGCTTTTAATTTCGTGTTACTTCCACTGAAAATGTTCGTCAAAATATTTTATTAAAAATGTTACTATAATCCGTTTCTGGATTGCCTAGAAATACTTCTTTGACGACAACCTGCACTTAACATAAAAGCTTCTGCAGCATGTTTTGATTGAATAATTCCATATTCCGGAGTGTGTGTATATTTATAAATCCTTTTGGCATCAAAACGATAAGGAAGCCGTAATCTCGATCTGTTATTTCTAACTGCCATGGTATCTGGTAGTATTTTGGTAGATTTCTGGTAGATTTTAATTGTTGGTTTAATTGACTCGTTATCGGTGCATTTGTCATGCAGAAAAAATTTTATTAATTTTAATCTAGTGGATATAAATCTTTTGAATTACGAGATCCTTTCACTTCGATTATTCCATCGTTTCCCATCAATCCAACCGGCGTTTACTTTCTCGGAATGCGAATTTTATGAAAGATCCTTTTTTTTTAAATTGCGCAGAGCACGTCTTTGGTCCAACTATTAATTGTATTTCCTAATAGTTTTCTTTGTGTGATATGCGAATTTGGGTACGGTTTAACATCTAAAATGTGTAAACTAGCATCTCCGTTTGCAACTATGTTATGGTATCGAATGCCATAAAATTCTTCGCTTTTTCTTTAAACTTCTTCTAAATCATCTCGTTCTATTCCAGTTGATGTGCTAGCATTGTTCAAATTGCATTCATGATCTTTGGGTCTAGTTTGTTTTAGTTCTGCAATTCGACAAGTAATATTTATTTCGAACAGCACTCCATATTTTTTTTGTTTCTATGGCAGCATCATACCTTTTTCTTATTGCATCCACCTTGAACGTAAAGCTTCTTTTTGAAATTTATTAAAAGTATTTGGTGCCAAACATGGGATATGTCAATGGCTGTTGAATTACCCGATACCAAATGCAATACCAGCTAAAATACTTTGGTAGTTGATTGAATTTGGGCTTGCTTTCTGTTAAACTTGAGATGAAATGTTTTAAATTAAATTGCAAATTTTGCATTATAACATTTTTGTAATTTAGTTCAATTCTGCGTGTTTACCTATTAGAAACTGTACATTTTGTAAAAAGCATCCAAAAGTCATATTGTAGCCGCCAATTTTTACGTGTTGGTTTAAAAAGAGATTTATGCTTAAATTGCGGTTGCCATTGTTTGATTTAAATTTTTTAACTTGAAAATGGCTTTACTGTTTCAGATTTAAATTGTTGGTTGTTTTGAGGAAGGTGTGATGTTAAATTTACATTTGATAAATCACAAGAACTTTTAGCAGACCTGCACGAAATAAATAACTCCCATGTCTCGTAAAAGACTTCTAAACCAGCATGTTTAACTTAGAATTTCACAACATACTCCTTGGCTTGTCGTATGAGGCATCTAAACGAAGGTTGGAACGTTGAGCTAACTTTACCCGCATCCTTAAAAACTTCATTTTTAAAAGATGAACAAAAGAAAATATGAACACCACCAAAATTTAACCCGATTCCCGCTTATGTTAACGGTACGTGGCATGTGCAGATGCAACGAGTTTTATAGCATTTAAAATTCGTAGTAGCGCTCTTGCTAATTCATTGCCATATTTTTTTGCGTGAACTCGTTGCATATACCACAGTAGGTGGTCTTATTATCAATAAATAAAACCGCTTAAATTACACCATAGCTGTTTCCATTTATAGTAAAAAACAATTTACATTCGCTTTTGGTAGTGAAAAGACGTTTTGAAGACCGCTGCTATCAGTTTATTTATGTTTGTATCTGAATTGGATTCATCACACCCTGCTCAGCTTTTGCTTGTATTTGGTTTGCACATGATTTTTCTTTTTCTTTTATGCTCTTTACCATCTTTTACACAAGTCTTTCTTCTGGACGAAGAAAGCAGAGTTAAATCTTAATTTGAAAAAAATTTTGTGCGCCCAAAATTTTAAAGGATCTTCAAACTCGTTGTAGATCTCAGAAGCTAAGAAATAATTGAGCAATTTAAATTAACTTTGGTACAGTTTATGTGTACAACAAGACCTATTCTTAGAGGTTTCATTGACCCCAATCGGACCACTATTACATACTTTGAGATTTTCATACATCTGTTTTAACCTGAGATGTGA
Source organism: Tipula confusa (assembly GCA_963556175.1). Taxonomy (NCBI): domain Eukaryota; kingdom Metazoa; phylum Arthropoda; class Insecta; order Diptera; family Tipulidae; genus Tipula; species Tipula confusa. The sequence continues at coordinate 213,217,397 of OY744475.1, read as the reverse complement.
ATCCAAATATTTTTTGTTAGATTGAAACGGTACGATTTTGCAGAAAAATACTGTGTAAAACATCAGCATATTTTAATTTTAATTTGCAAATAGCACAATTTATCTTGAACTTTTGTGTTATTTACGCTATTTTCATCCACATAATTGTGATATAGCAGATAAATTGTTTCTAAAATTAAATTTATGATTTTCATCTTAAGAATATAGAGTAAAATAAATGATAGCGTTTTTTAGTTTTATAAACTTATATCATAAAAAGAATTCGAAAATGGAGTTAGCGTAAAATATGATGTAGCGCAATTTGGCCGCAAAAAGTGTTCATACCCAATTTGGAATGAAAGTAAGCTCAAACAAAAGAGAATTGCGTAAAACTTATGAATCAATGAAAGCCCCAAAATCAAAAATTCGGCGGATAGCGTACTATAGGCCTGGACCACGATATACAATGTTACGCGATTTCCCCCACTGTACATTCCATTTAACATATATAGTTGACGTGTGAGCATATTTTTAATTTCATTTTTAAAATAATTTGATGAAAAAATGTTTTTTTTGGCAAAAATTTAAAAAGTTGATAGTTTATTGACCCCTCCAAAAACTATAAATACTGTTTGCATTGCTTATACTCAGCTAACGAAGGTTTTATGACTTCATTAAATAATTTCCTCATATCTAACACTTAAAATCTTATATTTCAACTATCTTTGAGCTTTCACAACGAAGCAGAAATCCAATTTACATGCACATAACATAAAATACGCATAGTAAAAATTTAAATCATTTGAATCAGCAGAACAACCGCACCAAAAACATAAACAACATACATTGTATATTGCAAAATTGAAACCAAAACCATCATAAATTTGCTTGTGCTCCTCCCTTCCAATCTTGCGTCTCACAACCTCAAAACTATACAATTTTATTTTCTCCATCATTTTCCATTTCATTCATAAAATTCCACAAGAATAATAATAATAATAATAATAAAGTTGATGAAGAAAAACTAAATTATCAAAATCTGAATGAAAATGATGCACACAAAATAAAAATAAAAATTTAAATGGAAACACATTTTCCTGCACTCGACTTGAACTTTTCTTTCATTTTCTTTTTTTATAATACGTCTACGTATAATGATATGGGTATATTAGGTGCTGAATAATTTATACAGTTTGTGATCGTACAAGATATTTTTAACACAAGTGTTTTGAGAATAAATTTTCCTTTGTAGTGTGACAGAAAGAATTTCTTAGAGCTAAAAATTTTAACATGTCCAAAACATTAAAAACATAAAAAAATATATAACTTCCTGAATACCATATGTATTCAGGAAGTACCATTAAATAAATTGTGAGACATATTGCTTCTTCGTGTGAAAAGAACTATATTTTAACCAGCAAATAAATAATAGAAAGTATTATCAACTGGTATTATCCACCGGCTAAAGTTACACCGACCTGCACACACCGATGCAATATCAAAAAACTTTAACGGTTTTTTCACTTTTATGTTTATTAGGTGAGATTAAAAACAATTATATTTTTATAAAACTCTCTGCATACATTTTGAAAAGGATATTGCCCACAAATTTACGAACATTAAAAAATCAATAAGACCAAGAAACATTTGAACAGCAATACAATAACTACTAGATCAAAAAACTACAGAAGAGCGAGATATCAGAGTTGCTACGATGTCTTAACATAAAGAGGTGACCAATCGAATCAAGAACGGTGCGGATTAAGTCAAGAACGACGTTTAGGAGACCGCTACACAGTGAAAAACTAAACTTTGATGATTTTTGCAGCCCAAATCCAAAGAAATCAGTCGCAAGAAAAGAATCAAGCACATTTGGTTCAGCATTTTGCAATTCAAAAGTTTTTCTTGTGCATTCATAACATTTACGGATATTGCCAGTTTTCCTGAAATTATTTTAAATTTATCATTTGCGGGCAAACTGCATCTGATAGACCAGGATTGGTTGTCAGAGTCTACAAAATTAAGCACGACTGATTGATGATGTCACAAAATAATTTTGGCGAGTGCATTGCATTTTCGTATACATGATTGAGGTCCAGAAGCGCGGCCTTCTAAAATCAAAAATGTATGAAAAAGCCCACACAGTCATGCGCCTACTTCTGTATCTATCCATTTACCAATGCATTTATTTTGAGGAAGGATGATCCATCAAACGCTAACTGAACTTGTGACCTTCCATCTCAATACTTCCGATGAAGAAGCGTGTCAATTGCTTCTTCGTGACATCGTAGCCAAAGATGTGCCAATAAAGTCATCTAAATATTTAGTGAGATCACGAAATGAGAAGCATTTCTACCTCCGTATTTTGCTGCGGTATGTTTGTGGTTCACTAACCACGTGCTATAATCTCGATCGTCCAAGTGGATCTGGCATAACATTTTTATACAGAATTCTTTTATCTTGTTTGCATCTATCGGTTTTGCAGCAACCTGCAACAGTCTTGACGGGAGGCAGAACAGTTCACAGTTTCTCATTACACTGCAGTTTTGCGTGACGTAGCTCGCATATTCATCGCCAAAGTTACAATGCTGTCTAAAGAAAGTCTTAGAGGCATTGACCTATATTACTTCGTGATATTATGAAAAATGACCGGCAATTTGGTGGTAAATCGCTAACTAATTGATAGTGACAATTTCCGCCAAATGTTGCCTGTTATTCCACGACGTACCAATTTCGACATCTAACACTGTCAATGAACATGACAAGTGAAGGTCAACGAGAACTTAATGAATGCTTTCTAAAAGTCGATGAAGGAACTCCTCATAAAACCTCTTCTCTTCGCGACCTTGAACTATTTCAACTTCTTCCAACAAAAATTGATATTGGCAGCTTGATGGACGCAACAATTCTCAAATAGAGACATTCTGGCTTCAACCAATACTCAAATTCTTAAAACTAGTCGTGTACTTATCCGTCGATCATCTTGCAGTTTAAAAATTTTGATTGTCTAATGCCGGGAGTACAGTTCCAATAGGTCAAGTACTGTATTGTTTCCCATTTACTAATTGTGTAGAATGCAGAGGCCTACGGGATACCACAGGAAGGCTTAAGGCTAATGAGTCTAGTCAATGAGCCTGCCCGTGCAAGCTTGTCAGTTATCTAATTTCCAGTGATGCTCTTGTGACCAGGTACACTACCCAACTTTTAAACGACTTAGAGTCCAGACAGTTAGAAGCCAGTGCTTTCAATGCTGCTTGGCTGTCGGACAAAATGTGGATAGAGGCGCCTTTAAGTCCTTTAGTCGCAAACAGTGCAGCTTTGAAAGTGCACCTGAATCATCGGATTTCAGAAGAAGCCCAATCTCGTTGGACCCAAACAAATTTTGCTGTTCGGAGAAGTTTTGCCCTGATCATATATTAAGTTACATGGCTTAAGGTGGAGGCCCCAGATTTTCCCTTCACTAACCCAAGGTTTCTGGTTAAGGCCAAGGGTAAAATGTTTTTGAGCAAACCTGTTGCAAAAGGTGTCCGAGGCCCTTTTGAGTTATGCAAGTTTGCGTGTAGTACCATAATAGTAACAGCCATACTAGATTTTAGGGTAAGCAGCTCTCCGCTACTAATTGCATGACAGCCGACTGCTTCGCGGAATTTGGGGTATTGCTCCTATGTTTCCCCGAATCAGCTCGAACGGCCCTAGGCTTAATTCCCAAGGTGGGAGCCGTTGACTTAGAGTGTCTTCCATGGCAGCCATTTGTATGGTCAATCTAGCTGATTACTCAGATACCTAAGTAGGAGTTGTGGAGAGATCCATTGACCCTTCTCCCGACGAAGAGGCCGCAGGAACAGAATGCTCTACAGCACTGCTGTTCTCAGATGCCCCTTCCTTGTTGGTTTAGTTGGTGGAAGGGTACGAGTCTAATGTGAACGCAGTGGTATGCTACGTTTCTTTTGAATTCCCACAGAGTCTTCATGGAAGAATCACCAATAGCCATAACCAAATGGACGAGTGTGGCAGTTGTCGTCCATTGCAGTATCTTCCAGAAGTTGCCCGCGAGACCATTGTTGTTCGCTTGAAAAGCCAAGGCTCTGTGGAAAAACCCCCTAACGCTGTTTGGCTTCTTCCACCAAAGTTATGTTCAGACTACATTTTGACCTTCGTTTATCAAAATTGTTCCTCATCTATTATGCTGTGGAATGATCGAAAAATACAAAGAAAAACCATCCTGTTCTCCAGAAAGAACCAAGGAATTGTGGCTTATGGGTTAGACCTTGTATCTCAAAAATAAGGTCAATGATACACTCTTGTCTTTGCCGTTTATTTCTTACTGAAAGGGTTGTCATCGAGGTGATTAGGTAAGATACCTAACCTAATACTGCCTGCTATATTTGCTATTTGATTGATAGAAGGCTTGACCGGAGAAGACTTACTTTTATCTTTTGTAGTTTATTAAGTTCCTAAGGTTCCTCGAAAGACCTCTCGCGCTTACCACAATACCTGCTGGGTGCTTTGAAAGGGAGCACGGACTTAGCAGTGTCTAGAGCCTCATCTCTAGTTTTGCCTTTCTTGAGCAGAAAGTTGAGGGACATATTCCCAATATCAGCACCAATGGTTGAGGAGCGATGTCAGAGAAATGACACTGATGTTGTCGTCACAGATGGTGTCTGTTGTTGAAGAAGTGGACTGTTCCTTTTCTTACCTTGACCAGACACCTAAGATATTCGATGGAAGTGGCCTTTGAGGCATCTACCGATATGTTATATCTTGTTATGATATGGTTATGACCCAGCTCAACAGATGGCAAAGTTGATGCTTTTAAAGAGGCATTACACTCTATATTTATATTTTTGGAGTTTCCAAGAGAATTCTTGAATTAAATTACAAAAAATGGATGGCTAATGTTATTTTCGCCAAAGTTTTGCTGGAGTTGAAATCTAGTTTGAAATCGTACTAATATCGATGTCATACAAAAAATATTTTGTAGCGTACACGATAAAATAATAAAATTTTCGAATTAATTTTTTGTCAGACGCCATATGATCATAAAAAATGTTAATTCATTATTAACACTCTCTCTCGTATAATATTTAAATATTGCAAAAAATAAAACCAAATTAATTGTTGACAATTTTATTGTTTTTCTATAATTTTTCATTGAACGCATATGTACGTACGTTAAGAAAATATAGACATTTTTACAATTTTTTTTTTTTTATAATTTGACATCAATTTAAGATCATTAAATTTAAATTTATGAGTTCTTTCGAAAAATAATTGGTACTAATGTTGGTGGTACGGCAACATTTGCAGCATTACAGTCTGTATACGTATATTTTGTTCGCGTGGGAGAAAAATGATTGCCGTTCGTACACCTTGATGATATATATTCCAAAAATGCGATATGCAGCAGTAAAACAATGTAGCACGGTGTCATAATCCAAAATTGGAATAATAATTTTTTGAATCTTGATACAAATTTGTACACAGCTTTAGAATAAATTAACAAGGGTGATGTCTTTAGTGCCATATAGATTCTTGTACTCATATATACATAAAATCACAACAAATATTCGAAAAATCTAGAAAAGTTTTTTAATGGTATGCGCTCCCGAATAGATCATTGTTTGATTTCGATTGAAAACTTTATCATTTTTTTTTTGTTAGTTTTCCATTTTTTAAAATGAATTTTTCACGTAAACAAGTTTGTTCTCCGGAGCACAATCAAACTTTTATTGTTATCCATTTAAAATTTTATAACATCCAATGGTCGATTTTTTTTTGAAGCAATTTACATTTGTTGGCACTAGTACATAGTTGTACGTTTAGATTTTTCCAATTGTGAAAATAATTATGGCTTTGTCTAGATCAGCTGCAGTCTAGATGAAGACTTGCTATTGATTGATTTAGAATTTACGGCCAAGCATTTAACAGGATCTTCCGGAGTTGGCTGGGTTCTGTTGGCCTTGTTGGTTAGCATAAGATAATCACAATTTTACTGAACTGCTCTGTATTCTGTCATATCTTATCAGGAACTACAGTGTGCTACCATTCATCTGTAATCTGTTCCCTGAAAACAAAATCTATTATTGAATTAATTGCTCTGAGCCGTAGGCTGTAATAAATTAAATTAATCTTAATCTGAAATTACAAATCAATTAATTTTTAATGATATAATAATTATTTAACATAATTATACAATAATATATTCCTGAAAGCTATAGACTAATAAATTGAATTAGTTTCCGCCTGAAAATTACAAAATATTAAAATTAATTTAAATTAGAATTTAAAACAATTGATTAAACATTACAAATCAATTGAGTTAGCCGTTTTATGACAAATACGTCATATAATAAGAAAATCAAATTTATATGCACTTTATTTGATACAAAACTTTAAAGTTAATACAATTTAGATTTTAAAAAATTATTAAACATTAAAAATCAATTGAATCAATCGATAATCGGATGAAAATCTAATTTATATGCACTTTAATTGACGAAAATTTTAAAATTAGTACAAATTAGATTTTAAAATAATTGATTAAATATTACAAATCAATTGAATTACCGGTTTTTGACAGATACGTCATATAATTGCAAGAAAATCTAATTTATATTGACTTTATTTGACAGACAACATTAAAATTAATACAAATTAGATTTTAAAACAAATGATTAAACATTACAAATTAATTGAATTAATCGTTTTATGACAAATACGTCATACAATCTTCGAAAATTTAATTTATATACACTTTATTTGACGAAAACTTTAATATTACTTTAAATTAGATTTTAAAAAATTGATTAAACGTTAAAAATCAATTGAGTTAACCGTTGTTTGACCAATCCGTCCTGAAAATTGAACAATGCATCTGTTAAACATTAACACTAAAGATATTTTAATCAACTGTGTCATTAAAATCATTCAAATGTAATGCATTCTCAACAACGGCTATCAATAATATTACGATGTTTTCACATATCTAATGCAAAACTAGTTTACAATCACGAACGACAATTATTACGCCAATCCCAACCACTTTCTCAGGTATTTGCCACTTTCTCAGGTCTCACAACGAAATATAAAAGATTACAATAAAATAATCATATAATTGCAGAGAGACATGTGCTTCTCGATATTGATACATCACCGATGTTTTTTGGGAATTCAAATCGGTATCTATAAAGCCGCAGTTATCTGAAAATGTACGTTAAGTTCATGAATAAGTGTGAAGAATTGGGTCACATGCAAGAAATGTCCAATGAATAATTATATTTGCAACATTATTACCTTCACATTCTTGCCAAACCTGTGCGTGGGTCCAGTCGTACAATCGTCTATAATAGACATCAATTTTCGTTTTTGGCAGCCCAATATGTTTTGAGTGGGGACATAGAAAAAATGTATCATCAGGTGCTAGTTGGAGAAAATAGTGCGAAAATTAAAAAATTTGACATACGAGTCAACATTTGCGTCATTCTTGTCAACAAGATGTCTAAAACCATCACTAACCTACCTATGCAATGAATTTAAATTCCCAGCCCCGTCAGTTAAATATTACGTTGTATATGCGGTATTTTCAAATAAAGATGAATCTCGGTCCCTTGATTTAAACACATACACCGACATAGATGCAAATACATCAAAGCCAGCAAGGACTTTGATCCTGAAATTACACAGTACAACAACATACATAAGGGGCGCAATTTGTGGAGCAAATGAAGGATACCCCTTCATTGAGTTTACTGAATCTTAACATCGTAAACAAAGAATTGAGCATAGACCGACACCCAGAATTAACTCGTGCATAACTCCTTTTCTAAATTGTATAAACTGTGTGTGTTAATGACGTTAAATCCGTTAGCTCGGTGACACAATAATCATTAACTGCTCTACAACAATCCTTGTTAACCCAATTGATGGACATAGTAGTAAATCTGTTGGATTCACACCTTCATAACTCATCTTTGGTAGAGAATCTCGTTATATAGTCGATCCCAATCATGATTTAAGAGCAGTTCCAATACATTCCAATACATCCAATCGGATCTCGGGATATGAAACATCCAATCGGATCTTGGGTTATGAAACTTAAATACAAATTATGATATCGAATTTGAATGCAAGTGGGACTTTTTGAGGGGAATCCTTGATCAAGTTTCTATCGTTTCGCCCATCACGAACGCACTTACGCAATTCTCTCGTTTTGCTTTAGGACTTTCTGTCATAAACAAAAAGTTCATTGATACTAGGATATCATACTGGAATCCATTAAGCGGTATCTGTATCCTTTTCCTGCATGTAAAGGATATATGATTCAGATAAAGCCAAATTTCACAAAATTCGATTTTAAATACCATATATCGTCATTACGTAAGCCACCAAGGGAGTAATCCTTTGAAAATATTTTTCAAATTAAAATAAGAAAAGATTAATTATTTCTTAATTCGAGATTGATTAAGTATGTTAATCGTTAAAATTAAATTATCAGCTTTACATTATAAATTTGTATATTTACTATACTTAATTATAAAACCCCACAGTTATCATCATTATCCAACCTTAATGATGATAATTGTAAAATAATACTTCAGCACTATTCAAATAGATACAAAAAAAAAAAAAAAAAAAAAATTAAGAATAATTAAGATGAAGAGATTAAGTTATACATATTGATTTCTTATCTTATAATAAAATAACTTTGCTTAACATAATATATAATAAATAAATAAGTGTATTATTTATTCACTCCCAAAACCACAGGCAACAAAAAAAAATTTAGAAATCTGCAAAGGGGTTAGCCTTTGCAAATTTACGAATTTGGTTCTGTATCAAAATACAACACGTAATAGTGGCCCCCGAACATGATGAATGATACCTTAATCAAAAGCTCTGGTTCTCAACATAAATATTGCTGTTAAGCAGTAAATACACATAAATTTGAACAAAAAAAAAATTTACAAAACAATTTAGAAATCAGTAAAGGGGTTAGCCTTTGCAAATTTACGAATTTGGTTCTGTATCAAAATACAACACGTAATAGTGGCCCGATTATGATGAATGATACCTTAATCAAAAGCTCTGGTTCTCAGCATAAATACTGCTGTTAAATACACATAAATTTCAACTAAAAAAAATTACAAAATAAATTAGAAATCAGCAAAGGGGTTAGCCTTTGCAAATTTACGAATTTGGTTCTATATACAACACGTAACAGTGGCCCGATTATGATGAATGATACCTCAATCAACAGCTCTGGTTCTCAGCATAAATACTGCTGTTAAATACACATAAATTTCAACAACAAAAATTATTAGTGAAAGTTCGAAAATTGGTTTGAGTATATATGTGTAGAAACTACAGCCTTTACGCGTTTACAGCGGTTAGGAGATATCGTTTAAGGTTAACAAAATATTTTTGTAGCTTTAAAAGAATTTATCGTGCACATTGGCAAAATGCTGAAAATTTTTATGAAAGTGATACACTTTTTTTGTGTAGCAGGTGTTAAAAATTACTGAAATGTTAATGTTATTCCTTGCCCAAACAGATAACGTATCGTTTATCGATGGAATAACCATTCTCTTAAACAACAAATACATAAAATTATAAAGTGCCAATAAAACATACACATAGGAATTTTCATTCATAATATCGTAAATACAAGGGTCGTATGACAAGTACCGACAAAAAGGGATGCCACTAATATTTACTGTACAATATTGAAACAAACAACTTATGCGTATTTTGTGCATTTAAAATGAAACAGCCACTTTTTATACCACCATCGTTGTGCTGTTATGTTGTCGTTGTTTTTTACCCTAATAATTTAGCAGTTCGATCCCTATGAGGATATAGTAATATAAAATAAAAATTCTCATAAATAAAAACAAAATTTCCATTTGTTATACAGTTAGATAACATCTTAAGATGATTTGAAGTGACAAATCCTAATAAGACTTCGAATAATGTCAAAACAATTTTTTTCCAGTGTACATAATAAATGATTTGGTATGACGGAAAATTATTCAATATTATACGGGTATTAACCCGTCATTATATGTAGTTAACCTGATCTTATGCATGATCTTATTTTTGAAACTGCATCTCGGTTAAAGTGTGTCCATTTTTTATTTTCTAAAAACCTGAGTGACCGATACGGAAATTTGCATAGGAATACCACTGTTCGAAATTGATAAAGGTATCAGTCACCACAATCGGACCACTATTTTGTACGCTATTGACTTCATCTACTTACCTTTTGAAGTTGCAATATGTAGGCGAAGTTTCATTGTCTTGACCAAGTGCCTATTGCTGAGAATCTTCTAATACACAACGAAACGAGGTATCAAAAAGTGATCCTTGACTTTATTACTCTTAAAATCCCTTTAAATTTGTATATACATAAACGTTACTCACCTGTCTTCGACTTTGCTGTTATTTCATTCTGAACCTGGTCGATGAATGTTTTATACGCTACCTGATACCTGGTACCTTTCAGATAGAAAATTTAATTTGTCTTCCACATTGGTTACCGCTTCCACAACATTTTTTCTTACGATTTTTAACATTTATTAGGTTGTCATCAAACCACGATGGAACCCGAAACATGTCTTTTATAACATTAACTGGATGCTATCTTTTAATGTCTATGAACAGGATTGAACAAAATCACAGATTCATCTCAGATCTCGCACATTGCAGTTCTCGAGATCCATAAGGCCGTCGAAACAATAATTGCCCAGATGTTTGTACCTCTTGTAAGCTAGCGCCGGGCATGAGCAAAGGAAGTGGCTTACAGTCTCTTCCTCCTGCTTATCTATACAGCTTCTACAGAAGACATTTGCCATTGACACAAGCCTCCTTGCATGCTCTCCAATAAGGCTCTCCAATGAGGCCTGTGAGCGACTCCACGATTATGCTTAAGTCAGATAGGGATAGTAGTGTTTTGGAGCGCTTCAAGTCCAGTTTCGGCCAGACTTGCCGAGCTACATTGCATGTTATGATGTTATTCCACCACTTTCGTGCCGAGGCTATCGCCTCCTTTTTAAACGCCATAAAAAGTGCTACTATAGGCCTCCCCAGATTTGCCTTTTCCGGTTTCAATTGGAGAGTTGTACCTTTACTTGCTAGTTCGTCAGCCCTACAGTTCCCTAGAACGTCCGAGTAACCGGGAAGCCAGACCATCTGGATATTGAGATGCTCACTCATCTCATCAAGAGATGAGCGGCATTTCAATGCCACCACGGACTTCAGAAAAACTGATTCCAGCGACTTGATTGCTGCCTGATAATCCACATATATTGTTATATCCCTTGCGGATATGACATTATGCATTAACCAAGTCAGCGTTTCCTCAATCGCTACCACCTCATCAAGTGGCTCGTTTGTAGACACTTCCACTCAAACACAGCAGAGAGTCGTGCAGCCGTAGTTACCGCGCTCTGCTTACCAAAGATATAGATAGGAAGAAGGTAGAGCATGTCCTTCAGAGCACGTGTAGGGGTTGCCCTCAGTGCTCCGCTTATAAGCAAGCAGGCCGTTCTTAGTACCTTCTCTATCATATTTTTTATAAGTTTTCTTGTCTAGTGCTGGCCACCACACATCACTCATCCCATACATCAGAATCGGTCTGACTACAGCAGTGAAGAGTCAGTGTACCAGCTTTGGTTTAAGACCCTATCTCCTACCGACGGCGTTCCTACATGAGTACAGAGCCCTGGTAGACTTCTTTACTCTCTCTAAAATATTGGGCTTCCAATTTAGCCTACTGTCTAAATTATGCCCAGAAATCTTGCCTTATCGGTAAAGACCAATACCGTGACTTTTAAGGTAGGAGGGGCGACTACCGGAATTTTATATTTCTTGATGAAGAGTACAAGCTCTGTTTTGGATGGATTTATACCCAGGCCACATTTGCTAGCTCACTTTGTAATGATTAAGAGTGCGTGTTGCATGACTTCCCTAATCGTGCTTAGGTACCTACCCGAGATCACGATTGCTACGTCATCTACATACGCTATCACCCCTATTCCCTCCCTCTCCAGTTCCAAAATTACTCCATTGATTACTATGTTTCAGAGAAGAGGTGATAGGACACCACCTTGCGGAGTTCCTCCAACTACTAGCCTCCTAATGGAGGATTCCCCTATCTCCGCGTTAACATTCCTGCATTCTAGCATCTGATTTATCAATCTCCTTAAGGGGTAGTCCACCTCTAAGAAAGACAGTCCTTCCTGAACTGCCTCCGACCTGACATTATTAAAGGCACTCTCTTTATCGAGGAAGGCGGTAGTACATACTTACTCTTTCGAGTGGATTGATTTCTCAATTGTTCGCACCAGGGAATGCAGAGCCGTGTCCACAGATCTCCCTTCCCAGTACGCATGCTGAGAAGTCGCTCAATTACTGGATTGTATTTTAGCACGTATTTACACGTCAATCAGTCTTTCCAATGTTTTCAACAGAAAGGATGATAGAGTTATAGGTCTTAGGTCCTTTGGGTAGGCCTGTGAATTCTTCCCCGTTTTCGGGATAAAAATCACCCTAACCTCCGTTCATTTCCTAGGAATATAATTCAGCTTTAAACACCCCCTGAAGATCATCGATTTTCTCCGGGCACCCCGACGATAATTTTTCCCTATTCCTTCCAAGCTCCGTTGACACATCCACACTACCTGGGAAATAGGTTTTGAACAGGAGCGCCAATAATTCTCCACTAGATGTTGTCCACAGCCAATCTGGTTTAATTAAGTAACTAGGGCTCGTAGATAAGATTTTCCTGAGGCGCGAGCTCTCCGAAACACCTTTCATTTTATCACAGAATAGTCTCCAAGATCACCTCTGCGCCTTCTTTAGTTCCTTTTTATATTTTTTAAGGTGCTCCTTACAGGAGTCCCAATCCTCAGCTTCCCTAGAACCTTTTGCTCTGTTGAATGCTTTCCTACACCCTATACGAAGGATTCCCAAATTCCTGGACCACCATACCGGTTTCTGCTTGCCCTTAGGTAATCTCTTGGGGCAAGCAGTGTCCAAGGACAAGTTACAGGTGCTTGTGATTTCCTCCACCAGGAAATCCAGCTCCTTCTCTGTGGCTGGGGGCTTCGGAGCATCGATCGGTAAGAGTCGTACTAAACTTCCCCGTATTTGTTATAGTTAGTCCTTCTAGGATTTCTGAAGCTTTCCGGGTAACAGAAAAACCGGGTGATTTATAATTAATCATTTGACTGTATCAGTAAATGACCTGGTGAAATTGACGATAGCTTCAATTTGTTTGATGTCAGAGTGGAATTCTTCATGAGTTAATGCGGCACTTCCGAAAATCCTCCGAATGTAATGTTTTGTCATTTTGAGCTACTTCGTATAGATCTCTAGAAATTTGGTGAATTGGGGGGGTGGGGGGTGAAAACTTCCAAGTGATACCGTCGTCTTTGCAATAATGTTTGACAATCTCCTTGATCATAGCTAGTAGAGCTTTTGGATTTGGATGTAAATATGAATAATAAAAATGCCATCTTTTTCGTCGTGAGGATTAAGTTATTTATAAGTATACTCCTTCATGGAAGATTTTTGGTACTAGATAAAGTTATCAGTGCTGAACTGAATCTTTATATTTAACTTTGGTCATCAATTCAGCAGTCAGTCACTTCTGCATAGAGTTTTAATCTTGCTAAATATTATATTACATATGTAGTTCTCTTAAGGATGCTCCTCGCGATTTAAGTTTGCAAAGTTGCTGGAGAAACAAGCCTTTGAAATATAGTATCCTATATTTAATTTTATTGATATTTTGCTTTCATGTCATTTTATCACACCCTCCGTTTTTTTTCTATATCTCCAATTTAGGAACATAGGGTGTCTACTATTCTGACCCATCTTACTCTATTTGGGTCTATTGCTTTAATTTCCTACCATGATTTTCCCAGGTGTTTTGCCTCTGCTAGCATCTTTCTCTTCCATGTCATTGCTGGCCTTCCAACCTTTCCTTTTCCTTGTGTATTCCAGTCTAATGACATACTCGTTATATCACTTGATGCCATCCTCAGTGTGTGGCCAATCCATCTCCATTTTCATCGCTTTATTTCGGTCTCAATGTCTGATTGACATGTTGTTCAGATTGATGTTACTAATCGTGTTAGGCCAGAAATACTTAAGTATTCGTCGAAGGCATTTGTTTACGAATACCTGTAGCTTTTGTATAATTTCTCCTCTATGCTTCCATGTCTCACACCCATACAGTTGTACCGATTTTACACATGAAAGTTGAACATTCGTATCTTGGTCTTGCATGTTGAATGTATACCATACTTTGTGTAGCATGTTGAATGTATATCTGGCTTTATTTATACGTTTGTGTATGTCTTCTTCTGTTCCACCTGAGTGTTGAGTCTCACCGTCTTAGTTTTCTTGATGTTAATTTTGAGACGAACTTTGTTAGCTAGATCTGACAGCTGTTGCAGTTTCTGCTGCATGTCGGAGTGTTTGTGTGTGAGTAAACATATGTCGTCTGCATAGTCCAAATCATTGAGTTTATCAGTTAATCCCCAATGAATGCCATTAGGGGACTTGTTATCTAGTTTCTGCATTACACTGTCTAATACGATTAGAAACAGCATTGGTGAGACTACGCAACCTTGCCTTACTCCTCGAGTGTTGTAGTATGATTCAATTTGTTTGCCTTTGTTTTGAATTCGGTTCCCAGCATCCCGATGGGGATGCCCATTTCACAAAGTGTCTGCCATATTGCGTTCCTGTTTATCATATCGAATGAGCGTTCGAAATCGACGAAGAGCATATCCAATGGTGAATTACATTCATTGGATTGCTCAGTGATGATACGGATTGTGTTGATGTGATCAGTGCAACTTCGTCCTGGTCTAAATCCAGCTTGTTCGTTTCTTAATTTTGCATTCATCGCAAGTGAGATTCTGTCAAAGATGATCATTGCGAGTACCTTTATTGTTGTGTTGAGGAGGGAGATATCTCGCCAGTTCCTACATTCTCTTAGGTCACCTTTCTTGGGTATTGTAATTATCAAGTGGAATTCTCCCAGAATTCGAGACATCTTGGATTATTTGTGTTAATATGCTTGCAGTTGTAGATGAATCTACTTTGAATATTTCGGCGGTTATATTGTTTGTTCCAGCGACTTTATTGCTCTTCAGTTTATCAATGATATCGTTAACTTCCCGTTCCGTTGGTGGATTGGTGTTGCTAGTTTCGTTATTGATGTCAATTGATGACTGGAGGTTTTCGGGGTCGGCGACGACGTCTTCTTCGAAATATTCCTTCCATCTCTTTAACTGCGCTTCATCTGTTGTTAGTACTTGACCATTAGCGTCCCTTATAGGTGGTATGTTTGTAATTTTACCAGTGACCTTTCTTACACAATGGTGTAGTGCTCGCATATTTTGGATTGCTGCTGCCTCTTCAGCAGCTTTGAGAATGCTTTCTGTATATTTCCATCGATCATTCCTTGCCATCTTTTTTACTTGACGCGCTGTTTCCTCGTATCTACGTTTCACTTCTTCCGTGTTATGTTGGCACATTTACAACTTAAATTGACGGCATTCCTCAACTTTCTGCCATGTATCATCACTAATCCAAGGTTTCGGATTGTATTCTCTGTAGCCGAGTACGTCCGTGGCAGTCTTGATGTCATACCTTCCGTACAATCCATAAATTCTTTGTGACATATGCCTTCCTTGGAAAAACACTTAAAAGCACAAAAACATAAAAGGGTACCAAAACTAATTAATTTTCGTGTTTTTTATTTAAATAATTTTATTTTTATTCAATTTGCTTAATTTTTAATAATTTTTTGTATGTAATAACAGTACACAATTCTAATAAATTGTAATCCTAGTTCATAAATTATTTTTATGTTATAATAATTAAATTAAATGTATAAAGTATATAAGTCTTCTAATAAATATTTCCTACTCACAGTAAAAAAATTTTTTTTTTTTTTAATATTTTAAAAATTTTGACTAAATATTTTTAATTTTTTTTTTTAGATAATTAATTACAATATAAATAATTGTATTTTATAATTTATTTAATATACATAATTTTTTATTTAAATAAGAAATAATTTGGAAAGTTTAAACAATAAATAATTTATATAATTGTAATATTTTAATTTATATGTAGGAACATTTTTGGCGCGAAAATAATGGATTTTTAGGGAATGGAGTCAATCCAGGCAAAGACGGGAAAAACTATATTAGCAAAATATGGATCGGATAAAAAAAAATATTTTAACTTTTAACAAAGACCTAGGATAATACTGGTTTCACTGTCAAGCAAATGTCAAAATGGAAAGAAAAAATGTATAAGACTCTAATTAAATTTACAATAATATTGTTGTCAGACTTTTGTTGGTTGCAAATTTTAAAAAAGTGTTTTTGGCTTGTTAGCGAAATTATACGATATACTGTTTCAATTGTTTTTTGTTTTCTTTTTAACGGACGGCTTCTTAATACATTTATTTACAAATATTTTTATGTTTATTTAAATAATTAAATATATTATAAAAAAAAATGTTTTTTTATTTAAATTTTTGTTTCCAACAAGAGTAATTACATTTATGAATTACGCAAGTTTGGTTTGATTTGATTTTGAACACCGGGCTTATTTCTTATTTAAACTTATTTCGTATTATTATATGAAAATAAATAAATAGCAATATAATTATTATTTATATTTAACATTATTTATATAATATATATATATATTTATATTTATATATATTTATATTTATATATTTATTAGGGTCGTCCACATTCCTATGTGATTATTTTTCCATATTTTTTATTGCTCTCCACAAGCATTATTTTGTTCTATAGACCAAACGGAGTGAAAATAACAAAAATTGGCTCATTTGAACTAAATATAGAGGTCGCTATAATATGATTTGTTTTTGTAGAATTTTTCCATATGTATTTTTAGCAAGCAAAAAATGCTGTATAACGCTGAATAAAAGTCTGTATAAAAGGGGAAATCCCCTTAATTTCTTATAGGATATATATTTCAACGAGAAATTTATCATTTCTGTCTTTTGTTTCAATGAGTAAAGTTGTCTGCAGAACAAGTAAAATATACTTTTTTAAATCATTATATAATTTTTTTTTTAATTTGAATGTGCAGTGTAATTTGTAATTAAAATAAGCATTTATTGTGAATAGTTAAATTATAATTGAAGTTCAAAGGATTGAAAATGGCGTTCACTAACACGTCGAAATCTACAAGAACATCAGCTGGAGTTTGGCTAGTTGGGAAGTCAACAGAATGTCTATCCAAGGCTTCCATCAAAGGTGGATGTTCTTAAAAGATTCCATTATCACCATTTAGAACAAAAAATGACTGTTAAGCAAAGTATTCGGAATGCGGTAGTTGGAGTGATGAAAATTTGGGAAAAAGACAGAATTCCTTCCCAAAGAATTCCAAACTTAGTCGAAATGAAATTAAACAAACTTGTTGGTGAATATTTGCTTCTAAAAAAGAATCGGAAAACCAATCTCGAAAGTTGTCGAATGAAAGAAAACATATTCAAAGCAGATTTGGTTGAAATATTTGACATAGCAGTTAAGGACGCATTAACTATAATGAAAAATAAAGAGGACAAAACATTTCTTATCATGCAAAGAGAAGACAACATGAGCTGCAGCATGGCAGGAGTAGACAATTATTTAAAAAATAAAGAAAACCGAAAACGAAAGAGAGACGCGGAAACTGAAACCAGGCGACTACTAAATATCCAAAAACAAAAGCAAACCAAGAAGTTGTTGATACTCTTTCTGAAAAAAACTCTAGCACATCATCATGTGATAAGTGTCAGGCTTCTTCGACCTCGACCTGCAAGGCAAAGGCGAAACCTTTCTTGCAAAAATCTGTTTTTACGTCGAACAAGAACCCAAATTCGTAAAAATGTAGTAGAATCGGATCAAGCTTCATTTATTTTGAAACTTCTAATTTTTTACAAAATTTCTATAAACATATTTTAAAATATATTATTTTTTTATTTTTGTTATATATATATATATATATATATATATATATATATATATATATATATATATATATACATTTATATATATATATTTTTTACAGGTTACATGCGAGACAATCGAACAACCCAAAATTGAGCTACTTTAAGTTAAAAAGTGCTAAAGAAAACTTGTTTGAAAGTGGGAAAATAGGGTAATTAGTTAAACAAATACCTAACTTTTTATTACAAAACCATTCGGGTTTTCCTCATAAGTCAAACATATTTAACCCCCGAAAATTTTTAATGAAACAACAACTTAGAAAAATATTGAGCAACATATTAAGTATTTTGAATTTCGAATAAGTTTTACAGCTTAGTGCAATAACATCGGAATAATTATGAACTCAAACTAATCAAAACACGCCATATGATAAAGACTCGCAACTCGAATTGAAAAAAAATTTACTTTGAACAAATGAGCAAAAAGAGTGCGGGAATTCGGAAATTATTTCCGATGTTATGAACCAAGCTTAATATTCTATCGACTATTCAAAATATACATATCAACTGTGCATTGAAGATTGCAGTTGTTTCTTTTTAGTTTTACGTTTACCGCATAAAATTCAATTATTTTATTGTATTTAACACAGATATGGTTCACGAACACTCAATTTGGAAATAAAGGACACATTTAAATAATTTTAGTTTATAGTGAATGTAAAACTAATGCTTCTATTAATTAAAGTTAATTATAAACAACAAAAGTATTATAGAAATACCGACACCTCGAGCTTGATGGTAAGTGAATTTAAAAAAATGGAAGCCTTAAAGAAAATAATCGCCAAAAACCAGTGACAACTGAAAAAAAAATTTTGACATATAGTTTTTAATCAAGTTATTAATGTTATGCTTTATGCAATTTACCTTTGAAAATACGAGTCGACATTTTCTTTCTGTAAAAGTTAAGCCAAACTGCTTTCTACGCCAAAAAATCAAAATAAACTTATTGGTCTTCACATTTGTAAATAATCAAAGTGCTTTAGAGTTGCAGAGAAAACTCTTTACTGTAAGGAAAGAAAATGGTTTTTATGTAAAGAACTGTTTTGGCCAATTAAATGAGGGCACACCTGACATGAAAATATGGAAAAGTTGTATGTGTTTTGTATCCGACATTGATATGAAGCCCCTTTAAAAGAATTATTTTATTACTTAGCAGATAATATTCGGGCAATTCAAAACATGAAAGTTAGAATAGAGCCAATGAGGAAGAATACTTCAAAGATAGTCCAATGCAGAAAATGTCAAAGTTATAATCATACCCAGAAATATTTCGGGCGTCACGCAAGATGTGTCAAATGTTCTGGTAAACATCTTACGAGAATGTATACATTAGACAGAAACACTACATCAACATGCATAAATTGTAAAGGACAACACCCTGCAAATTATCGTTGTTGTGAGGTAGCTAAAGAATTGCAAAAAATTAGAAACCATGCAAGAAATTCTGAGCAAAATGCGACTTCCAATCTGGTGGCGCACCTACTTACTGGCCAACAGATCTAAACAAAGCTCTATGATTTCTATGTAACAATAGGAATGTCTGACAACTACATACGAGTTGAAAATAATGAAGAACTTACATCAGATCACTCTCCTGTTATCATGATATTCAGCGAAACTATTATTCAAAAATAAATATCACCAAGATTTTACAACAGGAATACCAATTGGAACCTTTTTCGTGAATTGTTAAATGAAAATATCAAACTGCAAGTGCCAATAAGAAGATCTATGCATGTTGAGGAAGAAATTGACAGATTAATTGAAAATATACATTGAAAATAGACACCTCGAAGAAACGTTTCAACCACTACCCAGACAATCTGCGAATGACACAGAACAAATGAGCCTGAAAAACAAACTGTAACGCTTTGTGAGTTAAAAGAAGAAATAAAAAATTTAAATCCGAAAAAAACTCCTGGATATGATTTAATAACTGGGCAAATTATAAAAGAACTACCAGACAAAGCAATACACAAACTTCTGCACATAATCAATGCTGTGTTTAGATTAAGATGCGTTCCAAGGCAGTGGAAGGTAATAGAAGTGATCATGATTTTAAAGCCAAACAAAAACAATAACGATAAAAGTCATTTAGACCAATATCTTTACTTCCTACTAGCGATCGAAGCTATTTGTAAAACTACTTCTGAAGAGACTAAAGCCTATAATAAAGGATAATGATCTTATGCCTGCTTATCAGTTTGGATTCAGAAAAATACATTCGACCCTAGAGCAACTTCACAGATATTATAGAACGTACTCTAGAAACGAAAAAGATATGATCAAGCCTCTTCTTGGATGTAGCGCAAGCATTTGATCGTGTATGGCATAAAGGAGTACAAGTTACATCGAGATCTTTCCAAACAGTATTATGAAATCCTAAAATCTTACAAAGTCGACAGGCATTTCCGTGTAAAATATGAAGATGAATATTCGGATCTAAAGAAAATTTCAGCAGGAGTGCCGCAAGGAAGAGTTTTAGGCCCCATCTTGTACCTTCTCTACACACGAGACATACCACTAATGAAAAAAACATCCATAGCTACATGGTTGTAGTTGGGAGTAATGTAACTCAAGCTACAGAAAAATTACAAACATCGATTAATACAGTTAGTAATTGGATGAAGAAATTGAGAATTAAGCTCAATGAAACAAAATCGGTTCATGTGAATTTTACTAATTAAACAAACTATGTCAGAATACTATCTATCTATACATAATAAATTGCTCCTATATCGGCAAACTCTGAAACCTGTCTGGACTTACGGAATACAGCTTTGGGGTTGTACTAAGAAAACAAACGTTAAGATAATTCAGACGCTCCAAAATAAAGTACATCGGAATATTGTAAATGCCTCAGTGGTACATTCGAAATGAAGACCTGCACCGTGACTTAAAGATGGAAGACATCAATGAAGTAATTGTAGTTTAAGCTGCCAAACATCATTTACGCCTTCAACAACATGAGAATATAGAAATACGTCATATGCTGGACTGTCCGATAGCAATACGACGCTTACAAAGAACCAAACCAATGGATCTAGTGATTGCAAACTAAAATAATACTATATTATAGCAAATATTTATTTAAATAAATAATTATTTTTATCTTTGGGACTAGCCATTGGGCTTAATCCCAACAAATGTGAATTAAATTAAGACAGAAAAATTGCTAGATGACTTATTTAATAAGTCAGTTGTAAAAATAATAAATAAAAAAAAATAAAAAAAAACTTGCAAATCCAGTGAAGAAAAAGGAAGGAATGAAATCTGAGATATTACAAAATTTAAACGATGTCTTCAAAAATTCTGCTGTCTTTTAATTTGAACATTTGAAAAGTTTGCGATCGTAATGTTTTTTGAAACATTACGTCAAAATTTTGGAAATTTTATTGAGAGGGCAGCAAAACTGTCAGAAGAAAGAGGAATATTAAGCGATCCTTTGTCAATAAATCGTTAAAACAAAGTAAACATTTTCTGTATTGAAATCAGAAGAGCTTATCGATTATAATGACTATTAAACTTACAAAAAAATGTAAACAGTTGATATATGTATTTGAAGAGCCAATTTTCTTATCATTAATATTACAATTTTGCGTCAAATTTTCCGGGTGTTATTTTACGATTTAAACTTAATATTTTTGGACAACAATTTAAAAGAGAAGGTATAAGTAGATAAACCTGCGAGTAAAGAATGAAGCAAAACCTGGTTCTGGTATAAAATATAGGTTCCCTTTAAAAAAAAAAAAACTAAATAACCTTGAAATATGTTTTTTAGATCAGTTTACCATAAAGTTACATATTTTTGAGTTAATCGATTGTCTCACTTTAAGTGACTCCCCTAGAATATTTTTATTAAAAAAAATACATTAATAATTAAATATGGCAGTAAATAATTAATTATTATTAATTAACTTTCTTATATAAAATTGGCTAGTTCGATTCGATTGAGACTCAATTGATTCTATATTATACGAGAACCAATATAATATTTTGGCCAAATAATTATATCAAAACATTTACGATATTATGTATACAACAAAACGTAAATTATTTAAATATTTCAAAAGCTTAAAGCTTTATAATTAACTTTATAATTTAAGCTTGATTTTATTCAAATACTTAAACAAAAAAAAAAAATTAAAATCACATATCAGGTACATACAATACAATATATTTATGACGGGTTGGATATTTGTTGGTTCGAACCATTCGATGTTGACCTAGAATCGATCTTTCCCACATCGTCGAATAGAATTTTTTATTTTTATTTTTATAATTAATTTTTGACGTTTTGTTATATTTCATAAAACTTAAAATTATTTAATTTAATTAAACAAAACAACAACAAAATAAAAAACACTCTAAAATATTGTTACGACATTCGATACTCAAACTGAGGCCTCGTCAATCACAGATATCACACGATTATTTAAATAATTTGGCGATTGCCATTTATTTAAATTATTTTTCGTTTGAAACGTCGACGGTGGTATATCACCTATTGGTGCCGGTTGTACCTGCTGTTGATGATGATTTATATTTTGTCCTGTATCGTCGATATTAATCTCGTCCAAATTTTTATGTATCCGTTTTAGTTTTGGTATCGATAGTTTACGGATACGTTTATCCATTAGGATTGGCAGCTCAGCGTTTAAATTATTTTCAAATTCGCTTAGCATTAAATAGTTTTCAACCTGGAATACGTCAAAAATAGAAAATCAAGTATGAATATACTTAAAATTATGATGTCAACATTACCTTATTGCACGATGTTATACAATCCCCAACGTAATCGAGATCTTCCAAAAAATTATCCGGTAGATCCATATCGGCTATACCTTCTTCGGAAATGCATGTCAACTCTGGTTTATCGCCACTATTTAGTGGATCCTTAATATTTTCTTCAAATGGTGGAACTAATAAATCGGTGCCCAATAATAGAGCATCACCGTTTAAAACACCAGGTTCGTTGTCTGGTTCTTGCGAAAACGAAAGTTTCCTTCGTTGTGGACATGTTTCCGAGACGCAAATATGTCGCGTACCATTAGCCCTGCAAATAGTTACGACAAATATTTTTTATTTTGATTTCAGGTCGTTTACAATATGAAATTACCTTGTATGCTTATGCCTCGTTATATTTCGTCGATGCAGATCGATTAAAAATAGCGTTAGACTTCCTAGTAACGCACTGGTTGAACTAAAATAATATCCAGCTTTACCATTCCCACCAACATTCATATAGCCCGAAAGTGGTACACCCAAAGCAATTGGTATGGCTTGTGAGCACTGTACAAATCCCCATGCCCGAGCAAAATTTCTTGCCCGCACTCGTTCTAACGTATACATCTTGAGCGAATAATGATATCCACCACAAAATATGCCATAAATCCAAACAAACATAACATAACCATGGTAATTACCGTGAACCGCGGTCAATGCCAAAATACAGAGTCCACACATAAAAACGGCCGTTTGACATAGATATTGACGGGCGATACGACATTCGACACTGTTGTGCACGACGAGTAGGCCAAATGCGACACATCCCAATGTCCAGGCCAAACCTAAATACGCCTGTAACAATATTGCTTTGTCACCAATTCCGTCCAATTCGACTTGATGCGCTAGATAAAATATCGGTGTATTGATGCCGAACGCACTTATCAGCGTCGAAACGAGTAGTATGCGCACAGTTTTACTTTTTAATGTTTTAAAATCGAAAAATGGTGGACCATCGTCATGCTTATTTTTATCTTTAATTTTACGTTTTTGATTTTTTAGATGGAGTATGGCCCGCCGTTGTGGATGGTATAGTGAGGCTGAACGATAAAATGTGCCTAGGAAAAATGTTAAAAATACAACACCGGTAACTGCTTGGAGGCCTAGTCTGAAAATTAAAAATAAAATAAAATGATTTAATTATTTTATTATAATAGGTAGCGGGGTGGCATTTTTTAAATGAAAATGGTAATACTGTGTGCAGAATATTTCTCATTGTTATTATAAAAAAAAATAATTTTGAATTTTGAACGAAACCCAAATCAGTCTCTCGGTGTAGAGTTCTAACCAGTCTAGATAAACCATTTTTGGTTCATAATCTTTTCCATGCTAGTTTCAATTTTGGGGTTAAATCCTTAATCCGTTGACGGTCATAGATTTTTCGTTGTATTAAGCACCCTACTCGAAAGGCCATCGGAAACATTTAAATCTGTTACACTCCACAGACCAACCGACCAATTAGTCTGCATTCGGCTGAAGTTTCTTTCGAAAATTTATTAACACTCGACCAATACTCGACCTTTCAATATCCAGATAAATCATTGTTAAAAGTAAATCTTTTTGATCCTCTAAAACCATAGGCCTACTGCATTTCTCCATCAATTTATCGTAACGAAATGCAGTCTTTTCATTCAATATTAGCTTTCCCCCGTTCAAGTATGATATATGTATACTCTAAAGACTGAACTCCATCAAAAATTGTATAACTCCGTTTGTTTGATTTCTGTTCGATTGGTTGCACCTTCGCTTGAAATATCTGTTTGACTTCTAGCAGTTCCGTTTACATTTCGTCTCTTTATTTATTTGCAAAAATTTCAACTCGTATAGTTTCGTTTTATTATCTACAATCCCACTTTTGTCACCATTTGTTACGTTTTTACCGTTAATGTTGATATAACTCTACTTTAACAATAAAGCGCCATTTATTTAGTAAAATGTAGTGCTCTTAAATATTCTATTTGTATCTTTTCAGTTCCATTGTTGGTTTATCTACACCGTTTTGCTCAAATGTTCTTAGGCCATCGTGCAGCGGGTTCAAATTGCTTCTGAAGTTTTTTTGGACATATTTTTCATTTGGTTAATATATCCAATCGAATCTTTAATCACCTCAAGACAATCAGACACCATAAATAATTCAAAACAAATTTTAATTTTATGAAAATGAACCAAAATGAAATTTTAATAAAAAAAAAAAACTGAACCACAATAAATAATCGAACATTTGTTAACCAGATTGTGTAAATGTAAAAACACCCGAATCCATCACAAATCGGTAGACTAAATGAATTTTCTTGCTATGTTATCGAAAATCGAAAGTTTTATAGATTTTCAATTTATGCCAAAAAAAAAAATATGATTACTAGCGCGGATATTAATGATGCAAGGAAAATAAATTTTCCCGACGGAGGCACACGTATATAGCGAGATAATAAACAAAAATATGATTTGTTGCATCCATTTTCATAAAAATAAAAAAAAAATTTCCCAGACACAAAAAAAAAAAAAATTATTACCTCCATCCAATACTATCAATTGCTGTTTTTATAAAAGCTGACATTATTGCTACTCCTAATCCACTTCCAGACACAATAAATATTTCAACAAATTCACGTCGACGCTTAAAATATTGTGCCACCATTAATGTAGAACAATCTCGTGTCATACCAACACCAATTCCAACAACAGCTCCTGTGGAATACAAAAGAGCAAACAAAAAAAAAAAAAAAAAATTCCATCGTTATTTTGAATTTTCTTTTCATCTACACCATGATAGGGTAGTACATACAGTATATGTTTAAAGCATAAATAAGACAAATAAACATAAGATTTAGATCCTAAAATATTGCAAAAATAAAATAATAAATTATCGAAATTTTTGTTATATCGGATGACTTATGTGCACGATAGAGTGCAGCATAACATATAAATATACGTTACCATAACTGAAGAACAGCTGATGAAATTGTGATGCAAATGATGTGAATAGACATCCGAGTGCTGTGACCAGTCCCCCAATCACTGCCGTCAATCGTGTTGATTTTCGTTTACAGAACGCTATTGTGATTGGTGATATGAACAGTGCTACAGCAGTTGATAGTGCACCCAACCATCCTGGAATTAATAAACAAAAAAAAAAAAAAAAAAAAAAAAACAGAAACATAAGCGAAAGTCATAAATTTTCTTTTATGTAGTATATACATGCTACGGTGTTAGATGTTATAGCATAATATGCTTTTTCAACTTGAGGTTAATCTTATGAAAATTGCCTGGTAATCTAAGTACATTATAACGTTATCATTGTAAGAATAAATATAAATGTTATTGCCAGCTACTGTGGTCGGAGAGCATTTAAATTACTCATAAAATTTAATTGAATTATTTTGAATTCGCCGGTTATAAACAGCGTATCAAAATTTGTCACGAACCAGTAATGGCCTCTGGTATTAGTATATTAATGCTGAAAATGGATATATAAAACTTTTTTATGGCATTTATATTTGCACACATAAATTTATGATTTATCATAAGTATGTTTTGGCAAATAGTAAATTATATTTTGACGTCGAGACAAAGTAATCATAATCAATTAATCAACCAACATTTTATAGAAGATGCTGAGTCAATATTTAACAATTCATCATCGGTTGTTCGTAAATTTTGGATATTGATTTCCAAAAATAGAAAATTCTTAATGCTTTCTAATAATTGTATCAATATTAGCAAAGCAAACAGTTGGTTGGTGACTTAAAGTGAATTCCCTTAAAATTATCAGGGGTAGGGCAGTTGGTATTCTTCCCAAATTATTTGCTAGTTTCTCGTAACATTGTGAGACCACAAATATATATATATATATATATATATATATATATATATATATATATATATATATATACACCTTTAGATTTATATATCTACCCCTTTAGATTTATATACCCCTTTAGATTTTGATGAAACTTTCCAAAAATGTTCTCTATATTTCAAAAACATGAAAAATGATTTTTGTTGTTTTTTTTTGCGGCACTGTACTTTTTGACAGAGGCGCACGGCGTTTTACGTTTTTCTTGTTTTTCTTGAAAATGCTAATTTTTGAAGTCCTCTTTCTCAAAAACTACTTAACCGATTTGAATGTTTAATATCTCAAATGCAAGGGAATGAATGGATCTTATAAATAACGGTACAGTTTACACTAAAAACACAGTTTTATTAAAAAAAATGTGTTTTTTTAAATTGTCATTTCCCGTTATTTTCGACCCCAACGAGTTATGAATTTTTTTTGCTTTTTTCAAAGCTTATTCATTTATCAAACAAATAAAAGAATAAAAAAAGTAGTCCTATATTTCCTATATTGGTTGTTAATATAATCTTTAGTATTCAATATCAAAAAATTTTTGCTTTAGCAAAATGAAAATTTTCTAATATCTAAAGATGTCTTATTAATTGGACAAAACCTATGATATTTATGAGTACCTGCTATTTGTTTTATTGAGCTATATCTAATTTATTTTTAATTTTTAAATTTCTACCTTAGAAGAAATAAGGAACAGGTGTTCCACCACCCATATTTCCATCTTTCAAAAATTAGGTCATTATCTAAAAAACGAACGAAACATTAATAAAAATGTCTTATCAAAAATGAGGAATAACCAAAATTTTTTGAAACTTACAAAATAAAGGCGGATCCAGATATTTTTGAAAGCATATTTGCCAACATAAATTCACAGCTTTAGAATTTGGTGCGGGCTTCTTTTAATTATTATTACTTCGGACAAAAAATGAAAGCGAGCCCAGAGATTTTGAAAAAAAAAAAAAATTGGCTTTAGTATTGAAAGTACTGAAGGTTTTATTATCCATAAAGTAGAAAGGGAAGCAGGCTTGTTGAAATTTGGGTAGTCAAGGGTTTCAAAACAAAATCAGTTTCATGTAAATATGATGATTTGTAAAGTTTATGTCATTCGAAACTTAGAGTTTGAAGTTAAATTTGCAAAGGTGAAAATATCATATATTCAGTATGAAAGTTAAGTGTGTAAAGTGCCATATATACAAAGATCAATCATGTAGTCAAAAAGTCAATGATTATATAATTAATTTAGCTAAACAAGAGATTACCATGTATAAAGGTTCAAAAAGAAAAAGGTATCATGTCAACACCAAAGTGGGATTAGCAACCCTTAATCAAGAAATAGCATTGTTGGTGCAGAAATTTTATGAAGATGACGAAATAAGTCGAGTATGTGCTGGAAAACGAGATTTCGAGACAATGTCATCAGAAGGAGTTATTATTACAAATCAGCGTAGATTGGTTATTTGTAATTTGAAGGTACCTCATCAAATATTTAAAAAAATCTATTTTTTTCACTTCGTCCAGGACACTGCGTATTAGCGAACTCTAGCGGCACACATGCTATTTGCGTCTACATATATTACCAAAATAGTAAACTTATGTTTAATAAAATCAAATCTATGAACTTTTTATCACACGAAGTGGGAAGTTATCAAGATCTTATTTCGCAGATTATTTGCGCTACTCCAAGCACATTATGCTATTTAAACGAATGTCCAACCTGCCAGGGAACCGATAATATTCTTAGGGATTATATTAACAACCAATTTAGGGTTTTATTGCATTGTCAAAAGTGTAAGTTAGTGAACAATTCAAGAAAAATTATTAAAGAAAAAGTTTGATAAATTTTTTTGATTTTTGGTTTAAAATATTCAGATCCTGAAATATTCAAAAAATCATATTTTAAAAATGAAAGATAGGACTACATTTTTTTTTATTTGTTTGATAAATGAATAAGCTTTGAAAAAAAAATAAAAAAATTGATAACTCGTTGGGGTCGAAAATAACGGGAAATGACAATTTAAAATAAAACACATTTTTTATTTAATAAACAATTTTTTTAAAAATTGTAACTGTACCGTTATTTATAAGATTTATTCATTGCCTTTCATTTGAGATATTAAACATTCAAATCGGTTAATTAGTTTTTGAGAAAGAGGACTTCAAAAATTATCATTTTCAAGAAAAATCAAGAAAAACGTAAAACGCCGTGCGCCACTGTCCAAAAGTACTTTGCCGAAAAAAAAAAAACAAAAATCATTTTTCATGTTTTTTAAACATAGAGAACATTTTTGAAAAGTTTCATCAAAATCTACAAGGGTCAGGACAACTCGTGATCGGTTTCGCATGGAATCGCTATATATATATATATATATATATATATATATATATATATATATATATATATATATATATATATATATATATATATATATATATATATATATATATATATATATATATATATATGGGTCATTCCATTATAAAACAGACGATTTTTAGTATTTTTCGAAATTCACCTCTTAGATTTCGATTTTTTTATTTTTTTCACTTTCCTTATTAAAAATAAGTAGACCCCTATTTTTTTTTTTTTTGTACCTATGGTTGTCCCGTTATTCTAGTTTTTAGTTTTGACAGTTTTCAAATTTTGATTTTTGACTCCTACATTAAATATTGTATCTTCGGTTCTAAAATGAGTATTTTCATAAACAGTAGCATTTTAGAAAGGTATTAAGCTGTTCTATATTATTTCATAATTTATTTTTATAAAATACCGTTATCTTTGGAGTTATGGTTAGATATATCTATGTTTATACTTCCACCGCTAGAGGGCTAAAGATACCAAAATTTAAATATACCCGATGCACCATTTGATAGGCAATTTGTTCACCTTTTATAAAAAAGTAAAATTACTTTCGTCCACGGCTATAGTTTAGCCGCCAGAAGACTTCAAAGTTGAAAAAACGTGTTTTTTTAGAAAAAAAAATTCTATTAGTTGCGAAATGAGAATGAAAGTATACACTTAACGGACATTTTTTGTATAATTTTGATACAAAATACAGCAATAAATAGAAAAACGGCCAGTTTTGAAATATTTTGGTTAGAACTCGACCCCCAGAGGGAAGATAAATTGAAATTAATTAATTTTTTAAGCTTTTTCCTTCCAAAAATTGCTGTAAATGTTTAGTTATTATGATTAAATGCAAGTTTTTTTTCTGTTTTTGTATAAAATAAATCAGTTATTCAATTAAGTGCAT
Source organism: Tipula confusa (assembly GCA_963556175.1). Lineage (NCBI taxonomy): Eukaryota > Metazoa > Arthropoda > Insecta > Diptera > Tipulidae > Tipula > Tipula confusa. The sequence goes on along the minus strand of OY744475.1, from coordinate 213,187,486 downwards.
ATTCGCAAATGTTTGAGGAACAGATAAACCGCCAGCAAGTTGGGAAATGAAATTAACCATTTTTTTCAGTATTTTTGTGAAACGAATGATTGAATTGAGTACAAATACCTGGTATGTGTACATGTAACCAATTTTTATTTCTTTAAATCCAAGTTGTGTCCTTTTTAATTTACCCGTTTTCTCGCCAAACAACAGGTAGTTATCTAATTTTGAAATCACTGGTATTACAGCGATGAATCATTTTTTGTAAACTTTTTTGTAATTAGATTTCCATTTTTCATTTTTTAACGGTTGATTTTAATTTCGTAATAATTTTTTTCGTAACAATAACCAAAATGTCTTTATCAAGACAAACCGCTATCGAAATTTTGGCGCGGGACTTGAATGTTGTAAGTGCATTGACTGCAACATATATTGACGAAAATCGGACGCTTAGAAGTGAAAGATTTGGGGTAAATCCGTTCAACCGTAATAGACTCCGACAAGTATTCTACACAAATCTTGTCGCTGAGATGAGGCTGCATGATGAAACATTTACTAATTATAATCGAATGACGCCTGCAGTGTTTGACGAATTGCGGTCCGGATTGTTGGAGAAAGGTCAATAACTGCAGGTCAGCGATTGTCATTAGCTCTTTCCGTAAATATTTTAATAAATATATTATGATTGATTAATTGAAAACTAATTATCCCTAAATACTTCTTTAGGTACCTTTCGAGTGGAATTTTAGAAATAGCAGCTTTGGAAAAGCTGTTCTAAGGGGCGGTGCAGCAGTGAAATTCCCTCGCCTCTGAATTTATCCCCGAAAATTTTTATTGTAATTTGAAGTGAACAAAGTGAGGCAGAAAGACGAAATTTATCCAACACTAGTAGAATTACTAAAACGAGTGGCGTGGATAAATTCAAAAATAAAGACGATGTCCAAAAGATATATAGAAGTTGACGAATCAAGAAGCCGAGAATCGTATGTAAAACCAGTAGTGTTTTCTTTTAACGATTTAGAAGGATCGCTACTTAAATTTGCCGGAAAGGGAATACTCAGTGTCAAGAAGTGGTTAGAGAATTTTGAAGAGAATGCCGAGTTAGCCGGTTGGTCAGATTTGTATAAATTAATTTATAGCAAGAAGCTTTTGACGGGAAACTCTAAATTGATCCTTGACAGTTGTCGAAATATTAAAACATGGACACAATTAAAAGATGTATATTGCGAAATATGCGGTGAAATATAGGAGGCCCAAATTCATCGAAAACAAATACAAAAAATACAAAGTGAGAACAAACATACTTACATAAACCACGGAAGATATATATATATATATATATATATATATATATATATATATATATATATATATATATATATATATATACCAGGTAATTTTTTTAAGCATAAACTTTGAAATATCTCGGAAAATAAGCACTGTACGAACACAATGTCCCAGATCAAAATTTGATCATTCCGCGGGTGAAATACATTAATGCTAAAACTACTACCCCTCTCATCCTTGTAGGTGGGACGGGGAGTAACTTTGAAATTAGAATAGGAACCCTTATTTTTTATTGCAGATTTGCATTCTTCGGCGAAAAATAAGTATGGAGGTTAGTTATTTTTGGTGGACATCGAGTACCAGGAAGTGGCAGAAACTAATTAGAATCAAATTTATCACCGAATAAGTTCACTTTTCTCCCTTGCAAAAACGATTCGCAAATTTTTTTTTGCAAATTAGGTTTATGAAAGGCGAACACGATAAAACAGGTCCAGCCTGTCTGAATAGTATCATCATAAGACATAATATTTTTGAAAATCGTCAATGACTGTTACATATCCATAAAATCGTGAATATAAAATCATTACATGTGCTGATGAAAGACCGACCCAAATTAATGAAGTAGACATTTTAGTGTTAGAAGACCAATACAAAATGAGGATACCATGAGTTAATGTTATGGCGAGGTGAGAATGGTAACAAGTGCAACATTCACAAGCCATCCGGACAGTTCAATTTGAATACTCAAATATTCGAGCGGCTTAATTCAGAAAACTCAATCTGACGGATTATCCCTGTGCTTGAGTTGACAGATAGAAACAAAGTTGACAAGATCACAAAAACTATCAAATGGGCAGATACATCAGCAATGATAAAGCAATGAGGTGGTTAGGATGATTTTAAACTTTCTCATTCATTAACACAACACAACTGTTGTTCACAAAGTGCACGCGTTAAAAATGGACAGCGAGTCTAGTTTACTGAGAATACAGCGAATAGCCGCTGCACTTATGTGAACAACGTTAACGGCGATTGTTCAACTTCGTCAACAAAATTATTTTGAAGCAAAGGTTGTGAAATATCAGACATGCAAAAAGTTGGTTTGCTCCAAAAATTACCAACATTGAAAAGTAACAAATTTTGTATCGGAGGTGTTTTGGTCATTCTGATCACGTAAGGGCTTGCAAAAGTTTAATTTTGTGCGGTTTTTATGCAGCAGAATGCTGCCTTAATATAATTATCTTTTTCGGAACCAGTATAGTATAGACCAATTAGATGGGAAATTTTAAAAAACTAGTATCGATGACGGTGCACTCTATACCATATCCACTACACGATAATCTGCTGGAATTAAAAGTGTCAAACCGTTTATAAAGAAAGGGTAACATCGGAGACAAAAGCAGATCTAATTTCATTCGCAACGTAAATGGAATTTTTTGTAGCTTTTTTTTGCTGTAATGGGACACATTTGGCTTCAAATTTTAACTGAAATTAACAATATAAGCTCTGTATTGCAGCCTAGATCATTGACAATAGATATTGATAGAGATAATGATACATATGCCAGTCGATTTTTACAGGAATCTAAAATTTTAATGCCGATTTTAAATTTAAAAGACAAGTTTAAAAACGACGTCTTTTTCGTATATTAGACTTATTAAAAATATAAATACCAGTTTCAATCTGTGGAGATTTATGGATTAAGAGGAATTGGAAATTACAGAAAAAATTTAAATTGATCTTTGTGAGGAACGTTTATATAGCCAATTTTGGAAATACCACCAATTAAACTACGAAACGAAATTCGCAAATTAAAATTGGAAACCCTCTTTTGCAAATTTAATGATAATATTAAGAATTAAGGGAAACCCCTGGCCACTAAGTGGCTCAATCCTGGCATGCTTCGCATCATTTTATGTATTGCTTTGCACCATTCTATTTAAATTTTTATCTTAATCAAAAACCCTAGGTTTTGGCCCGAAACGACAAGAATAAAATATATAAATTTAATTTCCCGATTTTTAATTTTAAAGGATTGGATAAAATCTCGTCACTCTTGCCTGCTTAAAGAGCACATTAAGCAATCTCTCAAGTGCACTTATAAATCTGGCAATGACGAAATTTGTTGGTTCATCGTGTCTACATATTTGCACAGTTAATCCATTTGAAAATATATATTTTACAGCGCGCAGTGACGTACAGACAGCCTTCGACCAAGATCATTGTAACACCAACATCATCGGTTATTCCTTATCGTCGTCGATTAGTGAAAATTCATCCTCATTAAGGGCTGACTAACAAAACTACTTTAGAAATTAAGGTATTCTTCATCATTCGCATGCAGTGTGCGTAGGGATTCGCTATCAAATAGTAATGGGTTCGTTTGCAATAACAATTTTCATCAATAAATTTGTAATTTGCTACGCACAACAAATGCATGAACTCTAAATCTATTGATGGGGATCATTTAACAGCAAAAGTTAACCTTTATTCATTTATTTTGCAATAAAAGCCTATCACGTAAAAGTATTAAGCCATTTGCCAACCGAGGTCATTGTTTGGACCTCTAGGCAGCGACTGTAGTTTCAACTTAATAGGGGTTTTAAAAAAACTGATGAGGAGCCATTAGATCACTGCAATAAAACCACTTCCCGAAAAACTTGCGGAACAGGTCGTTTGAACATTACTTAGCACCAGGGGCGCTAAGCTGAATTCATAAGCTTCTAGGGGAAAAATCTTGGGCATCCAAAATGTTATTTTGGAAGAAATTGTAGGTGACAATCAAAGAAAATATTGTCCGATCACAGATCAAGTGGTTTTGTAGAGGATGTCCCATTCTAAATATTACAAAATATTCCACCATGTGAACCAAGGGTTCCTGGAATTCCAGCAATTCTATAACTTAATACCTCAAATCATTGAAGGTGTTGATCAGACCAGTTGTTAAATGTTATGGGTGAGAATATTAGACCGTATTGGGTGGGTGGTAGGTGGCTGAAAACATTTAAGAGAAGATATGGCCCAAAACGCGATGATGATGATAGTTACTGAATTATTTTCAGTCACGTAAAGAAAGCAAAGAATAAGGAGGCAATGGCAACAATCCAAAAATCCTTTATTGAAGTGGACACTTAATCGCCTTATGAAGACTCTAAAAATTGCATTGAATGAAGAACAAAACTAGACTTTATAGAATTATTTAAGTTAACTCTTTGCAACCGAAAGAATATATTTCTCATTTTTCTTTGCCAAAGCAATAGCTTTCGCTGCTCATCTAAGTTCTTCCACCTCATCAAGATGCTTATAAATTGGTTTGCCTGAGCAAACGTAAAACAATATGAATCAATCACTGGCCTAAATGATATTAGTTTAGATGATCCACAAGGCAAGATGTTATAAAAAAATAATAATATCAACATTATTGCTGTTGATACGGTCATGTCGAGGGTTTAAGCCCTATGGCTTAAAAACTGGCAAACAAAAGTGAACTAAAACAATTCGACTCACATCACGTTCACTCTAAACAAATGTACTTGCCCACCAGTAAAATTAAACGGTGCAAATATCCCTCAACAAATAAAGATACCTGTGTTTACACCTTGACCAAAGGCTAACCTGGAAAAATTATATCGAAGTCAGGTTAGGTTAGGTTTAGGTGGCCGTCATACAAGGACGTAGCATAGACACAAAAAGGTCGGTAGCCCTACCACGAATTTTCTTACCACCTTCAAGAAGCGATGAATATTTCTAACACTCACTCCGCTGAGGTCTGTGAGATCACACAGGATACGAGCTCCTAGAAACTTAAGCCTGTACTGAGCCAGGCTAAGACAGATGCAGAGATAGTGGAGAATAGTTTCTTCTTCCTCTATATCTATGCAATCACGACAGTAATTATGAGAGAGAACATGTCTGCAAGTAGACTTGATTAAGTCGAATATAGGCCAAATCTGCCGCGTAATGACGCATACGTTATGCTTTGACCACCTTTCATTTGTGATTTTATATGCTTCTTCCTTAAGAAGTAGCTGATACGTAGAAAGTGGTACCCTAATGTTAGCCTTATTTGTTAATATGCGACAGGAGGTACCCCTAGCGAGTTCATCGGTTTTAATATTCCCCGTTAAGTTGAAATGCCCTGGCACCCACATAAGATGGATGTTGAACTGTTCAGCCATCTCGTTAAGAGATGAGAGACAGTTCCGAACTAATTTCGACGTGATAAAGCCTGACTGCAGAACTTTAATAGCAGCCTGACTGTCCGTAAAAATGCCAGTATCGCTAACAGATATTATATTATACTTCATCCAGTCTATGGCCTCCTTAATTGCAATGAGCTCTGCGTGAAACACACTACAGTGATCAGGCAGGCGAAAAGAGAGTTCTAAATTTAATTCCTCGCAGAAAACCCCACAGCCAGCTTTACCATCATACATCTTTGAGTCATTCGTGAAAAAACTATTCGCATCGGGCTTCATAACTGCTTCACTCGCCCAGTCCTCTCTGGAGGGAGTATCTATATATCTAAGTTGGATTTATAGAATTCAGTTGTTGGGATCTCCCCGCGAATTAAATAGTGAACACAAGCAAAAACATTTCAAAGTATTACGATCGTCCAATTGTATATTCTAAACAGCAACATACACGATGACTTTGGAATTAAAAGGATTAAAGAAACTATCCGAGAGTTCAGTACGATTCACTTGGACTTACGAATCTTTAATTTAATTAATTTGAATATTTATGGTTAATGTAAATAAAGAAATTGTAAACTCTAACAGAGGGTGTCTGCCGGGAAGGTATACTACTTTGTTTTGCCACCATTTTGGTAAACGTTAGTATTGACAGTTCATATTTGGCAGTCGTGAAGTAGACACGTGGCAAATTTATTATGGATAAATATTCGATAAACCAACGTGTTTTAATCGTTAAAAACATTTTATCAAAAGCAATCATCGATTAGTGTGACGATAAGAAAGTTACGTGAAATTTTTGGGAGAAACAACGTGCCAACAAAACGCACTATTTATCGTGTAGTGAATGATTTCGAAGACAGAGAGTCTGTAAGTGATAGGCCCAAGTATGGGCCACAACGTACTGCAAGATCGGCTGAAAACATTACTGCTGCTCAAGAAAGTGTTCAAAATAATCCATCAACCTCAATTCGACGCCGTGCTCAGGAGCTTGGTCTTCAAAGAACAAGTTTGGCCACAATTTTGCACAAGGATTTGTATTTGTTTCCATTTAAGATTCTTGACACAAGAGCTTCTTCCGCAAGACCATTTACGCCGCCGTACATATGCCAATAGGATGTTACAGCTCGCCCATGACAACCCCGATTTTCATGAAAAAATCATAATGAGTGACGAGGCACATTTTCATTTAAATGGATATGTGAATAAACAGAATAGTCGGTTCTGGGCAATGGAAAACCCTCAAATTATTCATCAATCATCTTTACTTCCATCAAAAGTGACAGTCTGGTGTGCAATTTGGTCAGGAGGAATCATTGGACCTTACTTCTTTGAAAATAAAAACGGCGTAACGGTAACTGTGAATGGGGAGCGATATCGTGATATGATTAAAAACTTTTTAACGCCACAACTGCACGCTTTGGGCTTGATTAACATGTGATATCAACAAGACGGTGCCACATCGCATACAGCCAGGACTACAATGGAATTACTGCGAGACCTCTTTCCACAACAAGTTATTTCAAAAAATGGTTGATTGGCCTCCACGGTCGCCTGGTTTGACTGCTCCGGACTTTTTTTTTGTGGGGATATCTAAAAAGCAAGGCTTATGCAAACAAGCCAGAAACGCTTGAGCAACTCAAACAAAATATTCGTGATGAAATTAATGAAATACCGCGTGAAATGTTTGAGAATGTAATGAAACATGTGCTCAAAAGGGATCGCATTTGTGAGGCTAACAGAGGCGGATATTTATCTGATATTGTATTCCATACATAATTGCCGACATTAAATAAAACATTTAACAATATAAGATGCATTCTCTTTCATTTAATCAAAAATTATAAACAAACAAAGTAGTATACCTTCCCGGTGGACACCCGTTATTATATACTAATTGTGGTTAAGACTTAAAAAATTGTAATAATTATAGCTTAATAAGATTTAAATTCTTCTTGTTAGTTTTTTTTGTAAGAATAAAGCCATTGGCATCATAAAAAAAATTCACGTATAAAGAATGAAAATCCCTAATGTAGCTCTGAAGTAAAATACTAAGCTACTTTGGGTTGTCTAGAACAATACAACAGCAAGCTTGAAATCGAATCCAAAAGAATCTGCTTGTTTATTTTCCAACCAAATGCAGATGTATTTTAAAGGGAGTTCATCTGCTTTACTCCATACGATTAAAACAATATACCCAAATAATAAAAAATATATTAAAACTATTTAGTGCTTTGCTCACAAAATACACGCACAAACAATGTAAAAACAAACGACTATGTTATTGCGAATCAAGCTGAAAAGTGATTTAATGCAGTAATAAAATGAATTGGGCTCTAAAAAATTTTTTTAAATAATTCAGACAATTCAATATATAAAAATAAATTTATGATTCTAACAACCTTTCTACCGTATATATTAATGCCATCGTTAATCGAGAGCAAAATTCGTACAGTCTGATCAACAAATCAATTATACAAGTCGCGGGGCTAAACTTAAACTTAATATCGTGGAAATAATAAATTTTCCAACAATAAAAAAAAATCTAGACTGTATAGTAACGTAAGTTCAAAGTTGAGCTTTATGTCTTAATTAAATGTACATTTAAATGCGGAGGGGTGATAAAATCTTTTATCAATCTTGGGCGGTTATTTAATGGTATGTCGAATAAATTGTTAAATTCCATGCAACATAAATAAACGTTACGGTTTTTTATTTATTTGATTTTTTAATCGTGTCGTGCGCTTCGACGAAAGTAAAACTTTAGTATATTGTTGGTAAATTTGTACATGTAAACTATAAGACGATAACTGGTCGTTAAATCGTTTTTTTTGTAGTGAAACTTTTTGCTGTTTAAACATCTTTTTAATAATAGTTGATTGACCCATCATATATACAGAATGAATGATCGCTATAAAAAAACATCCTCCTCCATCCCTTATATATTTATATCGCTTATACAAAACGTAAAATTTTTTTCTCTCGTGTTGACAGACAGAAATACACTAAAAAAAATTTCCCATAAAAAATGAAAATAAATTAAATTTTCTTTTTGAGCTTTTCTTATTTATAAATTTTGTCTTGTATATAGACGACCATGATGATTGGTTGGTACATCATATCAAACGCGATAAAAATTAGATTCGATCTCGTGCCAGTGTATGTACTGGGTAAAATCATCACTCTGTCGATGATGTTTATTGATTGATTTTCGAATAAAATACCACTTTGGTTTGTAAAGCAACGGTTTGAGTTTGGTTTGTTGTTTTCAATTAGAAAACTTGTTAACTTGTTTTTTGTGGGTTTTTGAAGAGCAAGCATATGTCAATTTTTTTTAATAACTTTGGGATTTTTTATTTTTTGGTCATATCCAAGTAGAAAGATAATTACCAAATCGATATATAACACTCGGTTGTTTAAAGTTTTTTTTTTGTTTGTTTAATTCTCGGCATGCATGAGCAAACTGATGATGATGATTTGATTCAAAACTGAAAAATTCGATTAATTCAACATTTTTTTAAAGACATTATCTTCTCGTTTTTTACTGTGGCAGTGGCATAATTTTTGAATTATGACGTCAATATCATAGAAAATATATTTAACGAAGGCCTGGGATTAATAGCTTGTAAAACCTTCCAAAATCGTTCTCAATCTAAATAAATTTAAAAACTTGATCGACACAGGACAGGACATTATCAAACTTTTCAAAGAAATAAGCCGTAGGATTTTGATTTAAATTTTTTAAATTTTAATTTAAACTTTTAACTTATATATTGGATAAAGCTCAAGCTCTCAAAGCTCAATTCTAACGTCAGAAAGTACAAATTAAACTTAAAAAAATGCTTTTAAAACTACTAAAAAGCTCAATTTTAGAGCTTAGTTCTTGTTCTTGTTGTAATCGGAAGATGAAATAAAATTTTGTGCTAGTGTAGATCATTCATCATCTAAACGATACGAAACTCACACTAGAAAAAAGTTTTGCTAAAAAGCTTTCAGTGAAAGCTTTTTAAAGGTTTTTAAAGTTTTTTCTACGAAAATTGTAGTAATTCTATTTGTTTTAACGGTGCCAATTCAAACATTTGAAACCATTATGACTAACTACAAAAATGAGCTTTTAAAAAAAATCCACTTTACCGATAGCAGTTTTGTTACAATTTATGATATTGGATCAAATTTTAAATAATACTTTTAATTTCATATATTTATTGTTTTTGACAGTAAAAGCTCAATCTCTTATTTACCAAACAGAAAAATCAATTATGAGTTTTGGTTTATAGTTTAACAACACGACAGGAACTAAATATTGTATTTTTAAATAAAATGAGCTTTTATTAGAACTTTAAAAAGCTCAATTTTAGAGCTTAATTGTGGTTCGGATAATCAAACTTGATTGGTAGTATAGACCATTTATCATCTAAATTACAATAAACTTACCCTAACTTTTCATAAAACTATAAAAACAACTTTCAATATAAAAGCTTGCATTAAAATTGCTTTAATATTTATAGATATTTAATATTTTAAAATTGTTTCAGTCCAAAATAGTTTTAAAATTTACGACTAGCTAGAAATTACCAAAAAAAATTTTATTTGAAAAAAGCTTTGACATTTTCGAAGCGTCTTGACATCTTGAATCTAATATTGAAGTAAATTTTGTGTAAAAGCTTTAATTTTATTTTAAAAATTGGCGAACATTTTACCTTATAAGCTGCCGAATTAATATGACAGTAGAACGTTATCACCATAGTTTCAGCTAAACCTTTACCAAGCTTAAAGTTTTTTTGTTTACTAATTTGTTAAAGTTTAAGAAATTGAAAAGTCGGAAATGTCGAATAAACTTTTTAATGAAAAGAGCTTTTTATATAAAAGAAAAAATAGTTTTTAATTTTTTTAAATAAACAAGACAAATTATACAAACGCTTCAAAATATGTAAAGCTTCATTAAAGGTTTTATGGTTTAGACTAAAATGAGCTTTAAACTTATTTAAAGATTATTAAAATAAAAAATTAACATGCAAGTAATTTTATTAAATAAAAAGTTTCTAACGCAATTTTAAATTTAAAGCTTTCAATTTCAGGTAGTAAAGTTTCCAAAAGTAGGTAATTGAATAAATAAATCAAAAAAAGTTCTATTGATTAAAATAACAATAAAAGCTTGATAGTCAAGCTTTTAGTGGCAGCTTAAATTTTTCAAAACATGTATGTCCAAAAAAGTTTTAAAAGCTTCTAAAAGTTTCAAAAGCTTTGTAATTGGAGAGCTTTGACATGATATTTTCATATCAGTCATATTCTTTTAAGCTTTCATTTGTTTATTTAGAAATTTAACATAGCTACCTAATGTATAGATTAAAAACCGAATGTCTAAATCGAGCTTTTCAATAATAATAGTATTTACATAATTTCAAAATTATACTCAAAAATCATAGCTTGTAAAAATTTAAGTGGGCTTAGTTAAAAATAAACTTGTCATTTTAAGTCAGCCAACTTTTTCTGAAAAGCTTCCATACAAAAGTCTTGTGTAAAAGATTTCAGTATCAAGAAAGCTTTTAGTAAGAGTTTGTAAATAAATCAAAAAAACTTGACGATTTAAAATAATAATCAATTTAGTATTGATAGCTTTATTTTATTAACGTTTATCAAACTTTATTTTTTTGGTTCAATAATTTAAATTTAAAGCACATAATACTATAATTTTAAAGTGGAAAGTAATCAAACTTTTTAATGAAATTGACATTCCTACTAAGTTCTCATGAAATTTTGTTTCCAGCCAAATTAAAAAGTTGAAAACTACTACTCTATCAATTTATTTTAAGAACTTTCGACTTAAAACACAATTGAGTTTTTTTATTTATTCAGAAAGCTCAAGAACGTAATTATATTTTAGAAATTTACGATTACTTAAAGTTCTGGGTTTAGTTAGAGTAACTTAAACAAGTTAGATCTTAAAACTTTTATTCTTATTAACTGTCGATTTTATATTTTTAAAGTAGAAGCTTTCAATCTCTTTATTAAAACCGTCAACAGAGAATTATAGATTAAGAGATAAACAGAAACCAAATAAAGGTTTGTTAACCCTTTTAATTATTTGTTAAAATTTGAAATAATTTATTTAATGATCCACTAACCAAAAAAAGTGTCAACCCAAAAGTTTCAAAGACTTTATTTAATTGTAGAACTTTGAAAGAGCTTGATTTAAAACAATTAAGAGGTTTTAAGACCTTTAGCATATTAAGACTGTGTCCGACACCCAAGATAAAAATGTGTGAAGAAATTTTTTGACATTTATTTGAAAAATATTCCCAAACATTTTCAATTTTTTATTATGCTGTCCGAAAAGTATAATAACTGATTAAAATATATCCCCACCTCATTTGTTTAAAATTAATTTTTTGTGAGGCATAAAAACTATGATGAAAAATTACATTTAATTGTGTGCATTGATAATTAAAATTGTCATAGCAACGCAAAAGTTCAAATTTTTCTTATATGATTTTTTAATGGTACTACTATTACAAAACCAAGTAGTGAGTTTCTTATGTTTTATTGTGTATCCAAGTGTGCCACGCGATGAATTTGGTTTTTATTATAGAAAGTTTTAGTATCTGTCAAATATTAACATAGCAACTGACCGTGATAATTTGGATGTCTTCGTTTTTATCAAATAAACTTCAAAAATTTGTATTCACAAATATTTATCATAGGTATATATTTGGTCAAACATAAAATTTACAAAGAAAATTTAACTCAAAAAATTTAAACATAGTTGAGAATAGCTCAAATCATGAAAAATGTCAGTTACATTAATCATTTTAGTTACTTCATATTGGCTAACCCTCATAAAAGAAGTTAAAGTTTCGACAACCGACGTAGTTTATAAAAAGCAAATTATTTTTGCCACTAATCTTTCTATCTATTTGAATCTAAATCTAAAGAATGAGTAGTGGTGCTTATGTGTTAGTCCCTAGACGAAATATTGTCGTGGTGTGATATAATCGTTAGACTCTAGCTTTTAGTGTAAACTACTAGTGGTGAAACTTTTATATATATAAATGATACAAAACCGAATTATCCTGCTTGTGATCTAATTGTTTAGAGCTTATATACGATTAAATCTTAAATGCGGCCAATTCAATTTGAATTTAGAAGTTCTTGAGCTGGAAAAAATCACCAACCGAGATTCAACCAAAAATTATCTAGGCAAAAGTCAATTATTTTCAATTACTTTCAATTTTTGATGAACTTTTTACAGTGTAACACAAAGAGAAAATAATTTGATAACACCATTTCTCATTCCAAACCATATCTTTCACAGACAGCAAGTCAAACACCAAATAATCCAGATATAAGACATAAAATAAAATAAAATATTTACTCCAAATCGAATTCCAAGACTATACAGAACAAGCAAACACAGACTAAACATAAATCCAACTTTTTTTTACCATTTTGTGGGGCTACCAATAAATGTACTAACTTAAAAAAAAAAAAAACGTTTGAACCAAAGTTGAACCAAAGAAAAACAATAAAACATCTCTAACTTTCCGCTTTTCCAATTGTTTGGGCTGCGGGGTATTTTTTTTTCGATAGTTAGAAAATGAAAATAAAAAAGTTTCGCATTCTGAATCTTATTGAGTCATTTATATATGCCGATTGTCATAAAGATAAAAATCATAAATTGTTTTTCACTTAAATGAAGAAAAAGGCAGGCGACCAAATCGAAAATAAGGTTGGAAAATTGTCTATTAAATCTGTTTAGTATTGTCACGAGATGTTATAGCCGAACGTGTATAGCACACGTACAATATAGATATTGTGACATGAGATAAATCTTTGTTGTTACTTTATATATAGAAATATTTTAAGATTATGATGAGTGGGGCGCTTGGGTTTCACAAAGTGTTTGACACTCGCACAATACAATGGATTGATTTTTTTGTTTGGTTGTTGTAAGTGGATTAATTTTTTGGTCCAAAAAATATAGTACGATGATGTCAAAAGCAATAAAAAAAAAAAAAAAAAAAAAAAAATTAAAATGTAAAGGATGGTTTTTTTATGCAAATATTTTATGATATTTAATGATATAAATCGACCTCAGAGGTAAAATTTATATAATTTTGGCTTTAAGGGATGTTTTCAATCGAGGTATAGAAATTAGTTAGGAGTTTGATATAATTTAGAATAAAAAGGTGGAATTGTATCGTTTTACAGATTAATCTTATCATGTTGAATGTCTGATCTCAACAAAACTCACGTCAAATGAGAATTGGCTAATTGTTTATGGACTGTCCGCATTGGCAGTCTATGTGGCGTCTTATCACCTAATTCGATCATTCATCAGTCTGCTGAGTCGTCGACTGCATCTTGTGTGGAATCCGTATCGACGATATGCTACTGAATCGGGAACCAAATTGAGGACCAAACTCGAGCTGACAAGGTAACAGCTTCAGCTTCATTCAACTTTCTCATGTATATGCGGTGATAAACTACCATCTAGTTTGCCATCTACCACTCGTACCAGTAAACCGAAATTTTGGATTTATCTATCGCATTTTGACAAGTGTTGAGGGAACTTCGATAATCGATTTCGTCAATACTAGTCTTCGCATCTCTAATTCAACGGCTGCTTAAAGGGGGTCATGCTTTGGGCAAAGTAAATTGCTTGTTGTTTATGTATTTCTGTTATAGTGTTAGTGTTAGTTTTAGTATTGTTATATTTTTATATTTTTATATTTTTATATTTTTATATTTTTATATTTTTATATTTTTATATTTTTATATTTTTATATTTTTATATTTTTATATTTTCATATTTTTATATTTTTATATTTTTATATTTTTATATTTTTATATTTTTATATTTTTATATTTTTATATTTTTATATTTTTATATTTTTATATTTTTATATTTTTATATTTTTATATTTTTATATTTTTATATTTTTATATTTTTATATTTTTATATTTTTATATTTTTATATTTTTATATTTTTATATTTTTATATTTTTATATTTTTATATTTTTATATTTTTATATTTTTATATTTTTATATTTTTATATTTTTATATTTTTATATTTTTATATTTTTATATTTTTATATTTTTATATTTTTATATTTTTATATTTTTATATTTTTATATTTTTATATTTTTATATTTTTATATTTTTATATTTTTATATTTTTATATTTTTATATTTTTATATTTTTATATTTTTATATTTTTATATTTTTATATTTTTATATTTTTATATTTTTATATTTTTATATTTTTATATTTTTATATTTTTATATTTTTATGTTTTTATATTTTTATATTTTTATATTTTTATATTTTTATATTTTTATATTTTTATATTTTTATATTTTTATATTTTTATATTTTTATATTTTTATATTTTTATATTTTTATATTTTTATATTTTTATATTTTTATATTTTTTATATTTTTATATTTTTATATTTTTATATTTTTATATTTTTATATTTTTATATTTTTATATTTTTATATTTTTATATTTTTATATTTTTATATTTTTATATTTTTATATTTTTATATTTTTATATTTTTATATTTTTATATTTTTATATTTTTATATTTTTGTATTTTTATATTTTTATATTTTTATATTTTTATATTTTTATATTTTTATATTTTTATATTTTTATATTTTTATATTTTTATATTTTTATATTTTTATATTTTTATATTTTTATATTTTTATATTTTTATATTTTTATATTTTTATATTTTTATATTTTTATATTTTTATATTTTTATATTTTTATATTTTTATATTTTTATATTTTTATATTTTTATATTTTCATATTTTTATATTTTTATATTTTTATATTTTTATATTTTTATATTTTTATATTTTTATATTTTTATATTTTTATATTTTTATATTTTTATATTTTTATATTTTTATATTTTTATATTTTTATATTTTTATATTTTTATATTTTACGGACCAATCCTGTATTTACTGACATTACTTTTCTTTTCTTGCCCCATAAAAAACCTAACTATCGATAGCTTAGGTGTCTGTAACCGGGTCGAGTCTATAATAGCTAATATACCGTCCACTCCTTTAGTAGTTTTAAGCCTTCCCGTGCCAAATTTATACACAAATCCCCATTATTTTGTATTACCATGCTCTGTAATGTAGTTTCCAGACTGAATGCGCTTGTTTGTTTCACATCGCTGAAGGAGTCATTGTGGCATATTACATAACTTAATACTCTAACAATGTGGTTTTCCTTTGTGTACATAGTTTTCGTGGTAATATTTCGTTAGGGACACCGATGAGCGAGCTTTTCTTTTGTGCTTTACTATATGTTGATATCTTCCTTGGATGTGTAGCTCATGTCTTTGCCAAGCTGTTTCCAAAAAGTTATAAAATAAATAAATGTAGATACTATCGTCGGATGATGTTTGATGTTTAATCTCCTTTTCCTGTCCAATTAGGTTCTTTCCTCTACAAAGTCTTTAACGAGGATTCTGGAGCTCGTTGGTATCATTATTAAACCATATTTGAGACCGTATTTGAGAATATCTATCCAAAAAAAATATTAAGATAGCAACTAAAGCTAAGTTTCCACATAGATACACTGAATATACTCTTTGGCATTTATGGAGAGCTGACTAAGGATCTGCAGAATACCCTAAATAACAACAAAATTACTCCGTTAACATGTATAAATGTCTAACAGCATATTTTGCAGTTATTTTACCAAAAAAAAAATGTCGGCCTTATCATACTCTACATCTTACATAATACCAAAGATACGAGATTAGAATATTTTACAATATATTTAATAACTATATGACAACGTGAACACATAATTCACAAAACCCCGTTTCATTTTCAATACACAATCTGTGGCATCATAATATCGTTTCACGCGAATCGCGATTACATAATTCTATATGAGAATTTTTGCAAACTCGTATACATTTTTTGTTACTGTATAAATATGATTTCCTAATTTCTATATAGTGATATCATATCTTCCTGAATGTATGTCTATTTGTGTGTGTGTGTGTGGCGTGAAGGCACATAAATCTTAAATCCAATTTTAATCTAATATGGGAAAACAAAAAATTAAAATATTGTGTATTAGCTTTACGCTATACATATAAGATACAAATCGGATGTCGTTGGGTTAACATACCAAAAATAATATGTTTCCCATTATTTTCCGTTTATTTCAAAGTAGTATGGACAGTATGATCTGTAAAACATTTAAAAAGTAATATATTTATGGTGAACTTCTGTTTTTCGGTAAAAAATATGTTTTTTTCAGGAAATTTAATTTTTAGTTTAGCACAAAGACATTAAAGAAAAATAATACTTGAAATAATAATTTAAAATTTTTAAATTCGCTAAATGTGGGTTGTGACCCCTCTAACTAAAGGTAATCGAAAGATATACAAATTAGTGTTAACATTTTCAAATCCAGCCGTTAAAATACTATTACAATAAAATATATTTTGAAGGTATATGAACTTTACGCAATTTTACTTACTTTTTTTTTTACATCTTGCGATAACGCGTGTTAAGTATTTTATCGATCATACTGTAGTTCTACACCCAAAAATAGTTGAAAAGCAATTGGAAAATAAACATTCGGCAAATATTGAAATTCCTTTAAGAAGACAACGATGTGAAACTGATTTAAGCGTTATTCTAAGAATGTACGCTATTTGTGTAGTAACGCGCAACAAGTTGAAATCAAAGCATAATACATCGTCCAACTATATATTCAGTAAATTAGTCGTGGTTTCGATTCATTGATTCGTTTGACGTCAAATTTGTAATTAAACTTGAAAGACAGCGGTTTTATCTTAATTGTATATTTTTATGTATGTTTGTTGTATCTGTATAGTAACGAACATGGTACAAGATAAAATAATCAATAGGTAAACGGATTTTAATTGAATTTCTTGTCTTCTTCGTATATAATATTGTCCGTCGTTTATAATATAAAGATATCCGAATTCAATAACATGTCTAATCGAATAGTATCGATCTGATAACAATGAAAATGGTTTTTTAATAGTTAAACGACCACAAAACGAGTAAAAAACTTTATGTTTATTTAGTTAAGTGTGTCAAACATTTATAATGGACATGGTCTTTAAAAATTGACTTTGCCAAAAAACGAAAAAATTCACAACATTAAAATCATAATATTATGAACGCGAACAATATAAACATAATAAAATCGAGAAAATTATAATTTTCCGCATTTACCTCGAGTATATTATCCAAGATTTTAAGTGGGGTGTGTGGTTAAAAAAATTCTATAAAACCAATGATGGTAAAAAAATTAAATTACATTTTCCTTATTTTTTTTGTACCTTGCACACGATAATTCGATAATTCAAAATTTATAAAAGAAAAACAGAACCTTATCGCATTTTCTTCTAATTTCGACAACAAATCAACAAAACAGTTTTTACAGTTTTATGCAAGTTAACGATGACCTAAATGTTGGAATTTAGTGTTTTGTCTGTTAGTCAAACAAAAACTTTATGCACAGTGTTTTGTTTTTGTAACATGAATTGGGGTTGGGTGATTATTATTATTATTTTTTTTTTTTAAATTTACTTAAGATGAAATTATCGTGTTCGTGAACTTATAATATTTGGTTTTTGGAAATGTGGCCAAAATTATGCAAACAATTGTGAAAGTTTAAAATTTGTGTAAATTTGTTAAAAGTTTGCGAAATATTTTTATCTTATGGTTGGTATTTTTATTTTAAATTTGGTGGCAAGTGAATTATTTACTAATAAAGAATTTTATTGTTGAAGTGTTGCAAATTTATTTGTGGACGATACATTTGGTAAAATTTGTTCACAATCCAGTGACACAAATCCGGAAAAGGTAAAAACGTAACAATTGGTGACAGCGGTGGGATTATGAATAAAAAGGAATGATGAGCTTCTATTAATTAAAAGTGGTGTAAATGAGAAAGTAATAAGAGCGATGTGGTACAAATTCATGAGACTATGGAAAAAGAGGTTAAATCCGGAAAAAGATAAGTTCGAGATGGATATGGCATAATGAAGAACAAACCGAAAAAAATGAGGTGTAGATGTGATAGAGTGATATGAAACAAACGATCGTAGGCAAAACAAAATGGAAAACTGAGATTTAAAACAGAGATTAACTTCCGTTAAAACAGATATTTAACAGATTAAAGTGAAGGCTCAACAATTAATTAATCAAAAGTTAGAAACCAAAATTGAACAAGTCAAAGAGATATTTCAACAGACCATCGTTTCGAAAACGAGGTCAAAGTAAACAGAACTCAAAAGATCAAGATACAAAACACTGATATCGATGAACCAGCGATGATAAGAAGCAGCATCTAGTTGTCAATGAAATTCAGAGATTTCAACCAAAAAATCAGATGCTGGAATGGTGACAAAATTGATCATATTTTGAAAGATTGTGTAGACGATGAAGAATGCGATCAAGAACATCTTCGTTTGTTTCATTGCCAGATCAATAGAAGAATTGAAGAGATTGGCCTACTACTAATAGGCTAGTGTTGAAAGTGTGGTAATCATAGAATAACAAAAAAATTTTGGTTACGGATTATAGTTTTATCATGAAGTATTGATATTCGATGATGTAATCTTGAGCATAGATTACATGAAGGCGAAAGAATTTATTTTGGCCGTCGGTCGAGGAGTTTTTGGATACAAAAAGTGGAATTGCCTCTGCAGATGAACAATGGAGAACCAGTGAAAATACGAGTTATATTAGACCATCGGGAAAAGGTACCGCCTAACTCAGAGACAATTGTGCGAAGGGAGATTGGAGGGTAGTTCTGGATCAAAAAAAAATTGTGAGTTGTGGATACAAGTGATAAGGGGAATAAAGTTAGATAAGTTACTACTAGAAACAGATAGCAACTTAAGAGTTTCTATACAAGCTGTAAATTTAACAGATAAACCCTATCAAGAATGGGACTATCAATGAAAAAATCGGGGTGTACAGGTGAAGGAGCAACAACATAAAAAAGCGGAAGATTTTACGCAGCAATAAAGGACACTTAAGATTGAAACAAAAACAGGCAGCAAAAGAGTAACCGCAAAAATACATGTCCATTTTACAGTGCCCAGCGAGTAATGGAAGAACACACATGATTAAACACCGATACAGGATCCAAGATTTCAATTCGTCAAAGCAGTACATAACAAGGCAGACTAAGGTGGATAGAATGGTAACCGCAATGAGAACATCAGAGGTTATTGAGAAGTATAATAGTCGTTGGAGCTCGTCAGTTACTGAAAATATTGAAAAACACGAATATTCTCAACAATCGGCAGATGGAAGTCACAGATGAGGATAAGATAAGAGAAATCGTTCGCTATAAGTAGTTTATGGCAGTTTTCTGCCAGGCTTTTTGGTTTATGTAACACTCTTGCGATCTTTAAATGATTGGATGTGCATTTAAGAGATTGCACTGAAAGCCATGCCTAGTGTATCTGGATGGCATCATAGTAATAAGAAAAAGCTTCGATGGGCACTATTCCAAAGTACTGTCAAAGCCGAAATTATTGGTTCACTCGAAAACAACTATTGGCCATAGTGAAATGCGTTAAACATTTTTGAAGTATCCTGGAAGGACAAGAAGCGATGGATCGAGGCATGTCAACCATTCCGAGATAATTGCAAGCATTGTGGTCGAGTAGAAGACAATGAAAACATCATTGACATCAGACTCATACAAATTATACCATCGGAAGAATTTGTTCGTATTCATGTTCGTAGAAAAAATGTCTGTAGCAAAACCATTATTGGGTTTATTGGGATAGTTTGCAGATCATGGATGGATGTCTAAAGAGAGTTTGGCAGAGTACAGTTGGTCAATCGACGCAAACATTAATAGTGGTACCTAAGTTTTAGATTGCAGAGATATTAAAGGAGCATTTTACAGAGGCGAAGGTCTTCTAGGAATTAATAAAACATTAGTCAAAATACGAGGAAGATTTTGGTGTTTGGGATGTCAGCCAACAGTAGCAGAATGGTATCAAAAAACTTGTGTAAGGCGGTTAAAAAATAAGCTCAAAGAAGTCGAGGTACAATACGGTAGTACAACGTTGGAGCGCCATTTTAAAGAGCTACTAAGGATATTGCCGGACCGTTTTTAACCATTAATAGTGAAAATAAATATGTGCTGAGAGTAATAAATTACTTTAGCAAGTGGCCTGATTTGGTTTATCCTATACCAAATTAGGAGCCATCGACTATCATGAATGCTGTGGTAAACAATTGCATTAGTCGAAATGGGGTTCCGATAAAAGTTCATTCGGATCAGAGACGGAATTTATTATCAGTTGTGTTTCTGAAGACGTATTAAATGTTGGGCATAAATAAAACACGAACAAGACCTTTGCATTCATAACTAGACGGCTTGAGGGAGGGGTTGATTAAATATCACATTTAAGGAGCACTTCGCAAAGACAGTGAAAAAAATCCATCTGGGATCGGACGACCCTCAAACAGAAGTGACACCAGCAAAGGTAATTTTTGTTATAACAAGATTGAATTAAAAAGATTACCCAATCGAAATGGGACAACAATGTAAACCTTAAATGGTGCATCTAGAGCGAAGAGTGCTCCTACGAATAAGGAAATTGGATCTTGTTCGAAACAAACATGCGTAGGTGAGTGTAGTGTTAGCAAAATTGAGCAAACACATTCTGTGCATTAAAAAACAAAAGAACATCGTAAACATATCAAGAAGAATAGAATATTCGAGAACATTTGATTTCGGTGTAAAATAATTATTAAATTCTTTAAGTTAGTTCCGTTGGCTAAAATTGTCCAAAGTATACTAGGATTCGCTAATATATACGGCGATTAATTAGCAAGAAAATTGGTGGTATCTAAGAGTTATAAGATGATCATTCTGAGCGAATAATTTTGTTTTCAGAAACATTAATGTTTGCGGACTGCTTGAATTCTGTAGATTTTCGTTACTTCATGTGCCACAATTTCACTTATTGTTGCCTGTTAGATCAATTTTAATACTCTAATCAATAATTGCTTAAATATTTTACCGATCTCATTTATAAATTTTAAATCAAAAATCGTCTTCACATTAAGCCATTAAATCAAAATAATTAATTTACATTCACTCGAAAATAAATTAATCGATAAAAAAAATCGTAATCTTATGGATTAAGTATGTCAAATTATTTAATTGTATAAACAAATCAATGTTACCGTAAATCTACACGAAAAATGTACACTAAACAGCTATACAAAAACAACAAATACACTGATGACATAAGATTAATTGACACACTAGCAAAAACAAAGTATTTTCCATTTTCTTAAATTTATATGAAAAATTGTTGAAGAAGAAAATGAGATGAAGAAACTTTAAATTTGTCTGAAATAATAATCACATCCATGTGTGTAATATATCATTTATGTTTTTGTTGTTGTTGTCATTTTATTAATTAAGGCAATTTGTTTAAAATTTTAAAATAAAATATTTTTAAGAATTGGTCAATCAAATATTTAAGCACATGTGTTTAACCTACTAAATACACAGAATGATTCGTTGGCGAGCGTAAAACAAATGGTAAATAATTATTTTTTTTGTTTTTGGTTTTTCCTGGAAATATATTGACGAACAATGCAATAATAATACAGTAAAGGTGTATATAGGGTGTGACCCCTCAAACTAGAGGTAATCGAAAGATGTACAAACCAGTGTAACTATTTCTAAAATCGATTAAGCCATTAAAAAATTATTTCAATAAAACGAATTTTGTATTTAAAAAAAAAGTTAAGTTCACTTTGATATCCCAAACTTTTGTAAATGCTGCGAAAACAAAGAAAAGCTTAAAAATACTATGATACTTGTTTTCAAGATTTAC
The DNA here is from genome assembly GCA_963556175.1 of Tipula confusa. Taxonomy (NCBI): domain Eukaryota; kingdom Metazoa; phylum Arthropoda; class Insecta; order Diptera; family Tipulidae; genus Tipula; species Tipula confusa. The sequence goes on along the minus strand of OY744475.1, from coordinate 213,165,115 downwards.
GTTTTGTGAAACAAAAAAAAGATAGGTAATTTCTAATATTTTCAGGGAAAGGTAAACCAAAAATTATTGCTTTTCGAGAAATACTACTTACAGTCCTGAACTGTCTATGACATACAGTCTTGATATACTGTATACAGTCCTATAGAGATCACATGTTGATTGTTCTACTAGTCATACTCTTTTTACAGAAACATACACATTCCAATCCTGTCTAGGCTATAAATTATTCTTTTATCATATTCCTAATCAATTTGGCTCATTTTAAACATAAGGCAACATTCACCATATCAAAATGTTGCATATGGCCACCCCAAAAATTCAATTTTGATACAATTCATTCTTCTTCATTCACATCAGTATATAGATGGGGTAAAATTTAAATATATATCAGACAAAAAGTAGTAGAAATTTCCAAATAATAAATTTTAACAACTTTGGTTTTTTTTACTGTATATAGAATAAAGCTTTAAGCTTATAAAAATTTTGGAATTTTTATTTTATTAAAATTTTGTTCACATATTATTTTCGGCATGTAACAATGACAGTAATAATTGCATTGCATTTTTATTATTGTTGTAGGTATGTTCTTGTTATGTTTATGTCAAAACAAAATGTTGAAATGTTGATAATTTTGTTGTTGTAGTTTAAAGATCTACTGGATACTCTATCCATTATATTTATAACGTTTAACAAGCTCACTTGAAGTTAAATCAAAATTTTTATGATACAAAATATTTAGCTATGTGGATCTGGAATACAATGAAATTGTTTTTGGTAATAACCATAAATTGTGATACATTTTTGGATGTTACTGTACAGAACTATCCGATAACAAATAACAAATTATGAATAGTTGCCTTAGTTGCAAAATAATGAATACAATAGAAAACTTGCATTTTTAAACATAAATAATGTCGTTGTCTCTTTCGGTATAAAAACTGTATCAGAACAATTAAATATTGTAATTTACATAATCTAGGCAAAACATACGGATAAAATGGAAATACCGTAATGACTAATAAAAAAAACTAAAATAACAGCATGAGATAGCTTGTTGCGAATTTTAAAGGGGTCAGTTGCAAGATGTCAATATTCACTAAGGAATCCAATCTCCATAAAACACCGAGAATATTGTAATAATTAAAAGCATTGGCAATATTTTGAAAATTATAGCTGTTCATGTATTAAAGGAGAAATAATATAGTTTTTGATTGTTGGCTCGCGGTGCAAGATCGACCTTTGATTGTTGGCTCGCGGTGCAAGATCGACCTGCGTTAGCGCAGTGCTACAATATGCCGAGTGCAAAAGTATTTTGCTTTCGATATAATATAAACAATGTTTTTTGCACAACAGTAAAATACAATTTTGAATGCTCTAAGGAAGGAAGACAAATTTTTACACCTTTCATAATAGTATTTTAAAGAGTATTTCAAATCAAAGTAGTCGATTGGACATTTGTTGCTATGTATAACAACAAAAACAAACGAACAATAAACAAACTAAAAAAACCTGTGTGAAAAGTTAAAAATTTATAAAATTTGTAAAAAAGTTGATCTTCCAGAAGAAATTGAGGTAGCAGCGAAAAATGCAAAGCCACAGAAAGCACAATGCTTATAAAGAATTTGTTAATTGGTGTGAAGTAAAGGAAAAAATGTGGTTAAATATTTGAAACCAAATTTAATTATTGCAGAGGTACTTACAGGAAATACAGTAAAAGGTACTGAATTTATTACTAATATTTTTTTATCCTTATTTATATTTATTGACAAGACATCTTCCAAGTAAAACTCAATTTGCCCTGCATTTTAATAAGTCGAATGGGCAAAATGAGAGCATCTAGATACTCTCATAGAAATATACTCTCAGTACTATCATTGCAATATTATAAAAACAAATGTGGGAATAAGTGTTGTCAACAGTAAAAACTGTAATACCGAACGCAGTCACCATAGTCAGTAAAAGAAAAAAAAGAAACAATAGACTAGTCGATAGAAAAATGATTCGTGTTTAAATTATTAAAATTATTCGTATCTCGTCAATTTAAGAAATCTTTTCCTACAATTTTGGGGATCAATCGGGATTTGATTTTGCCAATATAATATTGATGCCTATACGATTAGTTATTTAAACTGCATATTTAAGTGTGAAGTGTTAAGTGAAAATAAAAACATTAAAGCAAAGAGAAATACTAAATAAAAGTGGTGTATGTTAGTTACAAGTTTTGTTTTAGTATAAGAAAAAATCAAAATGGCGTCGTTTCATATTTTAATTCATGAAACAATGGCGTCCGTTTTGTAAAAACAAAACGGGTGGGATGGTTTATTTTAAGTCCATCTTGTGTCCACGACATCAATAGATGTCTGTTTGGTTATAGGCAACGATTTATTTGCCCATGCTGAATTGGTAATCAACGACGAAAGTGTTACATTTTTACCAAAGAAAGACTGTGATCTGGAAGTGTCGGACAGTCTTCCAAACATATATTTCAGCACCCTAGAAGGATATCAGTCCACGATAAAACTATTGTAGAAGATATAATCAAGAAATGGCTGGATCAGGGAATAATCCAGAGAAGTAATTCCGATTTTTCAAGTCCGATTGTTTTAGTTAAAAAGAAGAACGGGAAGGTCACATTATGTATCGATTACCGAAAATTAAAGAAAATTATAAAAGATCGGTATCCATTGCCGTTAATTGAGGATCAACTTAAGATTGGATTTAAAGAATGAATTTTCCATGTTCTAGTGCATCCAATCCAGACAGCTAAAAAAATATACATTATTCGTAGTTCCAGATGGCCATTATGAGTGTTAGAGAACACCATTCGGTTTATGTAATTCACCAGCAATATTTCAGAGATTCATAAACGATGTGCTTAGAACAGCAATTCAAGAAGGAATTGTTCTAGTTTATGTGAATGCAGATACTAGAATAAGATGAAACCGATTGTTTCAAAAATTTCTTGTAATATGCAGGAAGAGATCATAACAAGGATTCACGAATGAGGACATTTTGCAACGTCTAAAACGGAAAGTATACTGAATAGACTCTCATTAAAAAATAAAAACCTGTGCTACTTCAATCCAATCATAAATATATTTTTTTAGTTTAGGGAACTTTTTAAGTGCCTTAAAAGAACCATCAGATGGCTAAAGAAATCAGAAATTCTTATGAATTAAAATCATCTACTTTAAAATAATGAAAGGGAAGGCTAATCAATTTGCGGATCATCTCCAAGGTATTTCGGGTGAAATATCCCTAATAAAGGACAAACAACTAATTCCTTTGCACCAATTTGGATCTGAAGAATATCATTCTACTATAAAACAAGTGCATAGAATCACAAACATAATCAAAAGTGGTAGAATGCATTAAAGTTTGCTTAATTATCTTTCTAGATGTCACTCGAATTTTCGATAAAATTTGGGACATAGGTCTATATACAATCTGCATAAATACAATCTGCATAAAGATATGCCGAGGCAATTTTAAAAATACTATAATTGTAAATTTATGTAATAGACATTTTCGAAAAAAATATATGGTGGTGAATACTCCGATCTAAATAAAATTTCGGCCGTAGGGAAGTGTCTTGGAACCAATCTTGATTTTAATATTTACTAGGAATAAACCAAACCCAATATAGCTAAAATTTGAAAATTACACTGTAATTGGAAATAATGCTCGCTGTAACACTATAGAAGATGATCTATGTGGTTAATCGGACAAAGCATTGGAAAATCAAGCTTAATGCGGCAAAACATCTTCTAATAGAGCTAATTTGTGAACTAATTTATATGGTGGGTGCCCTACGCCAACACAGTTAAATAGCTCGGCATGAATCTCGATGCCAAACTTAAGTGAAAAGTTTTAAATTTAGTAGAAAAATTTAAAAGCTAAAAAATTTAAAGGCTTGAAATTTAAAGTTGAAAACTCTATAATTCATATAGGAGGAAGGTTAAACAATTGATCACGGTGTTTTGTTATTGTAAAATCTATTACGAACTCAGAAGCCAAATTCGTAACAATTGGTGTCAGAAGTGGGATTTTACAATAGAGAGCGATGAAAAATATCAACGCTACACAGCGCAGCAGTTTAGAGATGATTTGGAGGAGCAAGGTTTGCCAACGGAAGGTTATAAGACGGAGCTATATTTAAGGCTTCAAAAAGCAGTGAAAATGACGAGCAAGAAACTAGCAACGATGAAGGAGAGTTGGCATCATTACGACCACCGTCAATAGCAGTACTCGTTAGCAGATCCCGATCACTATCAGAAAAGGCCTTAACACAACAACCATCGTTTACGAAAGATGTAAGCGTGCTGGAAGCTACAGCAACCCAGTCAAAAGCTAACGTTGATCCTCCTTCCGAATGCATACCTGAAGCAAAACCAAAAAAGGAGCGAACAGAGCAAATCATAGCTGTTCCCGAATTAGCAACATCCAGCAAACTATGTTTCGCAAGACAATTAAGCTTTCCGTGGAAGCAGCCCAACGATTGTTAAAGAACCATCTACTGGTGGCAATAAGGGAATATTGAAACCCCCATCATTCGATGGTGATTCACCAGTCAAAAACTTCAAGATTCAGTTTCAAGCGGCGCTACGGCATAATGGGGATCTGAGTGAGGAACTAAACGCATTAATATTGGCACAACGAGGAAAGGCATTAGTCGTACTCCAGATTGTACCTACAATAGAGATGAGAGGTGAAAGAATCTTGAAGGAGCAGGTGGAGCTAAGACTTGGGCAGTCTTATGTCCAAGAATTATGCAAAATATAGCAACATAATCATAGACAGCAGAGAGGATAACGCCTCAAAGATATCGAACGAGAAATAAACAAGCTACCGCGGCAAGCTTACTGTAATGCTACTTTGGATGTCTTAAATAAGTAAAAAGTAGATGCGTTTATTAACGCCGTAGGAAGTCTTAGCATCAGACTTGGAATACGAAGCAGTCAGAACCAGCTTAACCACGGATTCCTATAAACTGCGGAAGCTCGAAGTGCAAGATATAGCTTAAATAGAGGCCATGATAGAAGCAAAACTTGGAAGACCACAAAAAAGCTTCCTGAACATCATACGGCATTCTCATTTTCAATCAAGGTGGATTCGTAATGGAATTTGCAATAACCAAAATATTGCAAATTCCATTACGTATCCAGAAGCCAAATTCGTAACATTATCATGAAATCCAGAAGCTTATCTCCACTTTTAGATGGTCCTATCGATCCTTTGCCGCTTACCCTAGGACATTTTTTACTGATGGTCTAATAAATGCCATTGCCGAACCTGACTATCAACAATTTAAAACAAACCATTTATCTAAAAAGCAAAGGGTTACGCAAATGACTCAAGAAATTTGAATTTTTCAAGAAGACATTTTTCACTGTATCATTGATGGATATTGGTCATTATTTTAATATTAATTTGCTTTCTTCCAAACACTGATAAGACCGTTAAGATTTCACAATTTACTTACTAACCAAAAAAAAAACTACAGTCATAGAATAATTGAAAAAAAAAAATCTGCCATATTTTAGTTGCAAACAGTATAAAAATTATCTTAACTCCTTGTTTCGACTACATCAACATTGGTATTTTTATACAGTATACAAGACTACAATAAAGTTATAATCTTATGGTTGGTCTCAAAACTTTTCTTATTCCTTGTACTTTAGATCAACTCCAGTCTTATGCGGTATTGTGATTCCCCCTAAAGGTATTTTTTAGTTTTTAAAACAAAATTGTATATTTTGACAGTTTATTTTTTTGTATGAGTTCAAATTTCATCGAAAGTTTTTGGAAATTGAAAAAGTTTTCAAATCTTATTTTGAAATTGATAGTAAAGGTAGCAAAAAGTTACAAATACAAGAGTGTATGTGGTTATTACGTGGCACTTCTGTATCAGTTGTTAAATGGCTGCAGTGGGTTTCCTCACAAAAACAAACATATATAATCCCCAAGACAAGTAACCTAACCTGCAAGTTAAAAGACATGTTGGAAGACCAGTAATAACACGTGAAAGAACTGTGATAGCAAAAGCGAAAGAACTTGGCAAATTACGTTAGAAATAAAAGCAGTAACGCCCAATACAGTAAAATGATCGAACCTAGTAGATGACTTATGCTACTAAATTTGGAATGAATGAAAAAAAGAAAAAAGGACAACATCAGAAACTTAAAGAAAAATACTATACAAGAGTATTATACACACTGGCTAAAGACACTTTCAAAGTAAGTGGATCAGACTGAAAAACAAAATGAAAAATTTAAAGAGCCAAGGAAAAATAAACTCGTGTCTCAAAGTACACTGTGTATAACTCAAAAGCCAAGTATTTTTAAGAAATGTTACCACCAAAGCTAGTGATGATTTTTTTAAAAAATTATTTGTTAAATTTAAAGACATGAACAATGGTAAAGAAAATATTTTTCAGAGCCGCAATTAACCAGGCGGTTTTAAAAAGGAATCATAAAATGATTCGTGACTTAAACAAATTAAGACAAAGAGTATCCCAACTACATTAAGATAATGATTACATTTAACATAAAGTTCTCATCGATAATGAACTTATCTACATTCAACATTAAAGCATAAAAGCACCATATAAAATAAATAAACGAACAAATTACCAAATTCTCACCACTTTCAAAACTCTAAAACAAAAGCACCATTAAAACTTTAGCACATTTTTCCAAACTCACTTTAAATGAAAAAGCTTTTAGCACACCAACAATTTAAAAAGGTCTGAAAAAAAAATTCACTAATATATTATCGGTCACAAATCCCAAATTCCCAATTCAATAAAACGCTCTCGTATATACTACCACCCTGGGGGGCTAGTGTTAATTCATATTTTAGTAAATACTAAATCCTATATTTATCTAATAATATATCGAATAAAAACAATTCAATTATAAATAAAAATCAATGAAAACACATAAAATAATATCTGTGAAACTGGACCAATAACAAAAACAAAAAATAAAAATTATCGTGAAAAACACACATTATAGTGCAATAGATAATAAAAAATTCGATGAGCTTTCAATTTTAGCGCTTTGTATAAAAAAAAAGCAAAAAGTTTTTCTAATTTTCACCTGAATCAATGATATTATCCAAACGAAATTTTTTATTAATTTCAATTATCATGATGCCCGCCGAATTATGTAAACCGTGCACTAAAATATTCACCAAAAGCACCACAAACACAATTATCCATCCCCAACCACCTTCTGGATAATAATGTTGCCGAATTGTACCGCATGTCGGTGTAAACCGATTAAATTTTGACTGCGATATTTTAACACTCGGCGGATCACGTTGATTTTCTTGCGATTGACTATCGGCCGTCACAATTCCCGAATCATCGCCATTCATTTGCATTTCATGTTTATTATGTTCAGCACACATATCATATTCACCGCCTGAATTATCCATAATTTCGAGATAAAAACACGACGAAATATAAAAAAAAAAAACACTCAAACCACGAATTATACAGCGAACAAAAAAATTGTTATCGTATATGATGCCATATCAACGGTTCGATTATGACTAAAGTTAAATTAGCAAAATATTTTACTATTTTGCCTCGTTTTCCATTGAATAAACAAAACGAAAAAAGGAAAATAGAAAATAAAAGCTCAACGCAAAGTATATAGTGTAGTGCTTTTTGGTTCTATATACGTTCTATGAATAGAATGAATTCATTCACAATTATACAAAAAAAAGAGAGAGAAATTCAAAAAATAAAATCGGGGGAAATATAAAAATTTTCTATTTAAAGAGAAGAAAAGCATTTTCATTTTCTATTTTCATTCTTGTACATAGTTTCAAGTGGTATTGGTAAAATGTTTGTTTTGATTAAAAGAAATTTTTTACTTTGTATATATTTCCGACTTGTGTTACGGGGTGGGTGGGTGTTTGTATTTGTGTGGTGGAAATATTTGGAAAATTTGCAGAATTAATTAAATTAAAATTTATTTATTATAAAATTGATAGAATTTTTGGTTTGTTGCAAAATAAATATTAAATTTTAATTTTGCAAAAATTGCACTTGTCGGTTATATTGAATGTTGTTGAAACATGAGATGCATTTTATATAAGTTCAATTACCGTAATTGTGATGGATATATAATGTTATTAGTATCTGGTAATTATTTTCGAATTAATTTCTATTTAGTAAAGTAAGTTTAAGATTTAAATTAAGTCCAAATAAAGTGGGTAAAGTAGCTTTCAAATAGGTCAATACCGATAAGTTAAAAAGTTAACTCGTCAAAAGTCAAATCGTTGCTTCATCGAGTTTTTCGCCATCCCTCAATCAATTATATAAAAGGTGTAAATAATAAGCAGTATGCAAAACTAAGTTAGAGCTTTTAAATTCGCAGGTTTATATATTAGACAGTTCAGGATACTTTTGGGCATTTAACTATCGGCAAAAGATAAATAATGGGCTTAGATGGTTCTACTATAGAAAGAACAACATAATAGTTCAATTTCAATAGACTTTGTCAAAATTTAAGCATATAGACTGATGAAGTTATTGCCATTATCCTAACTAAGCATTACGTATAAAATGTTTTCCTAACTGCTCATTTTGTAGTGATAGCAATATTGCTAGGACACTTTTAATCGGGAAGAAATCTTAAAAAAAAAAATCCACTGAGGCTTTGTTTATACTGACTTAGGTAAAGGTTGCCTTAAAACAATTTAAATGAGCATGTAAAGGTTAAATAGAACTTAGAAGCTTTTTTTGGACATTTACCATACTTTGATTTGCTCCGAAATAGCTGCAAAATGACTTCTAACGCACTTAAACAAAAATGTGGTCAAATTTTAGGAACTGTAACAAAGGCATTTTTTGAGAACATTGAGCAACGTACAACAACTCAAGAAATTGAATTCAGATTTCAAAAATTAACATCTATGTGGGACGGGTTTTGCAGTATATAGAAGAAGAGTTATTACTACTAACAGAACAAGTATCCAAATCTGATGAGTTTGAGACGAAATATTTCCATATTAAGCCGCGATGTCAAGAGATTGATTAATTGATTGATTAGAGTGTACGGCCAAGGATGAACCTAAAACTCCCGGATTGCCGGGCACCACTGTACACTCGTGTTACATATAAAAAAATCGAAAGAGTAGAAGAAATGTTTTTTTTTATATAAATGTTCAGAGCACTTAGGATATTCCAACCTGGGTCTTATGTAGGTCTTATATATTGTAAGTATTTTGGATGGATTAAAGTAAAACTTACATCGTCGTAGAAATCCTCGACATTTGGCTGCACCAATCGCTGCCTTGTTTATTTGTTCAGCCCACGATATTCTCTTTGATATAGTTAAACCGAGAATCTCAAATGTATCATAGCTGTAGCCAATTTGGATTCACCAGTCAGAAAAGACGGTAAATAACCATCAGTTCGGCCAGAAAAAACACAGAATTGAAATTTGTCGGAATTAAATTCACCCCATTTAAGAATGGAATTGAGATCTCGCGTAAGGCGATCATTCATAGCCAATTTTTCTACGAAAACATCGTTTCGCGATGAAGAAGAAGGTAAACTATAAGAGGTGGAAAGTGAGCTGTCATCAGCATAGGAGTATATTGGATTGAGAGTTGCTGATAGAAGATCATTGATGAAAATTAGAAAAAGGGTTGCAGAAAGTACGGATCCCTGAGGAACACCAGCGTTTAAAAGATGTTGATCGGAAGTGACACCATCTACCACCACTGGGATTTTGCGACAAAGAAGAAAATTCTCAATCCATAAAATTAACGAACCGTGAAGGCCACCTGTCCTCAATTTACACAGCAACCCCTGTGCCACACGCGATCAAATGCTTTTGAGATATCGAGTGTAATGTCTTGAGATTCACCAGATTGATGAATGCTTCTGTTCCATTGTTCAGTAATAACATTAATTAAATCACTTGCTGAACGCCCTCCACGAAAACCATACTGACGATCAGAAATTAGAAGATTAGCTTCCAAATATTTCATCAGTTGGAAGTTGATTATGGTCTCAAGAACATTAAAAAGCACCGAGACGATTTACTGCCCTTTTTGATGCGTGTTAGCAGTTTTCCAGACAAGCAACACTTGAGGTAATGGACAATTCGGACCGGCTGACTTGTTGGTGTTAATGTTTGCAAGGACTTAAGCGAATCTAGATCTAAATCTAATGCGGCGCATCGATGGACTGGCTAGAGAGATAAACGGGAGTATTAAGTTAGAATCAGGTAAATTGGAGTTTGCTGCAAATTTTCGGGCGAAGAAATTACATTTTTCTTGAGCTGTCGAAAAAATATAGTCCCCATATAGAGGTGGTATTGATGATTTCCTACTATTCAAGAAGTTTTCTTCTACTTTTTGGGCAAAAGTGAGAATGACAGTTGAAACCAGAATGGCTGCATTGTCAATATTACCGAAGGCAAAACAAGAGTACCATTCGAACTCTTGAAAGAACTTGTTCATTCCTTCCCAGTCCGCATTTCTATAGTGTCATAATCGACGTTTAGGCGGAACATTCATTTGGCACGACCACGACATTAAAAATTCCGCTGTAATAAGCCGATGGTCAGAGTTTCCCAAAGGAGAACTGACGGAGATACTGTATTTCTCCGCATGAGAAGTTAAAAACAGATCCAGTAAATGACCCGTATCGTTGACCCGATCTAGTATCCTCGTAGGCTGATCTACAAGTTATGTGAGTTGGTTTAAAGCTGCAAACATTTCAGCCGCCTCACCAACCGATGTTACGGACTTAGAATAAGGAAGCCACTTGTCATTGTGGACAATGAAATCACTTGCCACCGCGATTTCAGCATTTGGTGATTTCTAAAGGATGCGCTCAATGGAGTCTGACAGAGTATCAAACCCAAAATTAGCTGCGCAGTTTGCGATATTTGGGCTTTGATAGAGACCACATAGGCAGAGGAGGTGTTTCGAGTCATGAATTTAAACCCAAATGAAGCTGAACTCATTATTCGTGCTTTGGCCTAAAAAACTGGGAATGGAAAAAGGTATATAGTTGCGGATATACATGGCTAGCCCCATGGCCACAGGTAACCTGTAGAAACTTTGACCAATGATAACCTAAATACTACTAATAGTAACATGTACTCTCAACAAAAGGCGTATTTTGATTTGTTCCACCATAAATCTTTGTCTCAAAACGAAGTGAAACTGCCGAGTATTAATATTTCACCTTTCGATGGTGAATATACGCAATAGCCATCGTTTAAAGATTTATTTAGAGCATCTGTCCACAATAACGAATATATATCACGAGTGCACAAGTTTCAACTACTCAAAGGGTTTCTAAAGGGAACATATTTTACCCAATTTAAATTTACTTAGGAAGGTAACCGAAACATCCGAGGAATTGCTTCATGATGTAAAAGCGTTATAGGTTCATAATATTGTGAAACAAGAGATCCATTGATTCTGCATTTATTATTTTAGGAAAAAGGACGATAAAACTAGGCTGCAGTGTGTCTTACATTCATTGGAATACGAAATGCCTAGTATAGACGATTTTCAGAATTTTCTTCACCGCAGATGTAACGCTCTGGAAAGTTGTTAACCTAAATATCAATCATTCAAAATCTCCAAGTCAACAAGCACTCATTGGCATCATCAAATCCAAATGCATGTGTTGTAAGAAGCCACATTCTTTACATAAATGCTACAAATTTCTACGATTTGAAATTGAGTTGCGCAAAAGCTTCGTTAGCAAACAAGATGTATACTCTAGTTGCTAACACGTGCTATAAGTGCAGAGCAAAGTATCATACAAATGTACATAAAGGCATCAAATACAGAGAAATACCGAGTGCCAACTTAAAAGAATTAAAATCATACACAACTTCAAGGTTGGTACAGTGAAGGAGATAAGCAATATATATTGCTATAACCGTGATTATGCCAACAACGGATGTTCAAGGTAAAATACACCACATTCACGCTCTACGTGACACAGGCTCAGAGTCTAAATTTATTACTAAAACCTTTGCGAACATTTTCAGAGGAATATGTGATCGAGAAGTTTCCTTCTTCAATTACTGTCACGTGTTAGCATCTGAAAAAGCTGAGCATATCGTAATTTAAAGGCCTCAACGCGGCCGCTTTAAAAATGAAATATACAAGCTTCAAAGATATAGTTCAATCAAAAAAGAGAGCAAATTGGCAACTCTGCATCCATTTGTAGACAAAAACTTCATACTACGAGTAGTATGAGTAGTGCTCTTTCCGAGAGTAACATTAACGAGAGCATTTTATAATGTTAGGGTATAGACTATTTGCGTTAGTTTCAAAAAAGGGAGAGGGTCTAAACGTCCTAAGCCATAATTCAGTTTGTTTATCTGTATGACCTTCAAAGTAATTGAAGTTGTTAAAGTTTCAACACCACTAGTCCGAAAATAAATTTACTGCCAACATAACTCGATTTTCGTAGAACAGACTCAATTGCATAAAAGAGACATTAAAACTTGGCCGCCAAATCCATTGAATATAAAATTTTCCGCCATAAGTGTGTCTTTTGCTCCATGCAAGTGGCAAAACCAACACTAAACGATCAATAGAACAATCAAAAAAGTCCGACTTTTTACTGAATTCATAACACGAGATTTAAAATAATATTACCAAAAATTACCAACAATATACACTTTATTTGACGCAATACTTTAAAATTAATATAAATTAGATTTTAAAAAAATTGATTAAACATTAAAAATCAATAGAATTAACCGTTTTGTGACAAATACGTCATATAATCACCGAAAATCTAATTTATTTACACTTTATTTGACACAAAACTTTAAAATTAATACAAATTAGATTTAAAAATGATTTAATTGATTAAACATTACAAATTAATTGAATTAACCGTTTTATGACGAATTCGTAATATAATTGTCGAAAATATAATTTATATACCCTTTATTTTACACAAAACTTTAAAATTAATATAAATTAGATTTTAAAAGAATTGTTTAAATATTTCAAATCAATTAAATTAACCGTTTTATAACAAAAGCCTGCCAGATTGTAAGCGAATTTACTGGAAAATTAAAGTCAGTGAACCTACTCAATCATAAAAAGCATTTTTGACATGGTAAGGATCATTGTCCTTTCCTTTGGCTTCCTTTTGAATTTATGTTACAACATTACGAAATTCTCCAACTATCGAATAATTTTATGTCCAAACAAAAAAGTTATTTGAAGAGGTTAAACGGCTCAACCACATAGTGATACTTAACCACTCTAACATAATGTGAAGGTTAAAGAGTTTTTGAACTTCACCATTTCTACTAAAATTCATTTTTTAACGATTAGAAACTCTTGTATATATTCCTGAATTATTAGTATTCCAAATATTTACATATTTACACACAATTCGTTTTAGTTGTATCCCAATATTACCATAATAAGAATCTATAAAAAAAGAAGTTGCTTTGATCACAAGCTGTGTGTTGTAATCAAAACATGACCTATACACCCAAGAACTAGAAACAAACAATTTGCATATTACATAAAGTTATAAGTTGCATATACATATTTTCGCAAAGAACCATTCTTCCATATACTATTATGGTATAATAGCTTTGTTGATTCAAATGTAAATTTACACAACACAAAGTATATGTTAGTTGTATATACACTTTTACATGATATACGCCATACCGAGAGAATGATAGATAAACTTCCTGAATTTGTGCACAGATTTTTCTTTTTTTATGTTAGAAAATAAAAAACATAAATTAATTACAGAACATAAAAAAAATAATGATAATAATTTATTTATGGTACACGTATGTTTGTTGAACTTATGTATTTATGCATGTATATTACGTGAAAATGATGTACGTTAAAAGGAAAAACTGTTACAAGTTTTCTAGGAAAAAAAAATCTTAAACAGCTTCACGTACCAAAAATTTATTTAGTTTTATTGTTATGTCGCTACATGATATGCTTTTGTTGTTTAACATTGAACATTGGTTTGATGTTATTTAATTTTGTGACATAAATGTGTCAGTGACAATATATCGTTCATATATAGAGGGTGATTTAATTGGAGATTTTATTTCATATTTAACATAAAATATATTGACCGCTTACAAGGATAACCAAGGACAAACATACAACCCAGTTATCTAAAGCTTTGCTTTTTATTTAACCAGCTCAAGATGTCAGTTTGTAATCCTAGAAAAACTTTACTAAATAAATATTTAGACAAGTAACAATTTTTTATTTGTACTGAAGTTTCCGAGTAAAATGGCCCGATCAATTTGAATTTTAACGATAGAACACTAAACAGTCGAATACGTACTAGAATAATTCAAATAATATGAATTAGCCCTTTAGAAAAAACGAAACAGCAATATTATCATCATATTATTGATTTAGGAGCTCAAACAAAGCGAAACAAGCTTCAAAGTAACCTAATTATAGGTTTCTATAAACCTAAAGTTTCACACCTTTAACGTTGATTTACATATGCGACGTGTGGCGGGTGCTATTAGCCAATCAGAAATATTATTTTGTAAATCTATACGCGGCACACGTCACACGTCGAGAGATGGTTTAATTTTATCTTTCCCGTCACGGTTACACTCAACAAATACAAATAATTTTTGATCGTTTTGCCATGTCATTTTTATTTGTTTTTTTTTTTTTTTTTAAATAAAACGGACTACTCGATAATAAACAACAAAAATTATTTAATTAAAGTGTGCGTGGCTAAACCGCCGTCACATTTGTAAATTTTTATCTAGGAAGCATCACTTTTATTACTACCCATTACAAGCCACACGTCGCATATATAAATCAACTTTTATTTGACAACGAAAAATGTGTACTGTATAGGTCATCTTCGATCACAGAAACGCGATCGGAAGATATTAACAAAATAATAGTGTTCAAATCTGCGGTGTTTTGATCGGAATGTACAAACTACTATGAAGGAAAATGTAGAGGGGATTTACCAAAACTTAAATAAAATATAAACTATACAACGTGCAGATGATAAATCCAACATTTATACTTTTAATTTTTACTGCCAACAGTGTAAGGTAGAAAGTTAAAAGGAAACAAGACGATTATACTTCGGCTCAGGAAAACATAGTAGGGACAAGAAAAAATATTCTGGACATTGTGGTTTAAAGCAATGAAGACGATTTGACAGTAGGAAATAGGAAGATAGATTGGTAAGACAAACATTTATCATTTCATTACCCTTTTTATTTCTGACTACACAATTGTGTAGGCAACAATAATAACAGCCACATAAGTAAACATTCGTGTTTATTATATAAAATTGGTTTCTTCAAACTAACACGATTGTGTAAGTCCAGTTTGAGTTACTGTTAATTTCAGGAACTTTAAATTTCACCAGATACATACTTTGGTTTGTAGCAAACAGTCCAAAAGCCGGCATTTGACCACTGCTATTTCGTATGTTATATCATCTTAGATTAACTCTGGCTCTTTTGCATGTGCCTGGCGAGCTCATATTTAAACTTATATCACAATACAATAATCGATTGCTCCATTTTGTTTCTGTCCTCTAAAATTGTTTTAATGTAAGTCGGCCTGCTGGGGTGCTCCAAAACTTTATCTAAGTACCAACTAAGCAGATATTTCATATCTAAACAAATGTGTAGTATACTTATATCATACCTACACAAACGTGTGATTTGTGTAAAACATTTTTTCATGACACAATTGTGTAGGTTGAATTTGAGTTTCTTATGAAAAGTGCTTATAATACGTATTTTTACCTACACGTTTGTGCATATAGATTAAGTCGGAATGTCAGATTATACTACAAATGATAAAAGTGGTATGTTTTATACGTATTCTTTAGTGCGTGGATTATGCCGCTAGTTGTTGGTCAAAATGTCAAAAATATAGACAAAATATTTTGTGAACGTCATGTGCCAATTGATTGTTGTGCTCTTTTGGGAAACATGATCTATTGAACTTTAAAGTTAAAACAAATATATTTGTTTTCTAAACTTGAGTCTGTTCGAGTTGAAATATTACTAAAATTACAAAAAATTTACATCCGGCCAAAATCAAGAGGCAGTAAAGTCACGGGTTTTTTTGAAACATTAAAACCCTTACTCTCATGGCTATAAAAACAAATGCCAACGAACAAACCAATGGTCTTTGTCATTAAACAGTTAATTAAATTGAATTGTAATGTTAAATCAATTTTTTTAAAATTTAATTTGTATTCATTTTAAAGTTTTGGGTCAAATAAAGTGTACATAAATTAGATTTTCGACGATTACGTAACCTATTTGTCATGAAACGGTTAATTCAATTGAATTGCAATGTTAAATCAATTTTTAAATCTAATTTATATTAATTTTAAAGTTTTGTGTAAAGTAAAGTGTACATAAATTAGATTTTCGGCGATTACATGACGTGTTTTTTCATAAAACGGTTAATTCAATTGATTTGTATTGTGTAATAATTTAATTTTAAATCCAAATTATATTATAATTTTATATTGTTAATGATGTTATAAATTAATTAATTGTAAATTTAAGGCAAAAACTAATCCAATTTATTAAATCATACGGCTTATAGAAATTATATTATTTTTTATTATTATGTTATTATATTATGGATTAATTATTTATAATTTTCAGGTGAAAATTAATTTAATTTATTTTAGTCTTCGGCTTGGAGAAATTAATCCATTAATAGATTTGGTGTTGAGGGAATTCTTTTGCAGATTACAGTTGAATGGTGGCACGCTAGAGTCGCTGATAAGAGATGACAGAATACAGAAAACAGAATGCAGAGCATTCATTAAAATTGTAATTGTCTTATAACAGTAGTTTGAATATTGGCTACTGGGAAACCGGACCCGGTTAAAAGGACAACAGATATTTAAAAGCAAAAACGACGAAGCAGCAGTCCTCTATTTTCGATGTTTTATGTCATTTATTACATTCCCTATTAGATCAGCATAATCAACAGAAACGCCAACTTTCAGTTTCATCAGCGGAATGTCAAACTCTACTTGTTACCAAACCCAACTCTTGCCCGATTTAAAATTTAACCTCCATTTTTATCACCTGATTCTGAACAAAGTTCAGTTTTTTTTATTTATAGGAAATGTAAAATTTTTTATTTTAATTTTTCCACTTTACGACCATCGTGTATCTAAATTTACCCAAAATTACATTTAAACGGAAAAATATTTACTATCACAACAATAAAAGCTTTTCTATCGTTCACCCATTTGAAATGTTAACTCATAAACATTGTTAAAAAAAAACGACAAAAATACAAAAATTTGCAAAACAGTGATGGGAAAAATCATTTGCTAGGAAAATTTCATTTTGCATTCAAATGTTACTGCAGTTTTAATTTTACAACCGTGTGAACAAATAAAATGAAAATCATGTTTAATTTTCCATTTTCGTATGTTGCTCACATATCCATATAACAATATATATAGATAGATTTAGATAAAGTCAAAGTGACAAAAATGTCGTTAAATTAAGAAATATAATTTGTCACCTATTTTTTATGATCGAAACCAGCAACTTCGATTTTATGTGTGTGTTGATGTTAAATTGACTCACCTGAAATGAAAAATAAACAAAATGGATATTAGTTTATATGTTCAGAAGATCTTAAAATACTTAACATAAAAATATTTTAGTTGTAAATACTTGTTGGTACTAGTATTTTGAAGTCAAATATTTGTATCTGCAAGTCATGGTCGTTAATCACGTAGATTTACTTTCTGAGTTGTTTACATCGTTCAACCAACTCATATTTTAAAACTAAAATGTCTGAAAAGTTATAAAACCATTGTAAATGGAGAGAAATTTGACAGTTGTATAGTAGTTAATAGTAGTATAATAAACAGAAGTATTACCCATATTAATTTATAGCCCAGACAATGTTTGGATAACCCTGTATATATATAATACATTAGACACTTTA
This sequence comes from Tipula confusa, assembly GCA_963556175.1. NCBI lineage: Eukaryota > Metazoa > Arthropoda > Insecta > Diptera > Tipulidae > Tipula > Tipula confusa. The sequence goes on along the minus strand of OY744475.1, from coordinate 213,147,133 downwards.
TACTTCACTTAAAAACTATTTTATGGATCATGAATATTAATTAGCTATAAACAAAATATAAACTTTAATTTTTTGTTGCCGAAAACGAAAAAAAAATTAATTTCGACATCCATACCACATAAAAAATAAAACTTTACAACTTAAACTACGTATACTAAGTACTTGTCTGTAGTATTTTTTGTTTTTGTTTTTAATTTTATAAACAATTTGTTCTGGTTTGTTATTTTAATTACTTACCAAATCGACCACATCAATAAAAAAGATACAAAATATTTTACGTACCAAGTTTGGATTAAGTAAAGCCAAACAAAAACAAAAAAACCCAAAACAAAAAAACGCAAATTGTTTGCTTTTAATCTTGCAAAAAGTGGTGGGAGTAATAAAGATAAACAAATAAGTCAAACAAAAGATGTTCAAGTCCAAAGCATGCTGCAAGTATTATGTAGATTTAATTCCTTGTTTTAATGGTTTTATCTTAATTCGATGCACATAATCAATGTCACGACTTAAGTCGAAAAGTTTGCAAGGAAAATAAATGTAAATAAAAATCGTTTTGAATGCAGCAGATTAGATTTAATTCAGTTATTTTGTGTAGAGTGATAGAATTTAGAACAACATATAAAAAATATTAACAGTGTCATGAACATTAGTACAAAATCGTGCAATCAAGATAAACCGTTTAAACATTTAACTCAACGTTAATATGCTAAATCTTAGATTCTTAAAATCATTTTAAATTCTAAAATTGTTGCAATACTAATAATGACTTCCGTGTTTCAAATATTTGCAGGCTTGCAATAACAGTTAGAAAAATGATTTTTCTGAATTTAGCTACGCCACCTGAAAAGAGATACCAGGAATCTTAGTTTATGGAGTGGACCGCATAGAAAAGTTAGAGGACATTAAAACAGCAATTGTTAGCGGTGAAATCACAGAAGAAATAATTGTTTGGTTTCAAACTGGGCCCTAGAATCATCAAGGTCGTCCAGTGGGCCATTGAATTTTGGCCAAAAATTTTCGTGCCGAGTTTCCGACTATGTCAAAATCTCAAGAGGCTTTAAGATTACAAACTCCTGCAAAGTCAAAGATCAACTTTGCGGACACTGCACTGAGGTTGGACATAACCCCAAATCATGTCCAAATAAAGCAAAAGTGGCTAAATGTGTTAGCTATAAAAAAAAGCTTACAAAGCCTACGAACAATCTTCAGAATGTAAAATATGCTCATCGTACAAACAGGCTCTGAACTTAGTCGTCCGAAAAACTGTCAAACCATCAATTAAAGATTGTCCAACTCAATATGCAAAATGCAAAAAACTTTGGAAATTAAATTAGACTGGAGATTGGTATACCTTGTATGCAGGAACCCTATATGGCTACTTGGCGGCTTGACAATAACGACAAGAGTTATCACTGGTGGTGGCGACAGTCTAAAAGCTGCCATAGGCATTTTTAATAATGATCTATAGAGGCAATGGGAGTCTCACAACTCTGCGACCTACATTGTGTATGTGTTGAAGTAAGGTCTGCCCTGGGAAATTTTTTTATCTAACCAGTATCTTCTTCCAATTCTCTGAAGAACCAGTAGATTACATCAATAGACTTGGTAAAATTATGGAGGGTATCAAAAACCTTCCTAATATCATAACTGGTGACTTAAATGCTAAGCCCAAACTATGGCATAATAAACTTGGGCAAAAAGGAAATTTACCTGGTTGGAATAACAGGCTAACCACAAAAAGAGCAACAGTAGCAAAAATACGAAAAGCTTATCAAAAAGAGAGGTACCCCACTAAAGAAAACTAAAGAAAACTCCAGAAGTTGTAAGCACTCTAACAAATAGAGATGGCCTGACAACT